>CP136068.1:174483330-174981640 GCA_032622095.1 Siphonodentalium dalli | reverse complement strand
TGTTTATGATACACTCAAAAACATTAGATATCCTCTATTTATTATACACTCAAAAACACTAGATGTTATCTGTTTATGATACACGCAAAAACATTAGATATCCTCTATTTATCATACACTCAAAAACATTAGATATCCTCTATTTATTATACACTCAAAAACGCTAGATATCCTCTATTTATTATACACTCAAAACACTAGATGTTATCTGTTTATGATACACTCAAAAAAATTAGATATCCTCTATTTATTATACACTCATAAACGCTAGATATCCTCTATTTATTATACACTCAAAACACTAGATATCCTCTATTTATTATACACTCAAAAACGCTAGATATCCTCTATTTATTATACACTCAAAACACTCGATGTCCTCTATTTATTATACACTCAAAAACACTAGATGTTATCTGTTTATGATACACTCAAAAACATTAGATATCCTCTATTTATTATACACTCAAAACACTAGATGTTATCTGTTTATGATACACTCAAAAACATTAGATATCCTCTATTTATTATACTCTCAAAAACATTAGATATCCTCTATTTATTATACTCTCAAAAACACTAGATATCCTCTATTTATTATACACTCAAAAACATTAGATATCCTCTATTTATTATACACTCAAAAACATTAGATATCCTCTATTATACACTCAAAAACATTAGATATCCTCTATTTATTATACTCAAAAACACTAGATATCCTCTATTTATTATACACTCAAAAACACTAGATATCCTCTATTTATTATACACTCAAAAACACTAGATATCCTCTATTTATTATACACTCAAAAACACTAGATATCCTCTATTTATTATACACTCAAAAACACTATATATCCTCTATTTATTATACACTCAAAAACACTAGATATCCTCTATTTATTATACACTCAAAAACACTAGATATCCTCTATTTATTATACACTCAAAAACATTAGATATCCTCTATTTATTATACACTCAAAAACATTAGATATCCTCTATTTATTATACACTCAAAAACATTAGATATCCTCTATTTATTATACACTCAAAAACATTAGATATCCTCTATTTTTTATACACTCAAAAACACTAGATATCCTCTATTTATTATACACTCAAAAACACTATATATCCTCTATCTATTATACACTCAAAAACACTAGATATCCTCTACTTATTATACACTCAAAAACACTAGATGTTATCTGTTTATGATACACTCAAAAACATTAGATATCCTCTATTTATTATACACTCAAAAACACTAGATGTTATCTGTTTCAAAAAACATTAGATATCCTCTATTTATTATACACTCAAAAACATTAGATATCCTCTATTTATTACACACTCAAAAACGCTAGATATCCTCTATTTATTATACACTCAAAACACTAGATGTTATCTGTTTATGATACACTCAAAAACATTAGATATCCTCTATTTATTATACACTCATAAACGCTAGATATCCTCTATTTATTATACACTCAAAACACTAGATATCCTCTATTTATTATACACTCAAAAACGCTAGATATCCTCTATTTATTATACACTCAAAACACTCGATGTCCTCTATTTATTATACACTCAAAAACACTAGATGTTATCTGTTTATGATACACTCAAAAACATTAGATATCCTCTATTTATTATACACTCAAAAACACTAGATGTTATCTGTTTATGATACACTCAAAAACATTAGATATCCTCTATTTATTATACTCTCAAAAACACTAGATATCATCTATTAATTATACACTCAAAAACATTAGATGTCCTCTATTTATTATACACTCAAAAACGCTAGATATCATCTATTAATTATACACTCAAAAACACTAGATATCCTCTATTTATTATACACTCAAAAACTCTATATCTCCTCTATTTATTATACACTCAAAAACACTAGATATCCTCTATTTATTATACTCTCAAAAACACTAGATATCCTCTATTTATTATACACTCAAAAACATTAGATATCCTCTATTTATTATACACTCAAAAACATTAGATATCCTCTATTTATTATACACTCAAAACACTCGATGTCCTCTATTTATTATACACTCAAAAACACTAGATATCCTCTATTTATTATACACTCAAAAACACTAGATATCCTCTATTTATTATACACTCAAAAACGCTATATCTCCTCTATTTATTATACACTCAAAAACACTAGATATCCTCTATTTATTATACACTCAAAACACTCGATGTCCTCTATTTAGTATACACTCAAAAATGCTATATCTCCTCTATTTATTATACACTCAAAAACACTAGATATCCTCTATTTATTATACACTCAAAACACTAGATATTCTCTATTTATTATACACTCAAAACGTTAGATATCCTCTATTTATTATTCACTCAAAAAACATTAGATATCCTCTATTTATTATACAATCAAAAAACATTAGATATCCTCTATTTATTATACATTCAAAAACACTAGATATACTTTATTCATTATACACTCACAAACACTAGATATCCTCTATTCATTTATATAATTTTACATTTTAGGTAAAAGACATACCATGCCATGGTGGTGGAAGTTCATGTCCCGGTGGAAGCACGTGCTGCAAGCTGTCAAGTGGGTCTTATGGCTGCTGCCCGCTACCCAATGTGCGTTCTAACCTATCTTCACTCAATGACTTCTCCAATTAGTTATAAAAATATACATTGGTCTATTATATACATGAAAGGATGTTCAGGAAATATAAGCAGATGTCAGGCAGATGAACAGATTATATATTAACAGCAGATTCCCAATAATTGGTCTGAAATGATGAGTCAGTTCGGTTTAGAAGTTGTAAAAATCACTTAAATAATTATCAATCAAATGTGACCCGCCATATCAAATCCAGTCGTAAGTCGGGATTTTTTTACCCTGTGCCAATGCATTCTCTTATATATGCGAGTCGACCATAGGTCGCCTCGCATATATAAGAGAATGCATTGGCCTAACAATTTTTTATCATTTTTTTTTAAATAAATGTTTCTTACAATTTTTAGGACATAAAATAAAAAACATCCATTACCCTGCAGGGAGCCCCACACATATATAGAAGCATATAGAAGAGTGTCGTCTGCTCATGTTTGTCTGGGGCTCTGTATGGGTGAAATTAGAAAATTGTTAAAGAATACAAGAAAATATTATTAAAATTGTAAAAAATTGTTAGGCCAATGCATTCTCTTATATATACGAGGCGACCTATGGTCGACTCGCATATATAAGAGAATGCATTGGCACAGGGTAAAAAAAATCCCGACTTACGACTGGATTTGATATGGCAGGTCACAAATAGAGTTAGGGTTCACACTGCTACTTGCCAAAAATAAATTTCATTAGGCAAACAAATTCTCAATTCTACAATAAGTTAGAAACTAAATTTCACTATCAGGGACCAGCCTAGGGAGGCTATTTGGGAGACAGGGACCAGCCTATGGGGCAACTTGGGAGACAGGGACCAGCTTAGATGGCGACTTGGGAGACAGGGACCAGCCTAGAGGGCGACTTGGGAGACATTTTCTCCCTAAAATATGCCAGTTCTCCCTATGTTTGTCCCAGGGATAAGTGACCAGTATGGATATGTCCCAGCGGTTTTGTTGTATATACTGATTTACAGTGTTATTCTTACTGACTATATATAGCATCAACAACAAGTCTCCAGTTTATAGCGTAATTTACAAAATGAGTCCAGGCCTAAGACTCGGTCCAGACCTAATTTACTGGATGATTCTGGATGATTTTGTAAATTCCGCTATAAACTGGGGACGAGATGTAGATTCTATTTATTGCATGATCCAAAACGTCGACAAAACATACTTAAATCAACAAATGGGACATGAAACTAACATCGGCTTCTATAAGGCATGCGATGAAGTTTCACGCAACTATACATTGTATGCTCGCGTAAATAAATAGTCCCAGATAAATAAAGACTCTTTGACATATAATGGCGTTTATTTAATGAGCCATAGTATTTTGAGATGTAGCATATGGAATGTAAACAGACAACAAACCGGAAGTCAAATGCCACCTGGCACTGTATCCTGTTAATCAACGGAGGTTGCATATCACAATTTATAGAATGGATTTATTTAATGGATAAGGGTAGGATCATGTAATAAAATGGTTTTATAAATTGACTCTTGTGTTGTTGATGTTGGGATGTAACTTTAACTTCAGCCATTGCTATTTCTCCCTCATAAGATTCCAGTGACTTTTCCCAATTTAAAACTTCTTGGCTGGTACGTAAACCAGCTAATATATTGGGATAGACAGATGCTGTGTTTACGTCCCAGACCACACCCCATTGGCATCCTATAGCAGACTTTACACGCTTGTCACCAGCAACATAAAACCACAAATAACTGTAATCAAATTTCACAATTGCGACAATAAATGGGGTTATTCCATAGAAGACATGATATTTGTTCTGAGCACCACATCAATTGTCAATTGAAAGCGGTAATTTAATGTGAAAAAATAATATTATCGCAGTGTTTACATATTTTTAAAAGTATGCGAACTCAATTGACCTCACAAAGTGACATTGGCATATTCCAGCACTCGTAAGGTAAACATCAACAACCCCACATGGTCGTAAATTGAATTTGATTAATCATGATTACCCAGTAATTTGTAAATTCGAAATTACATATATATCGCTAGACGTTCCGTGTAAGAAATGTTTAACTAATAAGTAATATAGGACCACTTACAATTAACCCTTTGAGTGCCAGGTCTGATTTTTGTATCAACCCATATACCCTGTGCCAATGCATTCTCTTATATATGCGAGTCGACCATAGGTCGCCTCGCATATATAAGAGAATGCATTGGCCTAACAATTTTTCATCATTTGTTATTATTTTTTACAATTTTAATAATGTTTTAAAAATCTAAAAAAAAAAAGTTTTATATTTTTTAGGGCCGATTTTACAGACCGTAAATTAGGGCCGATAAGATCGGCCCCTGCCACTGAAAGGGTTAAAACAGACACATAATAGTGATGGGATTGTAAAATGAAATAACAGCGCACATTGTCGGCATCCTTTGTGTATGGGCATACTCGATTTGTTTCTGGGTGATTTTGAGTTTACTGGATTCTTGGCATAGAAGCCAAACATTGCCGATTAAACTTCAGACATAAACTAGTCGATGTTTGTCCAAATAAACCTGAATATTCTATGGGTAATTTAACATGAAACATAGATTATTATACATCATAATGACCATAAGATGTCACTCTTTCCGAAATATATAGCATCATGTAATGATTTGTTGGGTAACATCGAGTAAAAAAGCCGACCAATTCCGCCACCAAGTGTGGGTGTAAAGTCCGCGATAGGATGCCAATCACAGGGTGTCCGTTAGTATGGCTTAGCGTCCGTAGGACGGCCTCATTCCCCTCGCAGATGATCTGTTTGATTCATACATGTACCAAAAGTCAATGGCAATATGCCGTAAAATATCTGGCTGCAACGGGAGTTTGGGGGGTTTACAGAATACTGGTGAAAAGGCGGATCAGTTGCGCACAGTGTGTTACCGGTACAGGTCTAACCCTTTGAAATAAAAGTGCCAAAACTACAATGTTATGGTTGGTGTGCATTGAAATAGCGATGTTATATACATGTACACAGTGTAATACATGTCACGGTGACATCAAAGAATGTCGGAGAGCTGAGTACGGATATTTATATTTATATGTTTCCCCAATACGGACTCATTAAAATCCCCCTGGCGGAAACCCTGCAATTAGGGCGTCTGGGACATAAACACAGCATCTGTCCCAATATCTTAGTTGGTTTACGTACCAGCAGGCTGCGACTAGGCTGGTTCTTGTTCACAATAAAGTAAAAACTATCCATCAAGAATTGGACCAGTGGTGGGTGGGTTACCAGACACATCACTATTTGTTTTAGGCGTGGAAAATGGAATGTCATTTTCCTTGACCCGTCATGAGTGTAACTTAATTCTCTGTCCTTCTCTTTACAGGCCGTCTGCTGCTCAGATGGTCTACACTGCTGTCCGACCGGTTACAAATGTAATGTCGGTGCAGGTCAATGCGTCCCACCCGGAGGAAACAAACCGATTGACTGGCTAAAGAAAACACCATCTAAACCCACAGTGAGTTTGTAAACATTTACATGTAATACCCTAAATAATCGACTCCTTAACCACAGCAGAAAGCTCTCAGTGAGAGCAAGCCATAATTCTGACTAAAACTCCTGAAAAGTTACCCATAATTTTGCTGTGGTTAAGGAGTCGATTATTTAAGGCATTACTGTAACCGTTTAACCCTTTCAGTGCCAAGTCCGATTTTTGTATCAACCCATATTTCCTTGATCATTTTTCAAATTTATTGATTATAATAATGTGATACATTGATGGAAATAGCTCTAAGAGCTCTTTCCATCAATGTATCACATTATTATAATCAATAAATTTGAAAAATGATAAGGAAATATGGGTTGATACAAAAATCGAACTTGGCACTGAAAGGGTTAAACAGTGTATCTCCTCCTAAAAATTTGATATAGTTTCCGTGATATTAACCTTTTCTAGAAGGGAGTTTTGTATGACCCACATGTGTGATTAAATGGGGGTTGCCAGATGACACTTCGAGTCCACAACAAGAGGTAACATGTCTTGTCCACCGGAAGCTGACATCAGCTAATGACAGGCAGAGCACATAAATCATGCCATGAATCTCTACTCTGCCTAACGCCCGTAGAGATCATATTCCACCATAAATCATGTCATGAATCTCTACTCTGCCTAACGCCCGTAGAGATCATATTCCACCATAAATCATGTCATGAATCTCTACTCTGCCTAACGCCCGTAGAGATCATATTCCACCATAAATCATGCCATGAATCTCTACTCTGCCTAACGCCCGTAGAGATCATATTCCACCATAAATCATGTCATGTATCTCTACTCTGCCTAACGCCCGTAGAGATCATATTCCACCATAAATCATGCCATGTATCTCTACTCTGCCTAACGCCCGTAGAGATCATATTCCACCATAAATCATGCCATGTATCTCTACTCTGCCTAACGCCCGTAGAGATCATATTCCACCATAAATCATGCCATGAATCTCTACTCTGCCTAACGCCCGTAGAGATCATATTCCACCATGCCATGTATCTCTACTCTGCCTAACGCCCGTAGAGATCATATTCCACCATGCCATGTATCTCTACTCTGGCTAACGCCCGTAGAGATCATATTCCACCATAAATCATGTCATGTATCTCTACTCTGCCTAACGCCCGTAGAGATCATATTCCACCATAAATCATGTCATGTATCTCTACTCTGCCTAACGCCCGTAGAGATCATATTCCATCATGCCATGAATCTCTACTCTGCCTAACGCCCGTAGAGATCATATTCCACCATAAATCATGCCATGAATCTCTACTCTGCCTAACGCCCGTAGAGATCATATTCCACCAGATCATGCCATGTATCTCTACTCTGCCTAACGCCCGTAGAGATCATATTCCACCATGCCATGAATCTCTACTCTGCCTAACGCCCGTAGAGATCATATTCCACCATAAATCATGCCATGTATCTCTACTCTGCCTAACGCCCGTAGAGATCATATTCCACCATAAATCATGCCATGTATCTCTACTCTGCCTAACGCCCGTAGAGATCATATTCCACCATGCCATGAATCTCTACTCTGCCTAACGCCCGTAGAGATCATATTCCACCATAAATCATGCCATGTATCTCTACTCTGCCTAACGCCCGTAGAGATCATATTACACCATAAATCATGCCATGTATCTCTACTCTGCCTAACGCCCGTAGAGATCATATTCCACCATAAACCATGTCATGAATCTCTACTCTGTCTAACGCCCGTAGAGATCATATTCCACCATAAATCATGCCATGAATCTCTACTCTGTCTAACGCCCGTAGAGATCATATTCCACCATAAATCATGCCATGTATCTCTACTCTGCCTAACGCCCGTAGAGATCATATTCCACCATAAACCATGTCATGAATCTCTACTCTGCCTAACGCCCGTAGAGATCATATTACACCATAAATCATGCCATGTATCTCTACTCTGCCTAACGCCCGTAGAGATCATATTCCACCATAAATCATGCCATGTATCTCTACTCTGCCTAACGCCCGTAGAGATCATATTCCACCATAAACCATGTCATGAATCTCTACTCTGCCTAACGCCCGTAGAGATCATATTACACCATAAATCATGCCATGTATCTCTACTCTGCCTAACGCCCGTAGAGATCATATTCCACCATAAATCATGCCATGTATCTCTACTCTGTCTAACGCCCGTAGAGATCATATTCCACCATAAACCATGTCATGTATCTCTACTCTGCCTAACGCCCGTAGAGATCATATTCCACCATAAATCATGCCATGTATCTCTACTCTGCCTAACGCCCATAGAGATCATATTCCACCATGCCATGAATCTCTACTCTGCCTAACGCCCGTAGAGATCATATTCCACCATAAATCATGCCATGAATCTCTACTCTGCCTAACGCCCGTAGAGATCATATTCCACCATAAATCATGCCATGTATCTCTACTCTGCCTAACGCCCGTAGAGATCATATTCCACCATAAATCATGCCATGTATCTCTACTCTGCCTAACGCCCGTAGAGATCATATTCCACCATAAATCATGCCATGAATCTCTACTCTGCCTAACGCCCGTAGAGATCATATTCCACCATGCCATGTATCTCTACTCTGCCTAACGCCCGTAGAGATCATATTCCACCATAAATCATGCCATGTATCTCTACTCTGCCTAACGCCCGTAGAGATCATATTCCACCATGCCATGAATCTCTACTCTGCCTAACGCCCGTAGAGATCATATTCCACCATAAATCATGCCATGTATCTCTACTCTGCCTAACGCCCGTAGAGATCATATTCCACCATAAATCATGCCATGAATCTCTACTCTGCCTAACGCCCGTAGAGATCATATTCCACCATGCCATGAATCTCTACTCTGCCTTACGCCCGTAGAGATCATATTCCACCATGCCATGAATCTCTACTCTGCCTAACGCCCGTAGAGATCATATTCCACCATAAATCATGCCATGTATCTCTACTCTGCCTAACGCCCGTAGAGATCATATTCCACCATAAATCATGCCATGTATCTCTACTCTGCCTAACGCCCGTAGAGATCATATTCCACCATAAATCATGCCATGTATCTCTACTCTGCCTAACGCCCGTAGAGATCATATTCCACCATAAATCATGCCATGTATCTCTACTCTGCCTAACGCCCGTAGAGATCATATTCCACCATAAATCATGTCATGAATCTCTACTCTGCCTAACGCCCGTAGAGATTATATTCCACCATAAATCATGCTATGAATCTCTACTCTGCCTAACGCCCGTAGAGATCATATTCCACCATAAATCATGCCATGTATCTCTACTCTGCCTAACGCCCGTAGAGATCATATTCCACCATAAATCATGTCATGAATCTCTACTCTGCCTAACGCCCGTAGAGATTATATTCCACCATAAATCATGCTATGAATCTCTACTCTGCCTAACGCCCGTAGAGATCATATTCCACCATAAATCATGCCATGTATCTCTACTCTGCCTAACGCCCGTAGAGATCATATTCCACCATGCCATGAATCTCTACTCTGCCTAACGCCCGTAGAGATCATATTCCACCATAAATCATGTCATGTATCTCTACTCTGCCTAACGCCCGTAGAGATCATATTCCACCATAAATCATGCCATGTATCTCTACTCTGCCTAACGCCCGTAGAGATCATATTCCACCATAAATCATGCCATGAATCTCTACTCTGCCTAACGCACGTAGAGATCATATTCCACCATAAATCATGCCATGAATCTCTACTCTGCCTAACGCCCGTAGAGATCATATTCCACCATAAATCATGCCATGTATCTCTACTCTGCCTAACGCACGTAGAGATCATATTCCACCATAAACCATGCCATGTATCTCTACTCTGCCTAACGCCCGTAGAGATCATATTCCACCATAAATCATGCCATGTATCTCTACTCTGCCTAACGCCCGTAGAGATCATATTCCACCATAAATCATGCCATGAATCTCTACTCTGCCTAACGCCCGTAGAGATCATATTCCACCATAAATCATGCCATGTATCTCTACTCTGCCTAACGCCCGTAGAGATCATATTCCACCATGCCATGAATCTCTACTCTGCCTAACGCCCGTAGAGATCATATTCCACCATAAATCATGCCATGTATCTCTACTCTGCCTAACGCCCGTAGAGATCATATTCCACCATAAATCATGCCGTGAATCTCTACTCTGTCTAACGCCCGTAGAGATCATATTCCACCATAAATCATGCCATGAATCTCTACTCTGCCTAACGCCCGTAGAGATCATATTCCACCATAAATCATGCCGTGAATCTCTACTCTGCCTAACGCCCGTAGAGATCATATTCCATCATAAATCATGCCATGTATCTCTACTCTGCCTAACGCCCGTAGAGATCATATTCCACCATAAATCATGCCATGTATCTCTACTCTGCCTAACGCCCGTAGAGATCATATTCCACCATAAATCATGCCATGAATCTCTACTCTGCCTAACGCCCGTAGAGATCATATTCCACCATGCCATGTATCTCTACTCTGCCTAACGCCCGTAGAGATCATATTCCACCATAAATCATGCCATGTATCTCTACTCTGCCTAACGCCCGTAGAGATCATATTCCACCATGCCATGAATCTCTACTCTGCCTAACGCCCGTAGAGATCATATTCCACCATAAATCATGCCATGTATCTCTACTCTGCCTAACGCCCGTAGAGATCATATTCCACCATGCCATGAATCTCTACTCTGCCTAACGCCCGTAGAGATCATATTCCACCATAAATCATGCCATGTATCTCTACTCTGCCTAACGCCCGTAGAGATCATATTCCACCATGCCATGAATCTCTACTCTGCCTAACGCCCGTAGAGATCATATTCCACCATAAATCATGCCATGTATCTCTACTCTGCCTAACGCCCGTAGAGATCATATTCCACCATGCCATGAATCTCTACTCTGCCTAACGCCCGTAGAGATCATATTCCACCATAAATCATGTCATGTATCTCTACTCTGCCTAACGCCCGTAGAGATCATATTCCACCATAAATCATGCCATGTATCTCTACTCTGCCTAACGCCCGTAGAGATCATATTCCACCATAAATCATGCCATGTATCTCTACTCTGCCTAACGCCCGTAGAGATCATATTCCACCATGCCATGAATCTCTACTCTGCCTAACGCCCGTAGAGATCATATTCCACCATAAATCATGCCATGTATCTCTACTCTGCCTAACGCCCGTAGAGATCATATTCCACCATGCCATGAATCTCTACTCTGCCTAACGCCCGTAGAGATCATATTCCACCATGCCATGAATCTCTACTCTGCCTAACGCCCGTAGAGATCATATTCCACCATAAATCATGCCATGAATCTCTACTCTGCCTAACGCCCGTAGAGATCATATTCCACCATAAATCATGCCATGTATCTCTACTCTGCCTAACGCCCGTAGAGATCATATTCCACCATAAATCATGTCATGTATCTCTACTCTGCCTAACGCCCGTAGAGATCATATTCCACCATAAATCATGTCATGAATCTCTACTCTGCCTAACGCCCGTAGAGATCATATTCCACCATGCCATGTATCTCTACTCTGCCTAACGCCCGTAGAGATCATATTCCACCATAAATCATGCCATGTATCTCTACTCTGCCTAACGCCCGTAGAGATCATATTCCACCATAAATCATGTCATGAATCTCTACTCTGCCTAACGCCCGTAGAGATCATATTCCACCATAAATCATGCCATGAATCTCTACTCTGCCTAACGCCCGTAGAGATCATATTCCACCATAAATCATGTCATGAATCTCTACTCTGCCTAACGCCCGTAGAGATCATATTCCACCATAAATCATGCCATGTATCTCTACTCTGCCTAACGCCCGTAGAGATCATATTCCACCATAAATCATGTCATGAATCTCTACTCTGCCTAACGCCCGTAGAGATCATATTCCACCATAAATCATGCCATGTATCTCTACTCTGCCTAACGCCCGTAGAGATCATATTCCACCATAAATCATGCCATGAATCTCTACTCTGCCTAACGCCCGTAGAGATCATATTCCACCATAAATCATGTCATGAATCTCTACTCTGCCTAACGCCCGTAGAGATCATATTCCACCATAAATCATGCCATGTATCTCTACTCTGCCTAACGCCCGTAGAGATCATATTCCACCATAAATCATGCCATGAATCTCTACTCTGCCTAACGCCCGTAGAGATCATATTCCACCATAAATCATGTCATGAATCTCTACTCTGCCTAACGCCCGTAGAGATCATATTCCACCATAAATCATGCCATGTATCTCTACTCTGCCTAACGCCCGTAGAGATCATATTCCACCATAAATCATGCCATGAATCTCTACTCTGCCTAACGCCCGTAGAGATCATATTCCACCATAAATCATGCCATGTATCTCTACTCTGCCTAACGCCCGTAGAGATCATATTCCACCATAAATCATGTCATGAATCTCTACTCTGCCTAACGCCCGTAGAGATCATATTCCACCATAAATCATGCCATGTATCTCTACTCTGCCTAACGCCCGTAGAGATCATATTCCACCATAAATCATGCCATGAATCTCTACTCTGCCTAACGCCCGTAGAGATCATATTCCACCATAAATCATGTCATGAATCTCTACTCTGCCTAACGCCCGTAGAGATCATATTCCACCATAAATCATGCCATGTATCTCTACTCTGCCTAACGCCCGTAGAGATCATATTCCACCATAAATCATGTCATGTATCTCTACTCTGCCTAACGCCCGTAGAGATCATATTCCACCATAAATCATGCCATGTATCTCTACTCTGCCTAACGCCCGTAGAGATCATATTCCACCATGCCATGTATCTCTACTCTGCCTAACGCCCGTAGAGATCATATTCCACCATAAATCATGTCATGTATCTCTACTCTGCCTAACGCCCGTAGAGATCATATTCCACCATAAATCATGCCATGTATCTCTACTCTGCCTAACGCCCGTAGAGATCATATTCCACCATAAATCATGCCATGAATCTCTACTCTGCCTAACGCCCGTAGAGATCATATTCCACCATAAATCATGCCATGTATCTCTACTCTGCCTAACGCCCGTAGAGATCATATTCCACCATGTCATGTATCTCTACTCTGCCTAACGCCCGTAGAGATCATATTCCACCATAAATCATGCCATGTATCTCTACTCTGCCTAACGCCCGTAGAGATCATATTCCACCATAAATCATGTCATGTATCTCTACTCTGCCTAACGCCCGTAGAGATCATATTCCACCATAAATCATGTCATGAATCTCTACTCTGCCTAACGCCCGTAGAGATCATATTCCACCATAAATCATGCCATGAATCTCTACTCTGCCTAACGCCCGTAGAGATCATATTCCACCATAAATCATGCCATGTATCTCTACTCTGCCTAACGCCCGTAGAGATCATATTCCACCATATATCATGCCATGTATCTCTACTCTGCCTAACGCCCGTAGAGATCATATTCCACCATGTCATGTATCTCTACTCTGCCTAACGCCCGTAGAGATCATATTCCACCATAAATCATGCCATGTATCTCTACTCTGCCTAACGCCCGTAGAGATCATATTCCACCATAAATCATGTCATGTATCTCTACTCTGCCTAACGCCCGTAGAGATCATATTCCACCATAAATCATGTCATGAATCTCTACTCTGCCTAACGCCCGTAGAGATCATATTCCACCATAAATCATGTCATGAATCTCTACTCTGCCTAACGCCCGTAGAGATCATATTCCACCATAAATCATGCCATGTATCTCTACTCTGCCTAACGCCCGTAGAGATCATATTCCACCATAAATCATGTCATGAATCTCTACTCTGCCTAACGCCCGTAGAGATCATATTCCACCATAAATCATGTCATGTATCTCTACTCTGCCTAACGCCCGTAGAGATCATATTCCACCATAAATCATGCCATGTATCTCTACTCTGCCTAACGCCCGTAGAGATCATATTCCACCATGCCATGTATCTCTACTCTGCCTAACGCCCGTAGAGATCATATTCCACCATAAATCATGCCATGAATCTCTACTCTGCCTAACGCCCGTAGAGATCATATTCCACCATAAATCATGCCATGTATCTCTACTCTGCCTAACGCCCGTAGAGATCATATTCCACCATAAATCATGTCATGTATCTCTACTCTGCCTAACGCCCGTAGAGATCATATTCCACCATGCCATGAATCTCTACTCTGCCTAACGCCCGTAGAGATCATATTCCACCATAAATCATGTCATGAATCTCTACTCTGCCTAACGCCCGTAGAGATCATATTCCACCATAAATCATGTCATGAATCTCTACTCTGTCTAACGCCCGTAGAGATCATATTCCACCATAAATCATGCCATGTATCTCTACTCTGCCTAACGCCCGTAGAGATCATATTCCACCATAAATCATGCCATGAATCTCTACTCTGTCTAACGCCCGTAGAGATCATATTCCACCATAAATCATGCCATGTATCTCTACTCTGCCTAACGCCCGTAGAGATCATATTCCACCATAAATCATGCCATGTATCTCTACTCTGCCTAACGCCCGTAGAGATCATATTCCACCATAAATCATGTCATGTATCTCTACTCTGCCTAACGCCCGTAGAGATCATATTCCACCATAAATCATGCCATGTATCTCTACTCTGCCTAACGCCCGTAGAGATCATATTCCACCATAAATCATGTCATGTATCTCTACTCTGCCTAACGCCCGTAGAGATCATATTCCACCATAAATCATGCCATGTATCTCTACTCTGCCTAACGCCCGTAGAGATCATATTCCATCATGCCATGAATCTCTACTCTGCCTAACGCCCGTAGAGATCATATTCCACCATAAATCATGCCATGAATCTCTACTCTGCCTAACGCCCGTAGAGATCATATTCCACCATAAATCATGCCATGAATCTCTACTCTGCCTAACGCCCGTAGAGATCATATTCCACCATAAATCATGTCATGAATCTCTACTCTGCCTAACGCCCGTAGAGATCATATTCCACCATAAATCATGTCATGTATCTCTACTCTGCCTAACGCCCGTAGAGATCATATTCCACCATAAATCATGCCATGTATCTCTACTCTGCCTAACGCCCGTAGAGATCATATTCCACCATGTCATGTATCTCTACTCTGCCTAACGCCCGTAGAGATCATATTCCACCATAAATCATGCCATGTATCTCTACTCTGCCTAACGCCCGTAGAGATCATATTCCACCATAAATCATACCATGTATCTCTACTCTGTCTAACGCCCGTAGAGATCATATTCCACCATGCCATGAATCTCTACTCTGCCTAACGCCCGTAGAGATCATATTCCACCATAAACCATGTCATGTATCTCTACTCTGCCTAACGCCCGTAGAGATCATATTCCACCATAAATCATGCCATGTATCTCTACTCTGTCTAACGCCCGTAGAGATCATATTCCACCATAAATCATGCCATGTATCTCTACTCTGCCTAACGCCCGTAGAGATCATATTCCACCATGCCATGAATCTCTACTCTGCCTAACGCCCGTAGAGATCATATTCCACCATAAATCATGCCATGTATCTCTACTCTGCCTAACGCCCGTAGAGATCATATTCCACCATGCCATGAATCTCTACTCTGCCTAACGCCCGTAGAGATCATATTCCACCATGCCATGTATCTCTACTCTGCCTAACGCCCGTAGAGATCATATTCCACCATGTCATGTATCTCTACTCTGCCTAACGCCCGTAGAGATCATATTCCACCATAAATCATGCCATGTATCTCTACTCTGCCTAACGCCCGTAGAGATCATATTCCACCATAAATCATGTCATGTATCTCTACTCTGCCTAACGCCCGTAGAGATCATATTCCACCATAAATCATGCCATGTATCTCTACTCTGCCTAACGCCCGTAGAGATCATATTCCACCATAAATCTTGACATGTATCTCTACTCTGCCTAACGCCCGTAGAGATCATATTCCACCATGCCATGAATCTCTACTCTGCCTAACGCCCGTAGAGATCATATTCCACCATAAATCATGTCATGTATCTCTACTCTGCCTAACGCCCGTAGAGATCATATTCCACCATAAATCATGTCATGTATCTCTACTCTGCCTAACGCCCGTAGAGATCATATTCCACCATAAATCATGTCATGTATCTCTACTCTGCCTAACGCCCGTAGAGATCATATTCCACCATAAATCATGCCATGTATCTCTACTCTGCCTAACGCCCGTAGAGATCATATTCCACCATAAATCATGCCATGAATCTCTACTCTGCCTAACGCCCGTAGAGATCATATTCCACCATAAATCATGCCATGTATCTCTACTCTGCCTAACGCCCGTAGAGATCATATTCCACCATAAATCATGCCATGTATCTCTACTCTGCCTAACGCCCGTAGAGATCATATTCCACCATAAATCATGCCATGTATCTCTACTCTGCCTAACGCCCGTAGAGATCATATTCCACCATAAATCATGTCATGTATCTCTACTCTGCCTAACGCCCGTAGAGATCATATTCCACCATAAATCATGTCATGAATCTCTACTCTGCCTAACGCCCGTAGAGATCATATTCCACCATGTCATGTATCTCTACTCTGCCTAACGCCCGTAGAGATCATATTCCACCATAAATCATGCCATGTATCTCTACTCTGCCTAACGCCCGTAGAGATCATATTCCACCATAAATCATGTCATGTATCTCTACTCTGCCTAACGCCCGTAGAGATCATATTCCACCATAAATCATGCCATGTATCTCTACTCTGCCTAACGCCCGTAGAGATCATATTCCACCATAAATCATGCCATGAATCTCTACTCTGCCTAACGCCCGTAGAGATCATATTCCACCATAAATCATGCCATGTATCTCTACTCTGCCTAACGCCCGTAGAGATCATATTCCACCATAAATCATGTCATGTATCTCTACTCTGCCTAACGCCCGTAGAGATCATATTCCACCATAAATCATGCCATGTATCTCTACTCTGCCTAACGCCCGTAGAGATCATATTCCACCATGCCATGTATCTCTACTCTGCCTAACGCCCGTAGAGATCATATTCCACCATATATCATGCCATGTATCTCTACTCTGCCTAACGCCCGTAGAGATCATATTCCACCATAAATCATGTCATGAATCTCTACTCTGCCTAACGCCCGTAGAGATCATATTCCACCATAAATCATGTCATGAATCTCTACTCTGCCTAACGCCCGTAGAGATCATATTCCACCATAAATCATGCCATGTATCTCTACTCTGCCTAACGCCCGTAGAGATCATATTCCACCATAAATCATGCCATGTATCTCTACTCTGCCTAACGCCCGTAGAGATCATATTCCACCATAAATCATGTCATGAATCTCTACTCTGCCTAACGCCCGTAGAGATCATATTCCACCATAAATCATGCCATGTATCTCTACTCTGCCTAACGCCCGTAGAGATCATATTCCACCATGCCATGAATCTCTACTCTGCCTAACGCACGTAGAGATCATATTCCACCATAAATCATGCCATGAATCTCTACTCTGCCTAACGCCCGTAGAGATCATATTCCACCATAAATCATGCCATGAATCTCTACTCTGCCTAACGCCCGTAGAGATCATATTCCACCATGCCATGTATCTCTACTCTGCCTAACGCACGTAGAGATCATATTCCACCATAAATCATGCCATGTATCTCTACTCTGCCTAACGCCCGTAGAGATCATATTCCACCATGCCATGTATCTCTACTCTGCCTAACGCCCGTAGAGATCATATTCCACCATGCCATGAATCTCTACTCTGCCTAACGCCCGTAGAGATCATATTCCACCATAAATCATGTCATGAATCTCTACTCTGCCTAACGCCCGTAGAGATCATATTCCACCATAAATCATGCCATGAATCTCTACTCTGCCTAACGCCCGTAGAGATCATATTCCACCATAAATCATGCCATGTATCTCTACTCTGCCTAACGCCCGTAGAGATCATATTCCACCATAAATCATGCCATGAATCTCTACTCTGCCTAACGCCCGTAGAGATCATATTCCACCATGCCATGTATCTCTACTCTGCCTAACGCACGTAGAGATCATATTCCACCATAAATCATGCCATGTATCTCTACTCTGCCTAACGCCCGTAGAGATCATATTCCACCATAAATCATGTCATGAATCTCTACTCTGCCTAACGCCCGTAGAGATCATATTCCACCATAAATCATGCCATGAATCTCTACTCTGCCTAACGCCCGTAGAGATCATATTCCACCATGCCATGTATCTCTACTCTGCCTAACGCCCGTAGAGATCATATTCCACCATAAATCATGCCATGTATCTCTACTCTGCCTAACGCCCGTAGAGATCATATTCCACCATAAATCATGTCATGAATCTCTACTCTGCCTAACGCCCGTAGAGATCATATTCCACCATAAATCATGCCATGTATCTCTACTCTGCCTAACGCCCGTAGAGATCATATTCCACCATAAATCATGCCATGAATCTCTACTCTGCCTAACGCCCGTAGAGATCATATTCCACCATAAATCATGCCATGAATCTCTACTCTGCCTAACGCCCGTAGAGATCATATTCCACCATAAATCATGCCATGTATCTCTACTCTGCCTAACGCCCGTAGAGATCATATTCCACCATGCCATGAATCTCTACTCTGCCTAACGCCCGTAGAGATCATATTCCACCATGCCATGAATCTCTACTCTGCCTAACGCCCGTAGAGATCATATTCCACCATAAATCATGCCATGAATCTCTACTCTGCCTAACGCCCGTAGAGATCATATTCCACCATAAATCATGTCATGAATCTCTACTCTGCCTAACGCCCGTAGAGATCATATTCCACCATAAATCATGCCATGAATCTCTACTCTGCCTAACGCCCGTAGAGATCATATTCCACCATAAATCATGCCATGTATCTCTACTCTGCCTAACGCCCGTAGAGATCATATTCCACCATGCCATGAATCTCTACTCTGCCTAACGCCCGTAGAGATCATATTCCACCTTGCCATGAATCTCTACTCTGCCTAACGCCCGTAGAGATCATATTCCACCATAAATCATGCCATGTATCTCTACTCTGCCTAACGCCCGTAGAGATCATATTCCACCATAAATCATGTCATGTATCTCTACTCTGCCTAACGCCCGTAGAGATCATATTCCACCATAAATCATGTCATGTATCTCTACTCTGCCTAACGCCCGTAGAGATCATATTCCACCATGCCATGAATCTCTACTCTGCCTAACGCCCGTAGAGATCATATTCCATCATAAATCATGTCATGAATCTCTACTCTGCCTAACGCCCGTAGAGATCATATTCCACCATGCCATGAATCTCTACTCTGCCTAACGCCCGTAGAGATCATATTCCACCATAAATCATGCCATGAATCTCTACTCTGCCTAACGCCCGTAGAGATCATATTCCACCATAAATCATGCCATGAATCTCTACTCTGCCTAACGCCCGTAGAGATCATATTCCACCATAAATCATGCCATGTATCTCTACTCTGCCTAACGCCCGTAGAGATCATATTCCACCATAAATCATGTCATGTATCTCTACTCTGGCTAACGCCCGTAGAGATCATATTCCACCATAAATCATGCCATGAATCTCTACTCTGCCTAACGCCCGTAGAGATCATATTCCACCATAAATCATGCCATTTATTGCACACTCAATGGCTTATTTGTGCGAAATACAGCAAAATACAGAAGATTTCAAAACGTTCAATAAACAATTGTGTATTGTTCTTGAACAATACAAACCGATTACGTCAACAACGTCATTGGCGACGTCAACCGTAGCAGGCAATTTCTTCACTAAATTATTAGGTATAGTCTACACTAAGTACACGTTTGTGCAATTAAATAAACAATATAGACCTAAATTTTTAGTATAGTACAAGCTACAATCTTCAGAGTGTGCAATAAACATAGAACAACACAGTTGTGCGAACATATGCATGTTAACCTTATTGCACTCGTTTGTCATGCCGCGAGGTAAAACTCAAACCTCCGGTTCTCGTTTTACCATCGCGTCAGAACAACCTCGTGCAATAACGTTATCATGTTCACACACTTGTGTCGTTCTATCTATGTATCTCTACTCTGCCTAACGCCCGTAGAGATCATATTCCACCATGCCATTTATTGCACACCCAATGGCTTATTAGTGCGAAATACAGCAAAATACAGAAGAATTGAAACGTTCAATAAACAAATGTGTATTGTTCTTGAACAATACAAACCTATTACGTCAACAACGTCACTGGCGACGTCAACTTTAACAGAAAATGTCTTCGCTAAATTGTGGGCTATAGTCTACATTAAGCACATGTTTGTTCAATTAAATACAACAATATCGACCTAAATGTTAGTATGTTACAAGCTGCAATCTTCAGAGTGTGCAATAAACATAGAACAACACAGTTGTGTGAACATGTTAACGTTATTGCACTCGTTTGTCGTGCCGCGAGGTAAAACTCGAACCTCCGGTTCTCGTTTTACCATCGCGTCACAACAATCTCGTGCAATAACGTTAACCAGTTCACACACTTGTGTCGTTCTATCTATGTATCTCTACTCTGCCTAACGCCCGTAGAGATCATATTCCACCATAAACCATGCCATGAATCTCTACTCTGCCTAACGCCCGTAGAGATCATATTCCACCATAAATCATGTCATGTATCTCTACTCTGCCTAACGCCCATAGAGATCATATTCCACCATAAATCATGCCATGTATCTCTACTCTGCCTAACGCCCGTAGAGATCATATTCCACCATGCCATGAATCTCTACTCTGCCTAACGCCCGTAGAGATCATATTCCACCATAAATCATGCCATGAATCTCTACTCTGCCTAACGCCCGTAGAGATCATATTCCACCATAAATCATGCCATGTATCTCTACTCTGCCTAACGCCCGTAGAGATCATATTCCACCATAAATCATGTCATGTATCTCTACTCTGCCTAACGCCCGTAGAGATCATATTCCACCATAAATCATGCCATGAATCTCTACTCTGCCTAACGCCCGTAGAGATCATATTCCACCATGCCATGTATCTCTACTCTGCCTAACGCCCGTAGAGATCATATTCCACCATAAATCATGTCATGTATCTCTACTCTGCCTAACGCCCGTAGAGATCATATTCCACCATAAATCATGCCATGAATCTCTACTCTGCCTAACGCCCGTAGAGATCATATTCCACCATGCCATGTATCTCTACTCTGCCTAACGCCCGTAGAGATCATATTCCACCATAAATCATGCCATGTATCTCTACTCTGCCTAACGCCCGTAGAGATCATATTCCACCATAAATCATGTCATGTATCTCTACTCTGCCTAACGCCCGTAGAGATCATATTCCACCATAAATCATGCCATGTATCTCTACTCTGCCTAACGCCCGTAGAGATCATATTCCACCATAAATCATGTCATGTATCTCTACTCTGCCTAACGCCCGTAGAGATCATATTCCACCATATATCATGCCATGTATCTCTACTCTGCCTAACGCCCGTAGAGATCATATTCCACCATAAATCATGCCATGTATCTCTACTCTGCCTAACGCCCGTAGAGATCATATTCCACCATAAATCATGTCATGTATCTCTACTCTGCCTAACGCCCGTAGAGATCATATTCCACCATAAATCATGCCATGTATCTCTACTCTGCCTAACGCCCGTAGAGATCATATTCCACCATAAATCATGGCATGAATCTCTACTCTGCCTAACGCCCGTAGAGATCATATTCCACCATAAATCATGCCATGTATCTCTACTCTGCCTAACGCCCGTAGAGATCATATTCCACCATGCCATGAATCTCTACTCTGCCTAACGCCCGTAGAGATCATATTCCACCATAAATCATGCCATGAATCTCTACTCTGCCTAACGCCCGTAGAGATCATATTCCACCATAAATCATGTCATGAATCTCTACTCTGCCTAACGCCCGTAGAGATCATATTCCACCATAAATCATGCCATGTATCTCTACTCTGCCTAACGCCCGTAGAGATCATATTCCACCATAAATCATGCCATGAATCTCTACTCTGCCTAACGCCCGTAGAGATCATATTCCACCATAAATCATGTCATGAATCTCTACTCTGCCTAACGCCCGTAGAGATCATATTCCACCATAAATCATGCCATGTATCTCTACTCTGCCTAACGCCCGTAGAGATCATATTCCACCATAAATCATGCCATGTATCTCTACTCTGCCTAACGCCCGTAGAGATCATATTCCACCATAAATCATGCCATGTATCTCTACTCTGCCTAACGCCCGTAGAGATCATATTCCACCATGTCATGTATCTCTACTCTGCCTAACGCCCGTAGAGATCATATTCCACCATGCCATGAATCTCTACTCTGCCTAACGCCCGTAGAGATCATATTCCACCATAAATCATGTCATGTATCTCTACTCTGCCTAACGCCCGTAGAGATCATATTCCACCATGCCATGAATCTCTACTCTGCCTAACGCCCGTAGAGATCATATTCCACCATGTCATGTATCTCTACTCTGCCTAACGCCCGTAGAGATCATATTCCACCATGCCATGAATCTCTACTCTGCCTAACGCCCGTAGAGATCATATTCCACCATAAATCATGCCATGTATCTCTACTCTGCCTAACGCCCGTAGAGATCATATTCCACCATGCCATGAATCTCTACTCTGCCTAACGCCCGTAGAGATCATATTCCACCATGCCATGTATCTCTACTCTGGCTAATGCCCGTAGAGATCATATTCCACCATGCCATGTATCTCTACTCTGCCTAACGCACGTAGAGATCATATTCCACCATAAATCATGTCATGAATCTCTACTCTGCCTAACGCCCGTAGAGATCATATTCCACCATAAATCATGCCATGTATCTCTACTCTGCCTAACGCCCGTAGAGATCATATTCCACCATGCCATGTATCTCTACTCTGGCTAACGCCCGTAGAGATCATATTCCACCATAAATCATGCCATGTATCTCTACTCTGCCTAACGCCCGTAGAGATCATATTCCACCATAAATCATGCCATGTATCTCTACTCTGCCTAACGCCCGTAGAGATCATATTCCACCATAAATCATGTCATGTATCTCTACTCTGCCTAACGCCCGTAGAGATCATATTCCACCATAAATCATGCCATGTATCTCTACTCTGCCTAACGCCCGTAGAGATCATATTCCACCATAAATCATGCCATGTATCTCTACTCTGCCTAACGCCCGTAGAGATCATATTCCACCATAAATCATGCCATGTATCTCTACTCTGCCTAACGCCCGTAGAGATCATATTCCACCATGCCATGAATCTCTACTCTGCCTAACGCCCGTAGAGATCATATTCCACCATGCCATGTATCTCTACTCTGGCTAATGCCCGTAGAGATCATATTCCACCATGCCATGTATCTCTACTCTGCCTAACGCACGTAGAGATCATATTCCACCATAAATCATGTCATGAATCTCTACTCTGCCTAACGCCCGTAGAGATCATATTCCACCATAAATCATGCCATGTATCTCTACTCTGCCTAACGCCCGTAGAGATCATATTCCACCATGCCATGTATCTCTACTCTGGCTAACGCCCGTAGAGATCATATTCCACCATAAATCATGCCATGTATCTCTACTCTGCCTAACGCCCGTAGAGATCATATTCCACCATAAATCATGCCATGTATCTCTACTCTGCCTAACGCCCGTAGAGATCATATTCCACCATATATCATGCCATGTATCTCTACTCTGCCTAACGCCCGTAGAGATCATATTCCACCATAAATCATGCCATGTATCTCTACTCTGCCTAACGCCCGTAGAGATCATATTCCACCATAAATCATGCCATGTATCTCTACTCTGGCTAACGCCCGTAGAGATCATATTCCACCATAAATCATGTCATGAATCTCTACTCTGCCTAACGCCCGTAGAGATCATATTCCACCATAAATCATGCCATGTATCTCTACTCTGCCTAACGCCCGTAGAGATCATATTCCACCATGCCATGAATCTCTACTCTGCCTAACGCCCGTAGAGATCATATTCCACCATAAATCATGCCATGTATCTCTACTCTGCCTAACGCCCGTAGAGATCATATTCCACCATATATCATGCCATGTATCTCTACTCTGCCTAACGCCCGTAGAGATCATATTCCACCATAAATCATGTCATGTATCTCTACTCTGCCTAACGCCCGTAGAGATCATATTCCACCATAAATCATGCCATGAATCTCTACTCTGCCTAACGCCCGTAGAGATCATATTCCACCATAAATCATGCCATGTATCTCTACTCTGCCTAACGCCCGTAGAGATCATATTCCACCATGCCATGTATCTCTACTCTGGCTAACGCCCGTAGAGATCATATTCCACCATATATCATGCCATGTATCTCTACTCTGCCTAACGCCCGTAGAGATCATATTCCACCATAAATCATGCCATGTATCTCTACTCTGCCTAACGCCCGTAGAGATCATATTCCACCATAAATCATGTCATGTATCTCTACTCTGCCTAACGCCCGTAGAGATCATATTCCACCATAAATCATGCCATGTATCTCTACTCTGCCTAACGCCCGTAGAGATCATATTCCACCATAAATCATGCCATGTATCTCTACTCTGCCTAACGCCCGTAGAGATCATATTCCACCATAAATCATGCCATGTATCTCTACTCTGCCTAACGCCCGTAGAGATCATATTCCACCATAAATCATGCCATGTATCTCTACTCTGCCTAACGCCCGTAGAGATCATATTCCACCATAAATCATGCCATGTATCTCTACTCTGCCTAACGCCCGTAGAGATCATATTCCACCATAAATCATGCCATGTATCTCTACTCTGCCTAACGCCCGTAGAGATCATATTCCACCATAAATCATGCCATGTATCTCTACTCTGCCTAACGCCCGTAGAGATCATATTCCACCATAAATCATGCCATGTATCTCTACTCTGCCTAACGCCCGTAGAGATCATATTCCACCATAAATCATGTCATGAATCTCTACTCTGCCTAACGCCCGTAGAGATCATATTCCACCATAAATCATGCCATGTATCTCTACTCTGCCTAACGCCCGTAGAGATCATATTCCACCATAAATCATGCCATGTATCTCTACTCTGCCTAACGCCCGTAGAGATCATATTCCACCATAAATCATGTCATGAATCTCTACTCTGCCTAACGCCCGTAGAGATCATATTCCACCATAAATCATGCCATGTATCTCTACTCTGCCTAACGCCCGTAGAGATCATATTCCACCATAAATCATGCCATGTATCTCTACTCTGCCTAACGCCCGTAGAGATCATATTCCACCATGCCATGAATCTCTACTCTGCCTAACGCCCGTAGAGATCATATTCCACCATAAATCATGCCATGTATCTCTACTCTGCCTAACGCCCGTAGAGATCATATTCCACCATGCCATGTATCTCTACTCTGCCTAACGCCCGTAGAGATCATATTCCACCATAAATCATGCCATGTATCTCTACTCTGCCTAACGCCCGTAGAGATCATATTCCACCATGCCATGTATCTCTACTCTGCCTAACGCCCGTAGAGATCATATTCCACCATGCCATGAATCTCTACTCTGCCTAACGCCCGTAGAGATCATATTCCACCATAAATCATGCCATGAATCTCTACTCTGCCTAACGCCCGTAGAGATCATATTCCACCATAAATCATGCCATGAATCTCTACTCTGCCTAACGCCCGTAGAGATCATATTCCACCATAAATCATGCCATGTATCTCTACTCTGCCTAACGCCCGTAGAGATCATATTCCACCATGTCATGTATCTCTACTCTGCCTAACGCCCGTAGAGATCATATTCCACCATAAATCATGCCATGTATCTCTACTCTGCCTAACGCCCGTAGAGATCATATTCCACCATAAATCATGCCATGTATCTCTACTCTGCCTAACGCCCGTAGAGATCATATTCCACCATAAATCATGTCATGTATCTCTACTCTGCCTAACGCCCGTAGAGATCATATTCCACCATAAATCATGCCATGTATCTCTACTCTGCCTAACGCCCGTAGAGATCATATTCCACCATAAATCATGTCATGTATCTCTACTCTGCCTAACGCCCGTAGAGATCATATTCCACCATAAATCATGCCATGTATCTCTACTCTGCCTAACGCCCGTAGAGATCATATTCCACCATGCCATGAATCTCTACTCTGCCTAACGCCCGTAGAGATCATATTCCACCATAAATCATGTCATGTATCTCTACTCTGCCTAACGCCCGTAGAGATCATATTCCACCATAAATCATGCCATGTATCTCTACTCTGCCTAACGCCCGTAGAGATCATATTCCACCATAAATCATGCCATGTATCTCTACTCTGCCTAACGCCCGTAGAGATCATATTCCACCATAAATCATGTCATGTATCTCTACTCTGCCTAACGCCCGTAGAGATCATATTCCACCATAAATCATGCCATGTATCTCTACTCTGCCTAACGCCCGTAGAGATCATATTCCACCATAAATCATGCCATGTATCTCTACTCTGCCTAACGCACGTAGAGATCATATTCCACCATGCCATGAATCTCTACTCTGCCTAACGCCCGTAGAGATCATATTCCACCATGCCATGTATCTCTACTCTGCCTAACGCACGTAGAGATCATATTCCACCATAAATCATGTCATGAATCTCTACTCTGCCTAACGCCCGTAGAGATCATATTCCACCATAAATCATGCCATGTATCTCTACTCTGCCTAACGCCCGTAGAGATCATATTCCACCATAAATCATGTCATGTATCTCTACTCTGCCTAACGCCCGTAGAGATCATATTCCATCATAAATCATGCCATGTATCTCTACTCTGCCTAACGCCCGTAGAGATCATATTCCACCATAAATCATGTCATGTATCTCTACTCTGCCTAACGCCCGTAGAGATCATATTCCACCATAAATCATGTCATGTATCTCTACTCTGCCTAACGCCCGTAGAGATCATATTCCACCATAAATCATGTCATGAATCTCTACTCTGCCTAACGCCCGTAGAGATCATATTCCACCATAAATCATGCCATGTATCTCTACTCTGCCTAACGCCCGTAGAGATCATATTCCACCATGCCATGAATCTCTACTCTGCCTAACGCCCGTAGAGATCATATTCCACCATGCCATGTATCTCTACTCTGCCTAACGCCCGTAGAGATCATATTCCACCATAAATCATGTCATGTATCTCTACTCTGCCTAACGCCCGTAGAGATCATATTCCACCATAAATCATGCCATGTATCTCTACTCTGCCTAACGCCCGTAGAGATCATATTCCACCATAAATCATGCCATGTATCTCTACTCTGCCTAACGCCCGTAGAGATCATATTCCACCATAAATCATGCCATGTATCTCTACTCTGCCTAACGCCCGTAGAGATCATATTCCACCATGCCATGAATCTCTACTCTGCCTAACGCCCGTAGAGATCATATTCCACCATGCCATGTATCTCTACTCTGCCTAACGCCCGTAGAGATCATATTCCACCATAAATCATGCCATGTATCTCTACTCTGCCTAACGCCCGTAGAGATCATATTCCACCATAAATCATGTCATGTATCTCTACTCTGCCTAACGCCCGTAGAGATCATATTCCACCATAAATCATGCCATGTATCTCTACTCTGCCTAACGCCCGTAGAGATCATATTCCACCATAAATCATGTCATGTATCTCTACTCTGCCTAACGCCCGTAGAGATCATATTCCACCATAAATCATGCCATGTATCTCTACTCTGCCTAACGCCCGTAGAGATCATATTCCACCATAAATCATGTCATGTATCTCTACTCTGCCTAACGCCCGTAGAGATCATATTCCACCATAAATCATGTCATGTATCTCTACTCTGCCTAACGCCCGTAGAGATCATATTCCATCATAAATCATGCCATGTATCTCTACTCTGCCTAACGCCCGTAGAGATCATATTCCATCATAAATCATGCCATGTATCTCTACTCTGCCTAACGCCCGTAGAGATCATATTCCACCATAAATCATGTCATGTATCTCTACTCTGCCTAACGCCCGTAGAGATCATATTCCACCATAAATCATGTCATGTATCTCTACTCTGCCTAACGCCCGTAGAGATCATATTCCATCATAAATCATGCCATGTATCTCTACTCTGCCTAACGCCCGTAGAGATCATATTCCACCATAAATCATGTCATGTATCTCTACTCTGCCTAACGCCCGTAGAGATCATATTCCATCATAAATCATGCCATGTATCTCTACTCTGCCTAACGCCCGTAGAGATCATATTCCACCATAAATCATGTCATGTATCTCTACTCTGCCTAACGCCCGTAGAGATCATATTCCATCATAAATCATGCCATGTATCTCTACTCTGCCTAACGCCCGTAGAGATCATATTCCACCATAAATCATGTCATGTATCTCTACTCTGCCTAACGCCCGTAGAGATCATATTCCACCATAAATCATGCCATGTATCTCTACTCTGCCTAACGCCCGTAGAGATCATATTCCACCATAAATCATACCATGTATCTCTACTCTGCCTAACGCCCGTAGAGATCATATTCCACCATAAATCATGCATGAATCTCTACTCTGCCTAACGCCCGTAGAGATCATATTCCACCATAAATCATGCCATGTATCTCTACTCTGCCTAACGCCCGTAGAGATCATATTCCACCATAAATCATGCCATGAATCTCTACTCTGCCTAACGCCCGTAGAGATCATATTCCACCATGCCATGTATCTCTACTCTGCCTAACGCCCGTAGAGATCATATTCCACCATAAATCATGCCATGAATCTCTACTCTGCCTAACGCCCGTAGAGATCATATTCCACCATAAATCATGTCATGAATCTCTACTCTGCCTA
The DNA here is from genome assembly GCA_032622095.1 of Siphonodentalium dalli. Classification (NCBI taxonomy): domain Eukaryota; kingdom Metazoa; phylum Mollusca; class Scaphopoda; order Gadilida; family Siphonodentaliidae; genus Siphonodentalium; species Siphonodentalium dalli. The sequence continues at coordinate 174,952,067 of CP136068.1, read as the reverse complement.
ACGCCCGTAGAGATCATATTCCACCATGCCATGAATCTCTACTCTGCCTAACGCCCGTAGAGATCATATTCCACCATAAATCATGCCATGAATCTCTACTCTGCCTAACGCCCGTAGAGATCATATTCCACCATAAATCATGCCATGTATCTCTACTCTGCCTAACGCCCGTAGAGATCATATTCCACCATAAATCATGGCATGTATCTCTACTCTGCCTAACGCCCGTAGAGATCATATTCCACCATAAATCATGTCATGAATCTCTACTCTGCCTAACGCCCGTAGAGATCATATTCCACCAGTACAAAACCTGGCAACTTGTGACAGGGAACCTTATAAAATCGAAAAAATAACACGGGGGGGGGGGATATATTACTTTGTTATTATCTGTTTCTTAATAATGTACTTCACTGTAGGTGAAGGTCCCAACTCGAAATTTCACAATTTCAGTAACTTTGTGAGTGATTTTGCTTTGCGTTTCTTACAATTATGGAATTTCTCCTGAGTAATTAATTGAATGTTTATTGCGATATCAGCTCACAAAAGTCACAGAAAAGCATGCATTTTCGAGTTGGGACCTTCACCTACAATGAAGTACACTATTAAGAAACAGATAATAATTAAGAAATATATTCCCCGCATTATTTTATAGACTTTATAAGGTTCCCTGTCAAAACTTCAAAAGGTTCCAAGGTTTTGTACTGGTGGAATATGATCTCTACGGGCGTTAGCCAGAGTAGAGATTCATGGCATGATCTATAAGAGCACCCTGCTGTATAAGCAGTTTCAGAATACATCAAAAAGTTGAAATAAAATAAGCATTTATTCGATGAAGTTGCTGATATAACAGTATGTTAATCAAGTAAAGGACTACTGAAGTGGAAACAAATGAGAAAGTGTGTCAAAACAATAGAATTATAACAAAGTGTCACATGAAAACAAACATGATAAGTGGCGGCGACGATGAACGTGATAAGTGGCGGTGATGACGAACATGATAAGCGGCGACGACAACAAACATGATAAGCGGCAGCGATGACGAAGATAATAAGCGGCGGTGATGAACATGAAAAGCGGTTGTTGCCATTCATCGGAAAGCTCTCAGTGAGAGCAAGCCATATTTCTGACTAAAACTCCTGAAAAGTTACCCATAATTTGGCTGTGGTTAAGGAGTCGATTATTTAGGGCATTACTGTAACTGTTTAAGGAATATTAACCTTTTCATGAAGGGAGCTTTATATGACCCACGTGTGTGAGTAAATGGGGGATGCCTGATGACACTTGAGTCCACGACAAGAGATACCAGCAGAATGAGGTCCCCAGAGGGTGAATTTGGTGATGCTAGCCCACTATGCGGGGTAGCATCACTAAATTCACCCTCTGGGGACCTCATTCTGCAAAAGACAGACACCCTATTTCAAAGCAGTTTCAGAATTAGTCAGAAAGTTGAAATAAAATATATTGGGTATCGAGTTTACCATTTATATCGTAACTGAATTAAAGGTACATGTCATGTATATTTAAGTTATACATTTTGTAAATTTTATTGGTGTTGTCCCATCCATAACAGTTAATTTCGCGTAAGTACGATATATGTACTTATCCATGATACATAAAGCACTAACAACTATTGGGTTCCATGCAATTTAACCCTTTACCCAACAGAATGGCCCTGTGCCAATGCATTCTCTTATATATGCGAGTCGACCATAGGTCGCCTCGCATATATAAGAGAATGCATTGGCTTAACACATTAAAAATTATAAAATTGTTAAAGAATGTAAGAAAAATTGGTAAAAAAAGATTTTTTTAGGCCAATGCATTCTCTTATATATGCGAGACGACCTATGGTCGACTCGCATATATAAGAGAATGCATTGGCACAGGGCATAACTGTAACTATCACAATGTGGTCAAGGAGCCGGTTCCAATGATATCCATATTTGTATGGTTCTATTGAGACAGACCGAAGATATTTTAGGCTGTTGAAGCTTTATTTGGCCGCTTTGTTGGGTAAAGGGTTAGATATAAACGCTCATGTTCGTTATCCATCAAATCAATGAGCTTATAGCCATGTGTCATTCAGCACGCGAACATATGTCCATTATCTGTTTAAACAATGAGGTTATAGCCATGTGTCATTCAGTATGCCAACCTATGTTCATTATCTGTTTAAACAATGAGGTTATAGCCATGTGCCATTCAGTATGCCAACGTATGTTCATTATCTGTTTAAACAATGAGGTTATAGCCATGTGCCATTCAGCACTCGAACATATGTTCATTATCTGTTTAAACAATGAGGATATAGCCATGTGCCATTCAGCACGCGAACATATGTTCATTATCTGTTTAAACAATGAGGTTATAGCCATGTGTCATTCAGTATGCCAACGTATGTTCATTATCTGTTTAAACAATGAGGTTATAGCCATGTGCCATTCAGCACGCGAACATATGTTCATTATCTGTTTAAACAATGAGGTTATAGCCATGTGTCATTCAGCACGCGAACATATGTTCATTATCTGTTTAAACAATGAGGTTATAGCCATGTGTCATTCAGCACGCGAACATATGTTCATTATCTGTTTAAACAATGAGGTTATAGCCATGTGTCATTCAGTATGCGAACATATGTTCATTATCTGTTTAAACAATGAGGTTATAGCCATGTGCCATTCAGCACGCGAACATATGTTCATTATCTGTTTAAACAATGATGTTATAGCCATGTGCCATTCAGCATGCGAACATATGTTCATTATCTGTTTAACAATGAGGTTATAGCCATGTGTCATTCAGTATGCCAACGTATGTTCATTATCTGTTTAAACAATGAGGTTATAGCCATGTGCCATTCAGCACGCGAACATATGTTCATTATCTGTTTAAACAATGAGGTTATAGCCATGTGCCATTCAGCACGCGAACATATGTTCATTATCTGTTTAAACAATGAGGTTATAGCCATGTGTCATTCAGCACGCGAACATATGTTCATTATCTGTTTAAACAATGAGGTTATAGCCATGTGTCATTCAGTATGCCAACCTATGTTCATTATCTGTTTAAACAATGAGGTTATAGCCATGTGCCATTCAGTATGCCAACTTATGTTCATTATCTGTTTAAACAATGAGGTTATAGCCATGTGCCATTCAGCACGCGAACATATGTTCATTATCTGTTTAAACAATGAGGTTATAGCCATGTGCCATTCAGCATGCGAACATATGTTCATTATCTGTTTAAACAATGAGGTTATAGCCATGTGTCATTCAGTATGCCAACGTATGTTCATTATCTGTTTAAACAATGAGGTTATAGCCATGTGCCATTCAGCACGCGAACATATGTTCATTATCTGTTTAAACAATGAGGTTATAGCCATGTGTCATTCAGCACGCGAACATATGTTCATTATCTGTTTAAACAATGAGGTTATAGCCATGTGCCATTCAGCACGCGAACATATGTTTATTATCTGTTTAAACAATGAGGTTATAGCCATGTGTCATTCAGTATGCGAACATATGTTCATTATCTGTTTAAACAATGAGGTTATAGCCATGTGCCATTCAGCATGCGAACATATGTTCATTATCTGTTTAAACAATGAGGTTATAGCCATGTGCCATTCAGCACGCGAACATATGTTCATTATCTGTTTAACAATGAGGTTATAGCCATGTGTCATTCAGTATGCCAACGTATGTTCATTATCTGTTTAAACAATGAGGTTATAGCCATGTGCCATTCAGCACGCGAACATATGTTCATTATCTGTTTAAACAATGAGGTTATAGCCATGTGCCATTCAGCACGCGAAAATATGTTCATTATCTGTTTAAACAATGAGGTTATAGCCATGTGTCATTCAGCACGCGAACATATGTTCATTATCTGTTTAAACAATGAGGTTATAGCCATGTGCCATTCAGCACGCGAACATATGTTTATTATCTGTTTAAACAATGAGGTTATAGCCATGTGTCATTCAGTATCTGAACATATGTTCATTATCTGTTTAAACAATGAGGTTATAGCCATGTGCCATTCAGCACGTGAACATATGTTCATTATCTGTTTAAACAATGAGGTTATAGCCATGTGCCATTCAGCACGCGAACATATGTTCATTATCTGTTTAAACAATGAGGTTATAGCCATGTGCCATTCAGCACGCGAACATATGTTTATTATCTGTTTAAACAATGAGGTTATAGCCATGTGCCATTCAGCACGCGAACATATGTTCATTATCTGTTTAAACAATGAGGTTATAGCCATGTGCCATTCAGCACGCGAACATATGTTTATTATCTGTTTAAACAATGAGGTTATAGCCATGTGTCATTCAGCATGTGAACATATGTTCATTATCTGTTTAAACAATGAGCTTATAGCCATGTGTCATTCAGCATGTGAACATATGTTCATTATCTGTTTAAACAATGAGCTTATAGACATGTGTCATTCAGCACGCGAACATATGTTCATTATCTGTTTAAACAATGAGCTTATAGCTATGTGTCATTCAGCATGTGAACATATGTTCATTATCTGTTTAAACAATGAGCTTATAGCCATGTGTCATTCAGCATGTGAACATATGTTCATTATCTGTTTAAACAATGAGGTTATAGCCATGTGTCATTCGGCATGCAAACATATGTTCATTATCTGTTTAAACCATGAGGTTATAGCCATGTGTCATTCAGCATGTGAACATATATTCATTATCTGTTTAAACAATGAGGTTATAGCCATGTGTCATTCAGCATGTGAACATATGTTCATTATCTGTTTAAACAATGAGCTTATAGCCATGTGTCATTCAGCATGTGAACATATGTTCATTATCTGTTTAAACAATGAGGTTATAGCCATGTGTCATTCAGCATGCAAACATATGTTCATTATCTGTTTAAACAATGAGGTTATAGCCATGTGTCATTCAGCATGTGAACATATGTTCATTATCTGTTTAAACAATGAGGTTATAGCCATGTGTCATTCAGCATGCGAACATATGTTCATTATCTGTTTAAACAATGAGCTTATAGCCATGTGTCATTCAGCATGTGAACATATGTTCATTATCTGTTTAAACAATGAGGTTATAGCCATGTGTCATTCAACATGTGAACATATGTCCATTATCTGTTTAAACAATGAGGTTATAGCCATGCATCATTCAGAACGCGAACATATGTTCATTATCTGTTACAATGAGGTTATAGCCATGTGTCATTCAGCACGCGAACATATGTTCATTATCTGTTTAAACAATGAGCTTATAACCATGTGTCATTCAGCACGCGAACATATGTTCATTATCTGTTTAAACAATGAGCTTATAACCATGTGTCATTCAGAACACGAACATATGTTCATTATCTGTTTAAACAATGAGCGTATAGCCATGTGTCATTCAGCATGCGAACATATGTTCATTATCTGTTTAAACAATGAGGTTATAGCCATGTGTCATTCAGCACGCGAACATATGTTCATTATCTGTTTAAACAATGAGCTTATAGCCATGTGTCATTCAGCACGCAAACATATGTTTATTATCTGTTTAAACAATGAGGTTATAGCCATGTGTCATTCAGCATGCAAACATATGTTCATTATCTGTTTAAACAATGAGGTTATAGCCATGTGTCATTCAGCATGCAAACATATGTTCATTATCTGTTTAAACAATGAGGTTATAGCCATGTGTCATTCAGCATGCAAACATATGTTCATTATCTGTTTAAACAATGAGGTTATAGCCATGTGTCATTCAGCATGCAAACATATGTTCATTATCTGTTTAAACAATGAGGTTATAGCCATGTGTCATTCAGCATGCAAACATATGTTCATTATCTGTTTAAACAATGAGCTTATAACCATGTGTCATTCAGCATGCAAACATATGTTCATTATCTGTTTAAGCAATGAGGTTATAGCCATGTCTCATTCAGCATGCAAACATATGTTCATTATCTGTTTAAACAATGAGGTTATAGCCATGTGTCATTCAGCATGCAAACATATGTTCATTATCTGTTTAAACAATGAGCTTATAACCATGTGTCATTCAGCATGCGAACATATGTTCATTATCTGTTTAAACAATGAGCTTATAACCATGTGTCATTCAGCATGCGAACATATGTTCATTATGTGTTTAAACAATGAGCTTATAACCATGTGTCATTCAGCATGCAAACATATGTTCATTATCTGTTTAAACAATGAGCTTATAACCATGTGGCATTCAGCATGCGAACATATGTTCATTATCTGTTTAAACAATGAGGTTATAGCCATGTGTCATTCAGCATGCAAACATATGTTCATTATCTGTTTAAACAATGAGGTTATAGCCATGTGTCATTCAGCATGTGAATATATGTTCATTATCTGTTTAAACAATGAGGTTATAGCCATGTGTCATTCAACATGTGAACATATGTTCATTATCTGTTTAAACAATGAGCTTATAGCCATGTGTCATTCAGCATGCGAACAATGTTCATTATCTGTTTAACAATGAGGTTATAGCCATGTGTCATTCAGCATGCAAACATATGTTCATTATCTGTTTAAACAATGAGGTTATAGCCATGTGTCATTCAGCATGCAAACATATGTTCATTATCTGTTTAAACAATGAGGTTATAGCCATGTGCCATTCAGTATGCCAACTTATGTTCATTATCTGTTTAAACAATGAGGTTATAGCCATGTGCCATTCAGCACGCGAACATATGTTCATTATCTGTTTAAACAATGAGGTTATAGCCATGTGCCATTCAGCACGCGAACATATGTTCATTATCTGTTTAAACAATGAGGTTATAGCCATGTGCCATTCAGCACGCGAACATATGTTCATTATCTGTTTAAACAATGAGGTTATAGCCATGTGCCATTCAGCACGCGAACATATGTTTATTATCTGTTTAAACAATGAGGTTATAGCCATGTGTCATTCAGCATGCAAACATATGTTCATTATCTGTTTAAACAATGAGCTTATAACCATGTGTCATTCAGCATGCAAACATATGTTCATTATCTGTTTAAGCAATGAGGTTATAGCCATGTGTTATTCAGCATGCAAACATATGTTCATTATCTGTTTAAACAATGAGGTTATAGCCATGTGTCATTCAGCATGCAAACATATGTTCATTATCTGTTTAAACAATGAGCTTATAACCATGTGTCATTCAGCATGCGAACATATGTTCATTATCTGTTTAAACAATGAGCTTATAACCATGTGTCATTCAGCATGCGAACATATGTTCATTATGTGTTTAAACAATGAGCTTATAACCATGTGTCATTCAGCATGCAAACATATGTTCATTATCTGTTTAAACAATGAGCTTATAACCATGTGTCATTCAGCATGCGAACATATGTTCATTATCTGTTTAAACAATGAGGTTATCGCCATGTGTCATTCAGCATGCAAACATATGTTCATTATCTGTTTAAACAATGAGGTTATAGCCATGTGTCATTCAGCATGTGAATATATGTTCATTATCTGTTTAAACAATGAGGTTATAGCCATGTGTCATTCAACATGTGAACATATGTTCATTATCTGTTTAAACAATGAGCTTATAGCCATGTGTCATTCAGCATGCGAACAATGTTCATTATCTGTTTAACAATGAGGTTATAGCCATGTGTCATTCAGCATGCAAACATATGTTCATTATCTGTTTAAACAATGAGGTTATAGCCATGTGCCATTCAGCACGCGAACATATGTTCATTATCTGTTTAAACAATGAGGTTATAGCCATGTGCCATTCAGCACGCGAACATATGTTCATTATCTGTTTAAACAATGAGGTTATAGCCATGTGCCATTCAGCACGCGAACATATGTTCATTATCTGTTTAAACAATGAGGTTATAGCCATGTGCCATTCAGCACGCGAACATATGTTCATTATCTGTTTAAACAATGAGGTTATAGTCATGTGCCGTTCAGCACGCGAACATATGTTTATTATCTGTTTAAACAATGAGGTTATAGCCATGTGTCATTCAGCATGTGAACATATGTTCATTATCTGTTTAAACAATGAGCTTATAGCCATGTGTCATTCAGCATGTGAACATATGTTCATTATCTGTTTAAACAATGAGCTTATAGCCATGTGTCATTCAGCACGCGAACATATGTTCATTATCTGTTTAAACAATGAGCTTATAGCTATGTGTCATTCAGCATGTGAACATATGTTCATTATCTGTTTAAACAATGAGCTTATAGCCATGTGTCATTCAGCATGTGAACATATGTTCATTATCTGTTTAAACAATGAGGTTATAGCCATGTGTCATTCGGCATGCAAACATATGTTCATTATCTGTTTAAACAATGAGGTTATAGCCATGTGTCATTCAGCATGTGAACATATATTCATTATCTGTTTAAACAATGAGGTTATAGCCATGTGTCATTCAGCATGTGAACATATGTTCATTATCTGTTTAAACAATGAGCTTATAGCCATGTGTCATTCAGCATGTGAACATATGTTCATTATCTGTTTAAACAATGAGGTTATAGCCATGTGTCATTCAGCATGCAAACATATGTTCATTATCTGTTTAAACAATGAGGTTATAGCCATGTGTCATTCAGCATGTGAACATATGTTCATTATCTGTTTAAACAATGAGGTTATAGCCATGTGTCATTCAGCATGCGAACATATGTTCATTATCTGTTTAAACAATGAGCTTATAGCCATGTGTCATTCAGCATGTGAACATATGTTCATTATCTGTTTAAACAATGAGGTTATAGCCATGTGTCATTCAACATGTGAACATATGTCCATTATCTGTTTAAACAATGAGGTTATAGCCATGCATCATTCAGAACGCGAACATATGTTCATTATCTGTTTAAACAATGAGGTTATAGCCATGTGTCATTCAGCACGCGAACATATGTTCATTATCTGTTTAAACAATGAGCTTATAACCATGTGTCATTCAGCACGCGAACATATGTTCATTATCTGTTTAAACAATGAGCTTATAACCATGTGTCATTCAGAACACGAACATATGTTCATTATCTGTTTAAACAATGAGCGTATAGCCATGTGTCATTCAGCATGCGAACATATGTTCATTATCTGTTTAAACAATGAGGTTATAGCCATGTGTCATTCAGCATGCGAACATATGTTCATTATCTGTTTAAACAATGAGGTTATAGCCATGTGTCATTCAGCACGCGAACATATGTTCATTATCTGTTTAAACAATGAGCTTATAGCCATGTGTCAGTCAGCACGCAAACATATGTTTATTATCTGTTTAAACAATGAGGTTATAGCCATGTGTCATTCAGCATGCAAACATATGTTCATTATCTGTTTAAACAATGAGGTTATAGCCATGTGTCATTCAGCATGCAAACATATGTTCATTATCTGTTTAAACAATGAGGTTATAGCCATGTGTCATTCAGCATGCAAACATATGTTCATTATCTGTTTAAACAATGAGGTTATAGCCATGTGTCATTCAGCATGCAAACATATGTTCATTATCTGTTTAAACAATGAGGTTATAGCCATGTGTCATTCAGCATGCAAACATATGTTCATTATCTGTTTAAACAATGAGCTTATAACCATGTGTCATTCAGCATGCAAACATATGTTCATTATCTGTTTAAACAATGAGGTTATAGCCATGTGTCATTCAGCATGCAAACATATGTTCATTATCTGTTTAAACAATGAGGTTATAGCCATGTGTCATTCAGCATGCAAACATATGTTCATTATCTGTTTAAACAATGAGGTTATAGCCATGTGTCATTCAGCATGTGAACATATGTTCATTATCTGTTTAAACAATGAGGTTATAGCCATGTGTCATTCAGCATGCGAACATATGTTCATTATCTGTTTAAACAATGAGCTTATAGCCATGTGTCATTCAGCATGTGAACATATGTTCATTATCTGTTTAAACAATGAGGTTATAGCCATGTGTCATTCAACATGTGAACATATGTCCATTATCTGTTTAAACAATGAGGTTATAGCCATGCATCATTCAGAACGCGAACATATGTTCATTATCTGTTTAAACAATGAGGTTATAGCCATGTGTCATTCAGCACGCGAACATATGTTCATTATCTGTTTAAACAATGAGCTTATAACCATGTGTCATTCAGCACGCGAACATATGTTCATTATCTGTTTAAACAATGAGCTTATAACCATGTGTCATTCAGAACACGAACATATGTTCATTATCTGTTTAAACAATGAGCGTATAGCCATGTGTCATTCAGCATGCGAACATATGTTCATTATCTGTTTAAACAATGAGGTTATAGCCATGTGTCATTCAGCATGCGAACATATGTTCATTATCTGTTTAAACAATGAGGTTATAGCCATGTGTCATTCAGCACGCGAACATATGTTCATTATCTGTTTAAACAATGAGCTTATAGCCATGTGTCATTCAGCACGCAAACATATGTTTATTATCTGTTTAAACAATGAGGTTATAGCCATGTGTCATTCAGCATGCAAACATATGTTCATTATCTGTTTAAACAATGAGGTTATAGCCATGTGTCATTCAGCATGCAAACATATGTTCATTATCTGTTTAAACAATGAGGTTATAGCCATGTGTCATTCAGCATGCAAACATATGTTCATTATCTGTTTAAACAATGAGGTTATAGCCATGTGTCATTCAGCATGCAAACATATGTTCATTATCTGTTTAAACAATGAGGTTATAGCCATGTGTCATTCAGCATGCAAACATATGTTCATTATCTGTTTAAACAATGAGCTTATAACCATGTGTCATTCAGCATGCAAACATATGTTCATTATCTGTTTAAACAATGAGGTTATAGCCATGTGTCATTCAGCATGCAAACATATGTTCATTATCTGTTTAAACAATGAGGTTATAGCCATGTGTCATTCAGCATGCAAACATATGTTCATTATCTGTTTAAACAATGAGCTTATAACCATGTGTCATTCAGCATGCGAACATATGTTCATTATCTGTTTAAACAATGAGCTTATAACCATGTGTCATTCAGCATGCGAACATATGTTCATTATGTGTTTAAACAATGAGCTTATAACCATGTGTCATTCAGCATGCAAACATATGTTCATTATCTGTTTAAACAATGAGCTTATAACCATGTGTCATTCAGCATGCGAACATATGTTCATTATCTGTTTAAACAATGAGGTTATCGCCATGTGTCATTCAGCATGCAAACATATGTTCATTATCTGTTTAAACAATGAGGTTATAGCCATGTGTCATTCAGCATGTGAATATATGTTCATTATCTGTTTAAACAATGAGGATATAGCCATGTGTCATTCAACATGTGAACATATGTTCATTATCTGTTTAAACAATGAGCTTATAGCCATGTGTCATTCAGCATGCGAACAATGTTCATTATCTGTTTAACAATGAGGTTATAGCCATGTGTCATTCAGCATGCAAACATATGTTCATTATCTGTTTAAACAATGAGGTTATAGCCATGTGTCATTCAGCATGCAAACATATGTTCATTATCTGTTTAAACAATGAGGTTATAGCCATGTGTCATTCAGCATGTGAATATATGTTCATTATCTGTTTAAACAATGAGGTTATAGCCATGTGTCATTCAACATGTGAACATATGTTCATTATCTGTTTAAACAATGAGCTTATAACCATGTGTCATTCAGCATGCAAACATATGTTCATTATCTGTTTAAACAATGAGCTTATAACCATGTGTCATTCAGCATGCGAACATATGTTCATTATCTGTTTAAACAATGAGGTTATCGCCATGTGTCATTCAGCATGCAAACATATGTTCATTATCTGTTTAAACAATGAGGTTATAGCCATGTGTCATTCAGCATGTGAATATATGTTCATTATCTGTTTAAACAATGAGGTTATAGCCATGTGTCATTCAACATGTGAACATATGTTCATTATCTGTTTAAACAATGAGCTTATAGCCATGTGTCATTCAGCATGCGAACAATGTTCATTATCTGTTTAACAATGAGGTTATAGCCATGTGTCATTCAGCATGCAAACATATGTTCATTATCTGTTTAAACAATGAGGTTATAGCCATGTGTCATTCAGCATGCAAACATATGTTCATTATCTGTTTAAACAATGAGGTTATAGCCATGTGCCATTCAGAATGCCAACTTATGTTCATTATCTGTTTAAACAATGAGGTTATAGCCATGTGCCATTCAGCACGCGAACATATGTTCATTATCTGTTTAAACAATGAGTTTATAGCCATGTGCCATTCAGCACGCGAACATATGTTCATTATCTGTTTAAACAATGAGGTTATAGCCATGTGCCATTCAGCACGCGAACATATGTTCATTATCTGTTTAAACAATGAGGTTATAGCCATGTGCCATTCAGCACGCGAACATATGTTCATTATCTGTTTAAACAATGAGGTTATAGTCATGTGCCATTCAGCACGCGAACATATGTTTATTATCTGTTTAAACAATGAGGTTATAGCCATGTGTCATTCAGCATGTGAACATATGTTCATTATCTGTTTAAACAATGAGCTTATAGCCATGTGTCATTCAGCATGTGAACATATGTTCATTATCTGTTTAAACAATGAGCTTATAGCCATGTGTCATTCAGCACGCGAACATATGTTCGTTATCTGTTTAAACAATGAGCTTATAGCTATGTGTCATTCAGCATGTGAACATATGTTCATTATCTGTTTAAACAATGAGCTTATAGCCATGTGTCATTCAGCATGTGAACATATGTTCATTATCTGTTTAAACAATGAGGTTATAGCCATGTGTCATTCGGCATGCAAACATATGTTCATTATCTGTTTAAACAATGAGGTTATAGCCATGTGTCATTCAGCATGTGAACATATATTCATTATCTGTTTAAACAATGAGGTTATAGCCATGTGTCATTCAGCATGTTAACATATGTTCATTATCTGTTTAAACAATGAGCTTATAGCCATGTGTCATTCAGCATGTGAACATATGTTCATTATCTGTTTAAACAATGAGGTTATAGCCATGTGTCATTCAGCATGCAAACATATGTTCATTATCTGTTTAAACAATGAGGTTATAGCCATGTGTCATTCAGCATGTGAACATATGTTCATTATCTGTTTAAACAATGAGGTTATAGCCATGTGTCATTCAGCATGCGAACATATGTTCATTATCTGTTTAAACAATGAGCTTATAGCCATGTGTCATTCAGCATGTGAACATATGTTCATTATCTGTTTAAACAATGAGGTTATAGCCATGTGTCATTCAACATGTGAACATATGTCCATTATCTGTTTAAACAATGAGGTTATAGCCATGCATCATTCAGAACGCGAACATATGTTCATTATCTGTTTAAACAATGAGGTTATAGCCATGTGTCATTCAGCACGCGAACATATGTTCATTATCTGTTTAAACAATGAGCTTATAACCATGTGTCATTCAGCACGCGAACATATGTTCATTATCTGTTTAAACAATGAGCTTATAACCATGTGTCATTCAGAACACGAACATATGTTCATTATCTGTTTAAACAATGAGCGTATAGCCATGTGTCATTCAGCATGCGAACATATGTTCATTATCTGTTTAAACAATGAGGTTATAGCCATGTGTCATTCAGCATGCGAACATATGTTCATTATCTGTTTAAACAATGAGGTTATAGCCATGTGTCATTCAGCACGCGAACATATGTTCATTATCTGTTTAAACAATGAGCTTATAGCCATGTGTCAGTCAGCACGCAAACATATGTTTATTATCTGTTTAAACAATGAGGTTATAGCCATGTGTCATTCAGCATGCAAACATATGTTCATTATCTGTTTAAACAATGAGGTTATAGCCATGTGTCATTCAGCATGCAAACATATGTTCATTATCTGTTTAAACAATGAGGTTATAGCCATGTGTCATTCAGCATGCAAACATATGTTCATTATCTGTTTAAACAATGAGGTTATAGCCATGTGTCATTCAGCATGCAAACATATGTTCATTATCTGTTTAAACAATGAGGTTATAGCCATGTGTCATTCAGCATGCAAACATATGTTCATTATCTGTTTAAACAATGAGCTTATAACCATGTGTCATTCAGCATGCAAACATATGTTCATTATCTGTTTAAACAATGAGGTTATAGCCATGTGTCATTCAGCATGCAAACATATGTTCATTATCTGTTTAAACAATGAGGTTATAGCCATGTGTCATTCAGCATGCAAACATATGTTCATTATCTGTTTAAACAATGAGGTTATAGCCATGTGCCATTCAGCACGCGAACATATGTTTATTATCTGTTTAAACAATGAGGTTATAGCCATGTGTCATTCAGCATGTGAACATATGTTCATTATCTGTTTAAACAATGAGCTTATAGCCATGTGTCATTCAGCATGTGAACATATGTTCATTATCTGTTTAAACAATGAGCTTATAGCCATGTGTCATTCAGCACGCGAACATATGTTCATTATCTGTTTAAACAATGAGCTTATAGCTATGTGTCATTCAGCATGTGAACATATGTTCATTATCTGTTTAAACAATGAGCTTATAGCCATGTGTCATTCAGCATGTGAACATATGTTCATTATCTGTTTAAACAATGAGGTTATAGCCATGTGTCATTCGGCATGCAAACATATGTTCATTATCTGTTTAAACAATGAGGTTATAGCCATGTGTCATTCAGCATGTGAACATATATTCATTATCTGTTTAAACAATGAGGTTATAGCCATGTGTCATTCAGCATGTGAACATATGTTCATTATCTGTTTAAACAATGAGCTTATAGCCATGTGTCATTCAGCATGTGAACATATGTTCATTATCTGTTTAAACAATGAGGTTATAGCCATGTGTCATTCAGCATGCAAACATATGTTCATTATCTGTTTAAACAATGAGGTTATAGCCATGTGTCATTCAGCATGTGAACATATGTTCATTATCTGTTTAAACAATGAGGTTATAGCCATGTGTCATTCAGCATGGGAACATATGTTCATTATCTGTTTAAACAATGAGCTTATAGCCATGTGTCATTCAGCATGTGAACATATGTTCATTATCTGTTTAAACAATGAGGTTATAGCCATGTGTCATTCAACATGTGAACATATGTCCATTATCTGTTTAAACAATGAGGTTATAGCCATGCATCATTCAGAACGCGAACATATGTTCATTATCTGTTTAAACAATGAGGTTATAGCCATGTGTCATTCAGCACGCGAACATATGTTCATTATCTGTTTAAACAATGAGCTTATAACCATGTGTCATTCAGCACGCGAACATATGTTCATTATCTGTTTAAACAATGAGCTTATAACCATGTGTCATTCAGAACACGAACATATGTTCATTATCTGTTTAAACAATGAGCGTATAGCCATGTGTCATTCAGCATGCGAACATATGTTCATTATCTGTTTAAACAATGAGGTTATAGCCATGTGTCATTCAGCATGCGAACATATGTTCATTATCTGTTTAAACAATGAGGTTATAGCCATGTGTCATTCAGCACGCGAACATATGTTCATTATCTGTTTAAACAATGAGCTTATAGCCATGTGTCATTCAGCACGCAAACATATGTTTATTATCTGTTTAAACAATGAGGTTATAGCCATGTGTCATTCAGCATGCAAACATATGTTCATTATCTGTTTAAACAATGAGGTTATAGCCATGTGTCATTCAGCATGCAAACATATGTTCATTATCTGTTTAAACAATGAGGTTATAGCCATGTGTCATTCAGCATGCAAACATATGTTCATTATCTGTTTAAACAATGAGGTTATAGCCATGTGTCATTCAGCATGCAAACATATGTTCATTATCTGTTTAAACAATGAGGTTATAGCCATGTGTCATTCAGCATGCAAACATATGTTCATTATCTGTTTAAACAATGAGCTTATAACCATGTGTCATTCAGCATGCAAACATATGTTCATTATCTGTTTAAACAATGAGGTTATAGCCATGTGTCATTCAGCATGCAAACATATGTTCATTATCAGTTTAAACAATGAGGTTATAGCCATGTGTCATTCAGCATGCAAACATATGTTCATTATCTGTTTAAACAATGAGCTTATAACCATGTGTCATTCAGCATGCGAACATATGTTCATTATCTGTTTAAACAATGAGCTTATAACCATGTGTCATTCAGCATGCGAACATATGTTCATTATGTGTTTAAACAATGAGCTTATAACCATGTGTCATTCAGCATGCAAACATATGTTCATTATCTGTTTAAACAATGAGCTTATAACCATGTGTCATTCAGCATGCGAACATATGTTCATTATCTGTTTAAACAATGAGGTTATCGCCATGTGTCATTCAGCATGCAAACATATGTTCATTATCTGTTTAAACAATGAGGTTATAGCCATGTGTCATTCAGCATGTGAATATATGTTCATTATCTGTTTAAACAATGAGGATATAGCCATGTGTCATTCAACATGTGAACATATGTTCATTATCTGTTTAAACAATGAGCTTATAGCCATGTGTCATTCAGCATGCGAACAATGTTCATTATCTGTTTAACAATGAGGTTATAGCCATGTGTCATTCAGCATGCAAACATATGTTCATTATCTGTTTAAACAATGAGGTTATAGCCATGTGTCATTCAGCATGCAAACATATGTTCATTATCTGTTTAAACAATGAGGTTATAGCCATGTGTCATTCAGCATGTGAATATATGTTCATTATCTGTTTAAACAATGAGGTTATAGCCATGTGTCATTCAACATGTGAACATATGTTCATTATCTGTTTAAACAATGAGCTTATAGCCATGTGTCATTCAGCATGCGAACAATGTTCATTATCTGTTTAACAATGAGGTTATAGCCATGTGTCATTCAGCATGCAAACATATGTTCATTATCTGTTTAAACAATGAGGTTATAGCCATGTGTCATTCAGCATGCAAACATATGTTCATTATCTGTTTAAACAATGAGGTTATAGCCATGTGCCATTCAGTATGCCAACTTATGTTCATTATCTGTTTAAACAATGAGGTTATAGCCATGTGCCATTCAGCACGCGAACATATGTTCATTATCTGTTTAAACAATGAGGTTATAGCCATGTGCCATTCAGCACGCGAACATATGTTCATTATCTGTTTAAACAATGAGGTTATAGCCATGTGCCATTCAGCACGCGAACATATGTTCATTATCTGTTTAAACAATGAGGTTATAGCCATGTGTCATTTAGTATGCCAACGTATGTTCATTATCTGTTTAAACAATGAGGTTATAGCCATGTGCCATTCAGCACGCGAACATATGTTCATTATCTGTTTAAACAATGAGGTTATAGCCATGTGCCATTCAGCACGCGAACATATGTTCATTATCTGTTTAAACAATGAGGTTATAGCCATGTGTCATTCAGCATGCGAACATATGTTTATTATCTGTTTAAACAATGAGGTTATAGCCATGTGTCATTCAGTATGCGAACATATGTTCATTATCTGTTTAAACAATGAGGTTATAGCCATGTGCCATTCAGCACGCGAACATATGTTCATTATCTGTTTAAACAATGAGGTTATAGCCATGTGCCATTCAGCACGCGAACATATGTTCATTATCTGTTTAACAATGAGGTTATAGCCATGTGTCATTCAGTATGCCAACGTATGTTCATTATCTGTTTAAACAATGAGGTTATAGCCATGTGCCATTCAGCACGCGAACATATGTTCATTATCTGTTTAAACAATGAGGTTATAGCCATGTGCCATTCAGCACGCGAAAATATGTTCATTATCTGTTTAAACAATGAGGTTATAGCCATGTGTCATTCAGCACGCGAACATATGTTCATTATCTGTTTAAACAATGAGGTTATAGCCATGTGCCATTCAGCACGCGAACATATGTTTATTATCTGTTTAAACAATGAGGTTATAGCCATGTGTCATTCAGTATGCGAACGTATGTTCATTATCTGTTTAAACAATGAGGTTATAGCCATGTACCATTCAGCACGTGAACATATGTTCATTATCTGTTTAAACAATGAGGTTATAGCCATGTGCCATTCAGCATGCGAACATATGTTTATTATCTGTTTAAACAATGAGGTTATAGCCATGTGCCATTCAGCACGCGAACATATGTTCATTATCTGTTTAAACAATGAGGTTATAGCCATGTGCCATTCAGCACGTGAACATAAGTTTATTATCTGTTTAAACAATGAGGTTATAGCCATGTGCCATTCAGCATGTGAACATATGTTCATTATCTGTTTAAACAATGAGCTTATAGCCATGTGTCATTCAGCATGTGAACATATGTTCATTATCTGTTAAAACAATGAGCTTATAGCCATGTGTCATTCAGCACGCAAACATATGTTCATTATCTGTTTAAACAATGAGCTTATAGCTATGTGTCATTCAGCATGTGAACATATGTTCATTATCTGTTTAAACAATGAGCTTATAGACATGTGTCATTCAGCATGTGAACATATGTTCATTATCTGTTTAAACAATGAGGTTATAGCCATGTGTCATTCAGCATGCAAACATATGTTCATTATCTGTTTAAACAATGAGGTTATAGCCATGTGTCATTCAGCATGTGAACATATATTCATTATCTGTTTAAACAATGAGGTTATAGCCATGTGTCATTCAGCATGTGAACATATGTTCATTATCTGTTTAAACAATGAGCTTATAGACATGTGTCATTCAGCATGTGAACATATGTTCATTATCTGTTTAAACAATGAGGTTATAGCCATGTGTCATTCAGCATGCAAACATATGTTCATTATTTGTTTAAACAATGAGGTTATAGCCATGTGTCATTCAGCATGTGAACATATGTTCATTATCTGTTTAAACAATGAGGTTATAGCCATGTGTCATTCAGCATGCGAACATATGTTCATTGTCTGTTTAAACAATGAGCTTATGACCATGTGTTATTCAGCACGCGAACATATGTTCATTATCTGTTTAAACAATGAGCTTATAACCATGTGTCATTCAGCATGTGAACATATGTTCATTATCTGTTTAAACAATGAGGTTATAGCCATGTGTCATTCATCATGCGAACATATGTTCATTATCTGTTTAAACAATGAGGTTATAGCCATGTGTCATTCATCATGCGAACATATGTTCATTATCTGTTTAAACAATGAGGTTATAGCCATGTGTCATTCATCATGCGAACATATGTTCATTATCCGTCAAATCAATGAGGTTATAACCATGTGTCATTCTGCATGCAAACATATGTTCATTATCTGTTTAAACAATGAGGTTATAGCCATGTGTCATTCAGCATGCGAACATATGTTCATTATCTGTTTAATCAATGAGGTTATAGCCATGTGTCATTCAACATGTGAACATATGTTCATTATCTGTTTAAACAATGAGGTTATAGCCATGTGTCATTCAACATGTGAACATATGTTCATTATCTGTTTAAACAATGAGGTTATAGCCATGTGTAATTCAGCATGTGAACATATATTCATTATCTGTTTAAACAATGAGGTTATAGCCATGTGTCATTCAGCATGCGAACATATGTTCATTATCTGTTTAAACAATGAGCTTATAACCATGTGTCATTCAGCACGCGAACATATGTTCATTATCTGTTTAAACAATGAGGTTATAGCCATGTGTCATTCAGCATGTGAACATATGTTCATTATCTGTTTAAACAATGAGGTTATAGCCATGTGTCATTCAGCATGCGAACATATGTTCATTGTCTGTTTAAACAATGAGCTTATGACCATGTGTTATTCAGCACGCGAACATATGTTCATTATCTGTTTAAACAATGAGGTTATAGCCATGTGTCATTCAGCATGCGAACATATGTTCATTATCTGTTTAAACAATGAGCTTATAACCATGTGTCATTCAGCACGCGAACATATGTTCATTATCTGTTTAAACAATGAGGTTATAGCCATGTGTCATTCAGCATGTGAACATATGTTCATTATCTGTTTAAACAATGAGGTTATAGCCATGTGTCATTCAGCATGTGAACATATATTCATTATCTGTTTAAACAATGAGGTTATAGCCATGTGTCATTCAGCATGTGAACATATGTTCATTATCTGTTTAAACAATGAGCTTATAGACATGTGTCATTCAGCATGTGAACATATGTTCATTATCTGTTTAAACAATGAGGTTATAGCCATGTGTCATTCAGCATGCAAACATATGTTCATTATCTGTTTAAACAATGAGGTTATAGCCATGTGTCATTCAGCATGTGAACATATGTTCATTATCTGTTTAAACAATGAGGTTATAGCCATGTGTCATTCAGCATGCGAACATATGTTCATTATCTGTTTAAACAATGAGCTTATAGCCATGTGTCATTCAGCATGTGAACATTTGTTCATTATCTGTTTAAACAATGAGGTTATAGCCATGTGTCATTCAACATGTGAACATATGTCCATTATCTGTTTAAACAATGAGGTTATAGCCATGTGTCATTCAGAACGCGAACATATGTTCATTATCTGTTTAAACAATGAGGTTATAGCCATGTGTCATTCAGCACGCGAACATATGTTCATTATCTGTTTAAACAATGAGCTTATAACCATGTGTCATTCAGAACACGAACATATGTTCATTATCTGTTTAAACAATGAGCTTATAGCCATGTGTCATTCAGCATGCGAACATATGTTCATTATCTGTTTAAACAATGAGGTTATAGCCATGTGTCATTCAGCATGCGAACATATGTTCATTATCTGTTTAAACAATGAGGTTATAGCCATGTGTCATTCAGCACGCGAACATATGTTCATTATCTGTTTAAACAATGAGCTTATATCCATGTGTCATTCAGCATGCAAACATATGTTTATTATCTGTTTAAACAATGATGTTATAGCCATGTGTCATTCAGCATGCGAACATATGTTCATTATCTGTTTAAACAATGATGTTATAGCCATGTGTCATTCAGCATGCAAACATATGTTCATTATCTGTTTAAACAATGAGGTTATAGCCATGTGTCATTCAGCATGCAAACATATGTTCATTATCTGTTTAAACAATGAGGTTATAGCCATGTGTCATTCAGCATGCAAACATATGTTCATTATCTGTTTAAACAATGAGGTTATAGCCATGTGTCATTCAGCATGTGAATATATGTTCATTATCTGTTTAAACAATGAGGTTATAGCGATGTGTCATTCAACATGTGAACATATGTTCATTATCTGTTTAAACAATGAGCTTATAGCCATGTGTCATTCAGCATGCGAACAATGTTCATTATCTGTTTAACAATGAGGTTATAGCCATGTGTCATTCAGCATGCAAACATATGTTCATTATCTGTTTAAACAATGAGGTTATAGCCATGTGTCATTCAGCATGCAAACATGTTCATTATCTGTTTAAACAATGAGGTTATAGCCATGTGCCATTCAGTATGCCAACTTATGTTCATTATCTGTTTAAACAATGAGGTTATAGCCATGTGCCATTCAGCACGCGAACATATGTTCATTATCTGTTTAAACAATGAGGTTATAGCCATGTGCCATTCAGCACGCGAACATATGTTCATTATCTGTTTAAACATTGAGGTTATAGCCATGTGTCATTCAGTATGCCAACGTATGTTCATTATCTGTTTAAACAATGAGGTTATAGCCATGTGTCATTCAGCATGCGAACATATGTTCATTATCTGTTTAAACAATGAGCTTATAGCCATGTGCCATTCAGCACGCGAACATATGTTCATTATCTGTTTAAACAATGAGCTTATAACCATGTGTCATTCAGCATGCGAACATATGTTCATTATCTGTTTAAACAATGAGCTTATAACCATGTGTCATTCAGCATGCGAACATATGTTCATTATCTGTTTAAACAATGAGCTTATAACCATGTGTCATTCAGCATGCAAACATATGTTCATTATCTGTTTAAACAATGAGCTTATAACCATGTGTCATTCAGCATGCGAACATATGTTCATTATCTGTTTAAACAATGAGGTTATAGCCATGTGTCATTCAGCATGCAAACATATGTTCACTATCTGTTTAAACAATGAGGTTATAGCCATGTGTCAGTCAGCATGTGAATATATGTTCATTATCTGTTTAAACAATGAGGTTATAGCCATGTGTCATTCAACATGTGAACATATGTTCATTATCTGTTTAAACAATGAGCTTATAGCCATGTGTCATTCAGCACGCGAACAATGTTCATTATCTGTTTAACAATGAGGTTATAGCCATGTGTCATTCAGCATGCAAACATATGTTCATTATCTGTTTAAACAATGAGGTTATAGCCATGTGTCATTCAGCATGCAAACATATGTTCATTATCTGTTTAAACAATGAGTTTATAGCCATGTGTCATTCAGCATGCGAACATATATTCATTATCTGTTTAATCAATGAGTTTATAGCCATGTGTCATTCAGCATGCGAACATATGTTCATTATCTGTTTAAACAATGAGCTTATAGCCATGTGTCATTCAGCATGCGAACATATGTTCATTATCTGTTTAAACAATGATGTTATAGCCATGTGCCATTCAGCATGTGAACATATGTTCATTATCTGTTTAAACAATGAGCTTATAGCCATGTGTCATTCAGCATGTGAACATATGTTCATTATCTGTTTAAACAATGAGCTTATAGCCATGTGTCTTTCAGCATGCGAACATATGTTCATTATCTGTTTAAACAATGAGCTTATAGCCATGTGTCATTCAGAATGCGAACATATGTTCATTATCTGTTTAAACAATGAGGTTATAGCCATGTGTCATTCAGTATGCAAACGTATGTTCATTATCTGTTTAAACAATGAGGTTATAGCCATGTGCCATTCAGCACGCGAACATATGTTCATTATCTGTTTAAACAATGAGGTTATAGCCATGTGTCATTCAGTATGCAAACGTATGTTCATTATCTGTTTAAACAATGAGCTTATAACCATGTGTCATTCAGAACACGAACATATGTTCATTATCTGTTTAAACAATGAGCTTATAGCCATGTGTCATTCAGCATGCGAACATATGTTCATTATCTGTTTAGACAATGAGGTTATAGCCATGTGTCATTCAGCATGCGAACATATGTTCATTATCTGTTTAAACAATGAGGTTATAGCCATGTGTCATTCAGCACGCGAACATATGTTCATTATCTGTTTAAACAATGAGCTTATAGCCATGTGTCATTCAGCACGCAAACATATGTTTATTATCTGTTTAAACAATGAGGTTATAGCCATGTGTCATTCAGCATGCGAACATATGTTCATTATCTGTTTAAACAATGAGGTTATAGCCATGTGTCATTCAGCATGCAAACATATGTTCATTATCTGTTTAAACAATGAGGTTATAGCCATGTGTCATTCAGCATGCAAACATATGTTCCGTATCTGTTTAAACAATGAGGTTATAGCCATGTGTCATTCAGCATGCAAACATATGTTCATTATCTGTTTAAACAATGAGCTTATAACCATGTGTCATTCAGCATGCGAACATATGTTCATTATCTGTTTAAACAATGAGCTTATAACCATGTGGCATTCAGCATGCGAACATATGTTCATTATCTGTTTAAACAATGAGCTTATAACCATGTGTCATTCAGCATGCAAACATATGTTCATTATCTGTTTAAACAATGAGCTTGTAACCATGTGTCATTCAGCATGCGAACATATGTTCATTATCTGTTTAAACAATGAGGTTATAGCCATGTGTCATTCAGCATGCAAACATATGTTCATTATCTGTTTAAACAATGAGGTTATAGCCATGTGTCATTCAGCATGTGAATATATGTTCATTATCTGTTTAAACAATGAGGTTATAGCCATGTGTCATTCAACATGTGAACATATGTTCATTATCTGTTTAAACAATGAGCTTATAGCCATGTGTCATTCAGCACGCGAACAATGTTCATTATCTGTTTAACAATGAGGTTATAGCCATGTGTCATTCAGCATGCAAACATATGTTCATTATCTGTTTAAACAATGAGGTTATAGCCATGTGTCATTCAGCATGCAAACATATGTTCATTATCTGTTTAAACAATGAGTTTATAGCCATGTGTCATTCAGCATGCGAACATATATTCATTATCTGTTTAATCAATGAGTTTATAGCCATGTGTCATTCAGCATGCGAACATATGTTCATTATCTGTTTAAACAATGAGCTTATAGCCATGTG
This sequence comes from Siphonodentalium dalli, assembly GCA_032622095.1. Classification (NCBI taxonomy): domain Eukaryota; kingdom Metazoa; phylum Mollusca; class Scaphopoda; order Gadilida; family Siphonodentaliidae; genus Siphonodentalium; species Siphonodentalium dalli. Next base: position 174,927,572 of record CP136068.1, on the reverse strand, counting down.
TCATTCAGCATGCGAACATATGTTCATTATCTGTTTAAACAATGATGTTATAGCCATGTGCCATTCAGCATGTGAACATATGTTCATTATCTGTTTAAACAATGAGCTTATAGCCATGTGTCATTCAGCATGTGAACATATGTTCATTATCTGTTTAAACAATGAGCTTATAGCCATGTGTCATTCAGCATGCGAACATATGTTCATTATCTGTTTAAACAATGAGCTTATAGCCATGTGTCATTCAGAATGCGAACATATGTTCATTATCTGTTTAAACAATGAGGTTATAGCCATGTGTCATTCAGTATGCAAACGTATGTTCATTATCTATTTAAACAATGAGGTTATAGCCATGTGCCATTCAGCACGCGAACATATGTTCATTATCTGTTTAAACAATGAGGTTATAGCCATGTGTCATTCAGTATGCAAACGTATGTTCATTATCTGTTTAAACAATGAGCTTATAGCCATGTGTCATTCAGCATGTGAACATATGTTCATTATCTGTTTAAACAATGAGGTTATAGCCATGTGTCATTCAGCACGCGAACATATGTTCATTATCTCTTTAAACAATGAGCTTATAGCCATGTGTCATTCAGAACACGAACATATGTTCATTATCTGTTTAAACAATGAGGTTATAGCCATGTGTCATTCAGTATGCAAACGTATGTTCATTATCTGTTTAAACAATGAGCTTATAGCCATGTGTCATTCAGCATGTGAACATATGTTCATTATCTGTTTAAACAATGAGGTTATAGCCATGTGTCATTCAGCATGTGAACATATGTTCATTATCTGTTTAAACAATGAGGTTATAGCCATGTGTCATTCATTATGCAAACGTATGTTCATTATCTGTTTAAACAATGAGGTTATAGCCATGTGTCATTCAGCATGTGAACATATGTTCATTATCTGTTTAAACAATGAGGTTATAGCCATGTGTCATTCAGCATGCGAACATATGTTCATTGTCTGTTTAAACAATGAGCTTATGACCATGTGTTATTCAGCACGCGAACATATGTTCATTATCTGTTTAAACAATGAGCTTATAACCATGTGTCATTCAGCATGTGAACATATGTTCATTATCTGTTTAAACAATGAGGTTATAGCCATGTGTCATTCATCATGCGAACATATGTTCATTATCTGTTTAAACAATGAGGTTATAGCCATGTGTCATTCATCATGCGAACATATGTTCATTATCTGTTTAAACAATGAGGTTATAGCCATGTGTCATTCATCATGCGAACATATGTTCATTATCCGTCAAATCAATTAGGTTATAACCATGTGTCATTCAGCATGCAAACATATGTTCATTATCTGTTTAAACAATGAGGTTATAGCCATGTGTCATTCAGCATGCGAACATATGTTCATTATCTGTTTAATCAATGAGGTTATAGCCATGTGTCATTCAACATGTGAACATATGTTCATTATCTGTTTAAACAATGAGGTTATAGCCATGTGTCATTCAACATGTGAACATATGTTCATTATCTGTTTAAACAATGAGGTTATAGCCATGTGTAATTCAGCATGTGAACATATATTCATTATCTGTTTAAACAATGAGGTTATAGCCATGTGTCATTCAGCATGCGAACATATGTTCATTATCTGTTTAAACAATGAGCTTATAACCATGTGTCATTCAGCACGCGAACATATGTTCATTATCTGTTTAAACAATGAGGTTATAGCCATGTGTCATTCAGCACGCGAACATATGTTCATTATCTGTTTAAACAATGAGCTTATAGCCATGTGTCATTCAGCACGCGAACATTTGTTCATTATCTGTTTAAACAATGAGCTTATAGCCATGTGTCATACGCGAACATATGTTCATTATCTGTTTAAACAATGAGCTTATAACCATGTGCCATTCAGCACGCGAACATATGTTCATTATCTGTTTAAACAATGAGCTTATAGCCATGTGTCATTCAGCACGCGAACATATGTTCATTATCTGTTTAAACAATGAGCTTATAACCATGTGTCATTCAGCATGCGAACATATGTTCATTGTCTGTTTAAACAATGAGGTTATAGCCATGTGTCAATCAGCATGTGAACATATGTTCATTATTTGTTTAAACAATGAGCTTATAACCATGTGTCATTCAGCATGCGAACATATGTTCATTTTCTGTTTAAACAATGAGCTTATAACCATGTGTCATTCAGCATGCGAACATATGTTCATTATCTGTTTAAACAATGAGCTTATAACCATGTGTCATTCAGCATGCGAACATATGTTCATTATCTGTTTAAACAATGAGCTTATAACCATGTGTCATTCAGCATGCGGACATATGTTCATTATCTGTTTAAACAATGAGCTTATAGCCATGTGTCATTCAGCACACGAACATATGTTCATTATCTGTTTAAACAATGAGCTTATAACCATGTGTCATTCAGCATGCGAACATATGTTCATTATCTGTTTAAACAATGAGCTTATAACCATGTGTCATTAAGCATGCGAACATATGTTCATTATCTGTTTAAACAATGAGCTTATAACCATGTGTCATTCAGCACTCGAACATATGTTCATTATCTGTTTAAACAATGAGCTTATAGCCATGTGTCATTCAGCACGCGAACATATGTTCATTATCTGTTTAAACAATGAGCTTATAACCATGTGTCATTCAGCATGCGAACATATGTTTATTATCTGTTTAAACAATGAGCTTATAACCATGTGTCATTAAGCATGCGAACATATGTTCATTATCTGTTTAAACAATGAGCTTATAACCATGTGTCATTCAGCATGCGAACATATGTTCATTATCTGTTTAAACAATGAGCTTATAACCATGTGTCATTCAGCATGCGAACATATGTTCATTATCTGTTTAAACAATGAGCTTATAACCATGTGTCATTCAGCATGTGAACATATGTTCATTATCTGTTTAAACAATGAGCTTATAACCATGTGTCATTCAGCACGCGAACATATGTTCATTATCTGTTTAAACAATGAGCTTATAGCCATGTGTCATTCAGCATGCGAACATATGTTCATTATCTGTTTAAACAATGAGGTTATAGCCATGTGCCATTCAGCACGCGAACATATGTTCATTATCTGTTTAAACAATGAGGTTATAGCCATGTGCCATTCAGCATGTGAACATATGTTCATTATCTGTTTAAACAATGAGCTTATAACCATGTGTCATTCAGTATGCGAACATATGTTAATTGTCTGTATTATTGGATTCTGAAACCCACCTAACAGACAAAAACACTACTAGCTACATATTTTATATTTATGAGTAAAATGAAGTCATTTTAATTAGTTTTTGTTTGATTCACTCATTTTAACTTTTAGGTCAAAGACGTAGATTGTCCCGATGGAAGTCAGTGTCCAACCGGCAACACATGCTGTCTAATGGAGAGTGGTAAATACGGCTGTTGTCCGCTACCACAGGTAAAGTATTCTGATGGCCGCCACGTGTATTGTGTGGGTCTGTTTTGACGGCCACTACATGTATTGTGCTGGTCTGTTGTGTTGTCTGTTTTACCATTCACATCAGGGTTCATACAAATTGATCATGATCAATTTTAACCCTTTGAGTGCCAGGTCTGATTTTTGTATCAACCCATATACCCTGTGCCAATGCATTCTCTTATATATGCGAGTCGACCATAGGTCGCCTCGCATATATAAGAGAATGCATTGGCCTAACAATTTTTGATCATTTGTTATTATTTTTGACAATTTTAATAATTTTTTTAAAATATATTAAAAAAAAAAAAAAAAAAAAATTTTTTAGGGCCGATTTTACAGACCGTAAATTAGGGCCGATCTCATTAAGGCACTGAAAGGGTTAAGGACTTTTCAAGGATTCCACAAGCGTTTTCTTATGGGAGACTCGCATATATAAGAGAATCCACTGGCACAGGATCTTTAATGCTGCACCAGCGCAGCTCCCATCATGAAAGGATTAAACACCTCTAGATATTATTATCCATCCCTTAAAGGGGTACTGTACACAAAGATAGGCGATTTTTTTATTTACTCCCATTGAAATAACTTTCAAGTTAGATTGTGTTCGTGTTATATGAGTTTCGTATAAACCTAATTTAGCGAAGAAAATATTGATCTTGGAAACAAAAATATTACGATTTCAAACTACGCGCCATGTTTTTGACCTTCACCGGAGAAGACGCGGTCGCAGGAAGAACCGGAAGTTCATTGCTCACAGCTTCCATTGATGCATTCAATCTCTTCCATCGAACAATCTCACTCCCTATAAAATACTTGATGCTTTATGACTCTTTGTTTCTTTCTCCTTTTTTCCGAATCGGTTATAACGGGCCTTCTTTTGCAGGTAACATGTTTTGTTTGCAACTCAATAATGTTCGCGAACGGCCGTCGATAAAAGACACGCAACATATGCGATTTCAAGAACGGTAACTCGTAATGGCATAATTCTCCATTTTATGACTCCAGCCATAAATGAATTTAGATTAAATAATTCAATTTAACTTTTACGATAGCCTGTTAACCGGAACGTTTTCAGTAGACATCGTCGACTCAAATTAGTTATTTTATAATATAATATTCATATTAGATCGCTATTGTCACCGGGAATTTATTGAAATTGGGGTACAGTACCCCTTTAACTAACACTATTTCTGATTTGGGCAAAAGCCGCCACGTGATAATCCTGGAAAAAGTCATATTGGACTCCCGAATGTCACATTGGACTCCCAATTGTGCAATATGACTTTTTTATGGGGACTCTGTGACATCACAAATTAACTCTACTGCGAAATGAATCTGTGAAATTGTGATGCGCGCACAACACTGGCGGATTTAGCAGACGTTTCACTTCCGCATTGAGTTTTTTTTCACTTTCACTTTGTTTACTGTTCCAAATCATGCTATTATAGAGAATTAAGTGCCGACAAATACCAAAAATAACCACAAAAGTTTTATTCCCAAAATTTGGATAAACATAGAGATGGATAATAAAAATGTCATTATACAATGTTGTGTACAGTAAGAGTTTTTCTTGTACTCGTCCAGGTTGTGGTGAAAAGTCATTTTGGACTCGTCCAATATGACTTTTCACCACAACCTGGACTCGTACAAGAAAAACACATACTGTAAACAACATTGTATAATAACTTTATAATATATGAATAAATACTTATATAACTGATTTTGGACGAACTATTTAACCTTTCCTTTACTAAATTCGCATTGACGACTACTTCACTTCAAAATCTAAGCATTTCCCACCAATTATAGGATGGTTCCCATCTAGAGATCGCCCTGAACATCCATATGAAGTTTGGGGGTGATCGGATGAGAGACCTGTAGGGTGTGCTAACGGAGATCGGATGAGAGACCTGCAGCCTTCATAATTGGCTACGGCAATCAGCATTGCCGAAGCATTTTGCTGAAGCAAACTGGGCCACGGCATACTGTGCTGTAGCAGATTGCCGAAGCCAAACAATCTGAATTAAGAGGGCTGGACCTGTAGGGTGTGCTAACGGTTTTGTGGTGATCGGATGAGATACCTGTAGGGTGTGCTAACGGAAATTGTTGATGTACGGATAACAACCCATGGAAATAGCGTCAGGTTGAGCTAACAATGTATTATCTTTTCATATATCTGTCATCTGCTACTTATACCCCCACCTTTCAGTGCCAAGTTCGATTTTTGTATCAACCCATATAACCTGTGCCAATGCATTCTCTTATATATGCGAGTCGACCATAGGTCGCCTCGCATATATAAGAGAATGCATTGGCCTAACAATTTTTCATCATTTGTTATTATTTTTTACAATTTTTTACAATTTTAATAATTTTTTCTTATATTTTGTAACTCTTTCAGTGCCAGACTTATTTTGTAGGTTTCGTGCCATGGAATCTTACGTTTTTCATGGGCATCAAAATTATTACTATGAATACTTGGTGAAAGTTTTGAGTTATAACATGCCCCTAAGGTTTTATCCAGTTTGTTTTTAAATTCACTATAGCATGCTTAAGCATACCCCAAAAAAATTCAACCCCAAAAAAAAAAAATGAAAATATTTTTACAGACCATAAATTAGGGCCGATGAGACCGGCCCCTGGCACTGAAAGGGTTAAGAAAAATCGGGGCTTACGCTGGATTGACTGCATCCGTTTGTTTATCTGCCTGTGCAAGCCTGATTATAGTGTGTTTGTCATTTGCAGAATGAAGTCCCCAGAGGGTGAATTTAGTGATTCTATCCTGCCCTGCTAGTGCCACCAAATTCACCCTCTGGTACCTCATTCTGCTTAGGCCTCAACTGCTATGGGTGCCCTAAGATCAGATTGAAGTTCCCCAGTTGAAGTTGGTGATGTTCACCATTTAGTCAGCTCAATTATGCAATTTATCTTCTGCAAATTAGAGGATATAGAAACTTCCCAGAAGGGAAAAAGTAACTACAAACAATGTCAATTTGAGACTATAGATACTTCCCAGAAGATGAGGCTTAAGCAGCATGAGGTTCCCAGAAGGTGAATTTGGTAATGTTAGCCCGCTGTGCAGGATAGCATCACCCTCTGGGGACCCCATTCTGCAATTGACAGATACACTAAACTCTGGCTTGTCATCCTTGGTTTTCTTATCTGAATGAAATTTGGTATCGAGGTTCAAAAGAGGGCTAAATGATGTTCTTCACATTTTCAGTTATCCTTCTTTGTTTAATTTGAAATGTTTTTTTTATGTCCCGTCCTTGTAGATATTTCAGCCATGGGTTATCAGATCTGCATGAAATTTGGTATGGAAGTTTGCCATCACAACTGCTATCAAAATAGTGCCTAATGTTGTTAACATTGTTTGCATTTTCATTTTGACTGAGTTATTGACCTTAGATTGTCAATAATTCACGATTTTGGTCCATATGGCTCTTCTGCTGATGTTTTTTACTATTATTTGAATGACTGATCTTACAGAGGACAGAATTGCAGAGATCCCTCTTATCTTTGCTGATGGCATTGACAATTTAATGCCCATGTTTTAATTTGCACTATGGGGGGGGTATGCCAGCACGCTCTTGTTTTGCCTGAACACCCCTCCAAATGAATAATAGACCATTCTAATATACCTTACTCGATTTACATTCGTGCATTGGTGCGCGAATATAAAACTGAGCAAAAAATAGTATGAATTCCAAGTTATTGCATGATTCCACATGGAAAATAATAGTGTTATGATAATGATCGAGCTATTTCTATTATGAAGTTGGATTGCCGGCAGTCAATCTAAAAAATGGTGGGCATATGTAAAATCAATACATCATGGTACAACTTTTTATATGGCAATGATGTCCATAACTATTTACATTAAATGTGCAGAATGATTATATGGAGCGTTATATAAATTCCCATATGCACCACTAAATAATCAATTGTTCAGCTTGATGTATATTTTGTCCTGTGGTATTTTTATAATCTACACACCTTCGTGGACGATTAAGAACTGAAACTACCATCAGATAAACAAAGGCTGTCTGCTGCTCCAATAAAGAACCACCATTCAGTCGTAATGCAGACATTATTGGAGCATTATCCCTATCTGTGTTTCTATTTATAGGCTGTCTGCTGCTCCGACAAAGAACCACTAATGAGTCATAATGCACACATTATTGGAGCATTATCGCTATCTGTGTTTCTATTTATAGGCCGTCTGCTGCTCCGATAAAGAACCACCATTCAGTCGTAATGCACACATTATTGGAGCATTATCGCTATCTGCGTTTTTATTTGTAGGCCGCCTGCTGCTCCGACAAAGAACCACCATAGACCATTTTACAGATAACCATTTTGACTGTTGCATTGTGGGCCAGAAAGTATCCAAACAAAGCCACGTGCTTTACGGCCGCATGCATTTACTATGGGGGATTTAGGGTGGGTCTATAAAACTAATTATAACTTTGGTATCTGTCATAGTTTACGCGAGAAATTTTAAACATATATCAGGGACATGTACCCCTTCTAGAATGTTCAAAAACATGTCCAGTTGCTTGTCGTATTTTAATTGATTTTATGCGATGAAATAATGCGAAAATTCAGAAAATTGCACTAATTGTGCATTTGGTATTAATTAACCCTCAGACTGCCGTAGCTGCCGTCAATAAATTCGCTTTTTCGTGTTCGACGAAAATGAAACTTGTCTGTTTAAAGGTCCCATTTTCGTGTCGAATGGTGATAGAATCTCCATTTGTTAAGTTCATGGATAAATTACATCACACTTAATCGGCTTATGTCCGCGGCCATAAACCTGTGTTTTTATAACAATTTATTTGAGACAAACTGTTGCGCGCGTAGCAGTCGGCGCTTATCAGTTGAAGTTAATAATCGTGAAGCCTGTGTAACAAATGTTCAAATACAACAGAAAAAAACTACGTAAAATAATTAGCGTGACCAATGAGCATTCACAAAACAATATACATCAGTTTTGAAAACGAGTAAAAATGATTATAAATGAAAACGCTCTTTATCGCTTACCGGCGCTTTTGCGCAAAAAGATTTTTAATATTCTCAATATTTTGCGGTTTTAGTAAACGCCTGATAAAAGTCGTTCTATTAGGAATTTTTACACCAAATTTTTAGAGAATATAGAGTAAACACAGTACCATCGGAATATCTTAAAGGAGTTCCGTGCCTTTGGGATTAATTAACCCTCAGACTGCCGAAGCTGCCGTCAATAAATTCTCTCTTCGCACATCTGGCTTCGCATGCGTTTCACGAAAATGAAACTGTTTTATGAAAAACTTCATGTTTTAACTGGCAACTGAAGCATGTGAGAGGGCGAGGTGATTCTCTTTCATGTCTATTGTGACGGTTGCACATCACGTCGAATAAGTATTGTTTTCACAACAGTTATCAACACACTAGTGGAGGTCTTGCCGTCGTTTGTTTGTTTAACTGTATGAAACGAAGCCCTTGCTATGATTAGGTTGAACCTAATCCATATGCTAGGGTTTCTTCAAAAGTTGTCTGAAAATGCTATATATATATGCGACTTGGTTTGGAGAACAAAATCACCGGGGTGAAGGAGAAGATCTCTCGATCTTTTCGACCATCCCGGGCGCTTCGCACCCTTCTACTCTCATTCAACAAAATCACTTCGCTTCGTGCCCATCTATACTACCCTTACAAAATCATAAATTGAAAATGCCTTCAAATCGCTGTGCAGTTTTCGGTTGCAATAATGACCGAAGTAACCCAGAAACGTGAGTATTATTTAATTTGATATGAATATTCGTACATGTACTATAAGTTTATTGATTTCCTACAAAAAACTTTCAAGTTTAGAGTAATTCGGAAGGTCATTTTATACCATATAAAACGGAACCAATAAAGAGCGTTTATGTTCTCATTACATGACCGCAAATATGTCGTTTTCAATCTACATCGATGTGTTAAGATGGAGATGCACGTTTTGCATAAATACAGCAAAATATGGAAAGAGATTTCAACAAAGTATTTCTTTGGATCTATCTGGCGAAAAATCTTGAATTTCACATCTTCATTGTATGTAGAATCTGAGCATTTATTAAGAGACAACAAAAACTCCAAGCATAACAACTTTGCTTTTGGGTATTAACCGTTTTCTGTTGATCATCTGCCGACTGAATAACTGGACATTTCTGTTTGTGTGCCAACTCGGCTAGCTGCACTTTCTCATCTTTTTTTCGTCTAGTTGATGGAACACCACGGTCGTTTAGGGAGGTTTTTAGTTCGCTGTCTGTACATCAACTGCATGGCCATGCTTCTATTTTATATACCCCATAAAACTTCCGTTAGATGTTCTCACTTGTGTTTCAACAATTCACCGAAAGCATGCCGAAAGTGACGACGTGTCATGTATACTAAACATGTGTGATATATATATACGGCACGAATTTGGCAAAGTGTGACTTGTGTTCACTGCATGCTCACCAAAGAATCACAATAGACTGTAACAACACCCGTGATGGTTTACTTCAACTTTCAAAAGAGGAAGTTTGAACACATTTTGTATTGTTTGTTTTTTTTTAGCCTAGAACAAAATCCAATGATTGCGTCCATTAAAAACCTTCTTTCTTGCGCAAAAGCGCCGGTACACGATAAAGAGCATTTTCATTTATAATCATTTTTACTCGTTTTCAAAACTGATGTATATTGTTTTGTGAATGCTCATTGGTCACGCTATTTATTTTACGTAGTTTTTATTCGCCCTTTTGAAAAAAAGGCCGTATTATAGTATTGGTCTGTCCGTCAGGGCGGGCGGGCGTCCGGGCGCCCGTCCGTCCGTTAACCTGTTGTCCGGATGATAACTTTAGTTAGAGTGAACCAAAATTAGTAAAATTTGGTATGTGGGTTTATTAGCCGAAAAGTAAGTTCAAGTTCGAATTTGGATTCCGCCCGCCGATTTTCACCAGAGTTATGCCCCTTATTTGACGTTTTTTGACTTAGAAAATCCTTGAAATTTGTTGTCCGGATGATAACTTTAGTATAGTTTATCGGAATGAATCCAAATTTGGTATATTACTTTCTCCCGCCAAAACACAGGTCAAGTTCGAACTTGGGTTCTGTCCGACCATTTTTGGCAGAGTTATGCCCCTTTTTCGACTCCGAAAATTCAGTTTTTCTTATGTTTTTTGGTTTCCGGTTGATAACTCGATTTTGGAATGTTTATACGCAAAACCCGTTTTTTTGTGGATTACATATATCGAAATACAGCTCAAGTCCGTTTTAATCCGATAATTTTTTCGAGAGTTATGGCCCCTTTTTTGACGTAATTTGTTGTCCGGATGATAACTTTAGTTAGAGTGAACCGATTTCAATCAAATTTGGTATGTGGGTTTATTAGGAGAAAAGACAGCTCAAGTTCGAATTTGGGTTCCGTCCGCCTATTTTCACCGGAGTTATGCCCCTTATTTGACGTAATTTGACTTAGAAAATCCCTGAAATTTGAGTTCCGTCCGCCAATTTTTACCAGAGTTATGCCCCTTTTTTACCAGTTTCCGCCGACCCAAGATAGGGCGTATATTGCACGCCCAGCGAAGCTCTTGTTTTCTGTTGTATTTGAACATTTGTTACACAGGCTTCACGATTATTAACTTCAACTGATAAGCGCCGACTGCTACGTATGCGCGCAACAGTTTGTCTCAAATAAATTGTTATAAAAACACAGGTTTATGGCCGCGGACAAAAGCCGATTAAGTGTGATGTAATTTATCCATGAACTTGACAAATGGAGATTATATCACCATTCGACACGAAAATGGGACCTTTAGACAGACAAGTTTCATCGGCTTATTCTCACTTAATAAATCGTTAAGTGCAACTGTTGTTCAAATGGTCCCCAAATGGAAGGCTTATTCTCACTTATCCGGCAGGGATGTGTGAATGCACCGGTAAATCAGCCCAAATGTTGCTTAAATAAAAAAACTGTAAAACAGTTAAAAACCTAAGTAACTGCAGATACAGACTATAATCGGCAACTCTTTCATGTTGAGGATTATCACACCTACCTCCGATACAATACCTGTCGGACAAGTGAGAACATCTCGTTTCATTTTCGTCGAACACGAAAAAGCGAATTTATTGACGGCAGCTTCGACAGTCTGAGGGTTAATTAATCCCAAATGCACGGAACTCCTTTACGATATTCCGATAGTACTGTGTTTACTCTATATTCTCTGAAAATTTAGTGAAAAAATTCCCAATAGAACGACTTTTATCAGGCGTTTACTAAAACCGCAAAATATTGAGAAATTAGTGCAATTTTCTGAATTTCGCATTATTTCATCGCATAAAATCAATTAAAATACGACAAGCAACTGGAAATGTTTTTGAACATTCTAGAAGGGATACATGTCCCTGATATATGTTTAAAATTTCTCGCGTAAACTATGACAGATACCAAAGTTATAATTAGTTTTATAGACCCACCCTAAATCCCCCATAGTAAATGCATGCGGCCGTAAAGCACATGGCTTTGTTTGGATACTTTCTGGCCCACAATGCATCATTCTCGCTATCTGTAAAATGGTCTATTGAGTCATAATGCAGACATTATTGGAGCATTATCGCTATCTGTGTTTCTATTTATAGGCTGTCTGCTGCTCCGACAAAGAACCACCATTCAGTCCTAATGCAGACATTATTGGAGCATTATCGCTATCTGTGTTTCTATTTATAGGCCGTCTGCTGCACCGACAAGGAACACTGTTGTCCTCATGATACGGCATGTGACCTCGCTGCAGGCACATGTGTTGGCGGAAAAGATAAAATAGTGTGGTTTACAAAGACAAAAGCAAGAGTCCCTGTGAGTTCTCCCTTTATTATCATCAAAGTACCCACCCTGTTTAATGAACATTAGTACCCACCCTGTTTAATGAACATTAGTACCCACCCTGTTTAATGAAAATTAGGAATTACCCACCCTGTCTAATGAACATTAGTACCCACCCTGTTTAATGAACATTAGGAATTACCCACCCTGTATAACGAACATTAGTACCCACCCTGTATGATGAACATTAGTACCCACCCTGTATGATGAACATTAGTACCCACCCTGTATAATAAACATTAGGAATTACCCACCCTGTCTAATGAACATTAGTACCCACCCTGTATAATGAAAATTAGGAATTACCCACCCTGTCTAATGAACATTAGTAACCACCCTGTATAATCAACATTAGGAATTACCCACCCTGTATAATGAACATTAGTACCCACCCTGTATAATGAAAATTAGGAATTACCCACCCTGTATAATGAACATTAGTACCCACCCTGTTTAATGAACATTAGGAATTACCCACCCTGTATAACGAACATTAGTACCCACCCTGTATGATGAACATTAGTACCCACCCTGTATGATGAACATTAGTACCCACCCTGTATAATAAACATTAGGAATTACCCACCCTGTCTAATGAACATTAGTACCCACCCTGTATAATGAAAATTAGGAATTACCCACCCTGTCTAATGAACATTAGTAACCACCCTGTATAATCAACATTAGGAATTACCCACCCTGTATAATGAACATTAGTACCCACCCTGTCTAATGAACATTAGTACCCACCCTGTATAATGAAAATTAGGAATTACCCACCCTGTCTAATGAACATTAGTAATAACCCTGTATAATGAACATTAGGAATTACCCACCCTGTATAATGAACATTAGTACCCACCCTGTATGATGAACATTAGTACCCACCCTGTATGATGAACATTAGTACCCACCCTGTATAATGAACATTAGGAATTACCCACCCTGTATAATGAACATTAGTACCCACCCTGTATGATGAACATTAGTACCCACCCTGTATGATGAACATTAGTACCCACCCTGTATAATGAACATTAGGAATTACCCACCCTGTATAATGAACATTAGTACCCACCCTGTATAATGAACATTAGTACCCACCCTGTATAATGAACATTAGGAATTACCCACCCTGTATAATGAACATTAATACCCACCCTGTATGATGAACATTAGTACCCACCCTGTATGATGAACATTAGTACTCACCCAGTATGTTGAACATTAGTACCCACCCTGTGTGATGAACATTAGTACCCACCCTGTATGATGAACATTAGTACACACCCTGTATAATGAACATTAGGAATTACCCACCCTGTCTAATGAACATTAGTACCCACCCTGTATAATGAAAATTAGGAATTACCCACCCTGTCTAATGAACATTAGTAACCACCCTGTATAATCAACATTAGGAATTACCCACCCTGTATAATGAACATTATTACCCACCTTGTATGATGAACATTAGTACCCACCCTGTATAATGAACATTAGTACCCACCCAGTATAATGAACATTAGGAATTACCCACCCTGTATAATGAACATTAGTACCCACCCTGTATGATGAACATTAGTACCCACCCTGCATGATGAACATTAGTACCCACCCTGTATGATGAACATTAGTACCCACCCTGTATGATGAACATTAGTACCCACCCTGTATAATGAACATTAGGAATTACCCACCCTGTATAATGAACATTAGTACCCACCCTGTATGATGAACATTAGTACCCACCCTGTATGATGAACATTAGTACCCACCCTGTATAATGAACATTAGGAATTACCCACCCTGTATAATGAACATTAGTACCCACCCTGTATAATGAACATTAGTACCCACCCTGTATAATGAACATTAGGAATTACCCACCCTGTATAATGAACATTAGTACCCACCCTGTATGATGAACATTAGTACCCACCCTGTATGATGAACATTAGTACCCACCCTGTATGATGAACATTAGTACCCACCCTGTATGATGAACATTAGTACCCACCCTGTATAATGAACATTAGGAATTACCCACCCTGTCTAATGAACATTAGTACCCACCCTGTATAATGAAAATTAGGAATTACCCACCCTGTCTAATGAACATTAGTAACCACCCTGTATAATCAACATTAGGAATTACCCACCCTGTATAATGAACATTAGTACCCACCCTGTCTAATGAACATTAGTACCCACCCTGTATAATGAAAATTAGGAATTACCCACCCTGTCTAATGAACATTAGTAACCACCCTGTATAATGAACATTAGGAATTACCCACCCTGTATAATGAACATTAGTACCCACCCTGTATGATGAACATTAGTACCCACCCTGTATAATGAACATTAGTACCCACCCTGTATAATGAACATTAGGAATTACCCACCCTGTATAATGAACATTAGTACCCACCCTGTATGATGAACATTAGTACCCACCCTGTATGATGAACATTAGTACCCACCCTGTATGATGAACATTAGTACCCACCCTGTATGATGAACATTAGTACGCACCCTGTATGATGAACATTAGTACCCACCCTGTATAATGAACATTAGGAATTACCGCCCTGTATAATGAACATTAGGAAGTACCCACCCTGTCTAATGAACATTAGGAATTCCATGTTCTGGAAACTTCTGGAAAAAATTAATAGGTCTTTAGAACCAAAAAAAAGGGACTTTTTATTCTCAGACATAGCCTCATCGAAAAAAATTAGCCTCATTGGACCATTTAATTTTAATTTTGGCTTTCACCATAGTTGTAAATTGGTAACATGAAAATAGGAAATTGTCACATGGAAATTAGTTATGTTTCAAATATTGAATAGGAGCTAAATACAACGGTGTATTTGTGGGTATTCAACAAAAGACAATAGGTAGGTAACGATAACGATCAGGTATATTGTTACCACAAGCTGTCCAAAGGACTCCAAACCCCCAAGTTTATTGGTCAAATGTGTTGAAATAGTTTGTAAAAGTCAGCAGGACGTTAGATATTTGACCTTTGCAACATTTGTTTAGACATACATATATTAAGGTTTCATGCTGATATAATATAAAACTAAACTTCAGCCCCATCAATGTGGCACAAGATAGAAAAATTGGCCATCACGCCTGTTAAGTTTTCAAAATGGCAATCCGGCAGATTTTTGCGGCAAAGTAAAATAAAAATAGTCTTTTTGGGACTAAGAATTATGTGCCATTACTTACAATGCGATGTTTGTTGACAAATCACTGTAACAATTTTGTTTACCTAAAAATCGTTTCAATACCTGAAATGTTTATCATGGAAAATTATCAAGAATTAACTTAAGAACAAAGTTTTATCTATTTTCCGATGTTGATAATTGATGGTGATGTTTTTACAACTTGTTTACTTTTTCATATTGACCCACTGCAAGTGCATTAAATGCCCACTTAATTTCCAGATCACATTATATAAAATATATGCCATATTATATACCATTTGGCAGAGGAACCAAAAATATTTATATCCCACCAGAATACGGAACAGTTGTGGTGGCCTTGGAGTGTCCACCAAGTGCTAGAGATTCTCAGATTCATTCCAGGACTTCCCCCGTTGTCAATCCAGAATGCATCATAATTCAAACTAAGAGATAGAGTTATTCCCCTTCCATTGATAATAATATACTTTACAGTACAGTCCGGATCAAAATTAAGCAAAGAACACAGCTTGGTAACTCTACAAAAACATGTTACCAGTTTATTCGACCGAATCAGTTGATAATACAAT
The DNA here is from genome assembly GCA_032622095.1 of Siphonodentalium dalli. NCBI lineage: Eukaryota > Metazoa > Mollusca > Scaphopoda > Gadilida > Siphonodentaliidae > Siphonodentalium > Siphonodentalium dalli. Next base: position 174,911,399 of record CP136068.1, on the reverse strand, counting down.
GTTCTTCCTCTTCCAAATGGTATATAATATAGAATATGTTGTATATAATGTGATCTGGGAATTCAAAAATGAAGTGGGCCTTTTATGGGTTTCCATGCATGAGCTATATCAGGAGGCGGAAAGTTTAGATGGACTTACCCAGAAATCTACTTAACCCTTTACCCAACAGAAGGGCCCTGTGCCAATGCATTCTCTTATATATGCGAGTCGACCATAGGTCGCCTCGCATATATAAGAGAATGCATTGGCTTAACACATTAAAAATTATAAAATTGTTAAAGAATGTAAGAAAAAATGGTAAAAAGTGTTAAAAAAAGATTTTTTTTAGGCCAATGCATTCTCTTATATATGCGAGGCGACCTATGGTCGACTCGCATATATAAGAGAATGCATTGGCACAGGGCTAACTGTAACTATCACAATGTGGTCAAGGAGCCGGTTCCAATGATATCCATATTTGTATGGTTCTATTGAGACAGACCGAAGATATTTTAGGCTGTTGAAGCTTTATTTGGCCATTTTGGTCGTTTTGTTGGGTAAAGGGTTAATACATTGACTGCCGACGCCCATTCAATTACATGCCAAAAATATAGTCGTCAATGAACTTATCAATAGTTAAGCTAGCAAACTGCATTAACCCTTTCAGTGCCAAGTCCGATTTTTGTATGAACCCATATTTTTCCGCCAAGGAGAAGCCCTTCAACTGAACTATATGGATTATTATCCTCGGCCTTGTGTTATCAGGAGGGTTAAAATTTATTGTCCGTTTATTAGCCTACTCCGGTCAATCAGCGACTCCGGTCAATCAGTGCTCGGATTAGCTCACGCATGGATGCGTCCCGTGCAAATCTCGCTCTCCTAACAATTCATCTAGCCAGTTTTATTTCTCTCCTTGGACCTATCAGACGTGGTTTTAACTAAAGGAAGTATTTCTCTATTGCGAGTTTATCAACTCAATATTTATTGTTGATCACAAACTTGCAATTTATCCGTTGCTTAACCGGTCGTTTAATATTTATAAGTTCGCGCAGAAACTCTTCGTTTCATAGTATGCGCAACGCTATTTATAAATATTCCGTGTTTTTATGGGACACACTAATAGTTGTAGTCCGAGCCCGAGCCCGAGTCCAGTAAAATGTGTAGTTGGGATTTTCAATTTCGTTTGTTGTCGTTAATATAATTCCAATAGTGATGAATTTTGGTTTGTGGTAAGTTATGCCAATTACAAATAAAAAAAACTAAAAAAGATAATTTGTAAGTGTTATATTTCAACTTTTATCGACATTTTTCGTTCTCCAGCACACTAAAAGTTGTAGTTGGGATCAGCCGAGCCAGCCGCCGAGTCGCTAATTAGCTGTTACGTGCTATTGTTAGGCGGCTAATTGGATTAAGTCAGTGGTGGGTCACATGAAGATCAAAGGGCAAGTAGTGGGAATAAAAACAATGACTTTTGTTTATTAAGCAATATATGAAGGTTTAGCAATTTTAAAGATTACTCTTTATAGGAGAAAGTGTGTGGCCCTGAAAGGGCCTTTTTTTATCTTGACTTCCATCTTCTTCGCCATGAACTGCACCTGAAATTATAAACTTGAAAAACATTAATAACACCTGAAATAAAACGTGATATTAGTACATTATTAATATATTATTTACATAATGAAACTATAATAATCCGACTGATGTCTACCTCGTTTTCCGATACGTTTACCAAGAAGCTACACGTTCAGCGTGCGTCGCGTAGACTGTCTCGGCTGATTCCAACTACAACTTTTAGTGTGCTGGAGAACGAAAAATGGCGATATAAGTTGAAATATAAGACTTACAAATTATCTTTTTAGTTTTTTTATTTGAAATTGGCATAACTTACCACAAACCAAAATTCATCACTATTGGAATTATATTAACGACAACAAACGAAATTGAAAATCCCAACTACACATTTTACTGGACTCGGGCTCGGACATCTTTAAAAAAACACATTCCTGTGCGTGATATGATCACACTTGTAACAACAAGTAACTATAAGTTGTAAACACTCTTGTCTTCACTCATAAATCCATTGATTTGAGCCGCCAACATATTCCTAACAATAGCAATTAACAGCTAATTAGCGACTCGGCGACTGGCTCGGCTGATTCCAACTACAACTTTTAGTGTGCTGGAGAACGAAAAATGTCGATAAAAGTTGAAATATAAGACTTACAAATTATCTTTTTAGTTTTTTTTATTTGAAATTGGCATAACTTACCACAAACCAAAATTCATCACTATTGGAATTATATTAACGACAACAAACGAAATTGAAAATCCCAACTACACATTTTACTGGACTCGGACTCGGGCTCGGACTACAACTATTAGTGTGTCCCGTTTTTATCGACCCATTTCATCTAAAAAAAAAAAAAAAAATTGGAATTGGAATCGACAAAATCACGTTGTGAACTTCGCCATTGATGGCCATTTTGACAATGACTACGGACGCACATCGTTTACTTGTAGCGAACCTATTTTGCATTATTGTGCAACATATACGGTGGCATGAATCGTCCGATTTCTGAGTCCACGTGGTACGGTATGCGAAGTCTCCTAATTTCGTGCTAACTATATTTCATGATGCCGACTTCTTGCTACGTTCATTTCATGTACACTACATAATCGTATCTGCAACAGCTCTGTTAGTGCGCAGAAAGTTGGCCAGGACAGAAATGTCTCCTTTGGCGATAATTTACATGTATTAATAAACAAGATAGAACTTGTAATCCAATGAAATTTCTTTTGCCTCAACTAATTCAATTGTAACTAAATGTAAGTTGAAGTTGAGCGACTGGAACTTAACCGACATTTGGTAAATGATTATCACAGAACATCATTGTACATATACAACATGTCGTTATAATTAATTGTGCTTACCGATTAATTTTTGCATATCTTAGCTAGCCCGAATGTATTACTATTAACATGATGGCTCTTATTTGGATACTTGGAACGTCGCAAACGTTACATCGACTTCAAGATATTTATTTGAAATTCTGACTCTGTTCTTGCGATTCCATTTCCTTTCCCTCATTGTATTATCGGAACAATCGTTAGAAACAATGAGATTATGTTTGTTATAACATATAGTATTATATGGCCTGTGTTCAAATAATGCTGTGTCTCTTGAATAGTCTCTTTCTTTACATGTCTGTCCAGTATTACTGACAGTGTCCGCTTGCTACTAATCGTGCAACTGGTTTGATTGGGGACTAGGATTATCTGACACAAGATTGGGCACCAAGGATTTTCATTTCAAGTTCCAGGGCTCAAAATACATTTCATTTTGCGAGCATCAAATGCTGAATCATGTCAGTCATGAGGCACTGAAAATTGTAAAGTTTTGTGAGAATCATTACGGGAATCGATTCGGTGATTCTCGTCGAATCTTGAAGCCTGAGTTCCCATTGTCGAATGGCGATCTCCATCACTTCATATCGGTACTCTGTCGTTATTTCGGCGACAATTGTGTCTGTTTCTTTGCAATCACTCAATGTATTTTGCAGAATGGACTTCCCTGTTCGATGAGTGCACAGATATGCAAATGCAGTAGCCTGAACCTTCAGCTATAGTTTGCTTAAATATCCAAGGATACTTCCGTCCGTGGTCAGATCTCTTTGGAGAAATTTGGGATGCGAGCCTTTGGCTGGCCTACTTGACAGTACTTGTGGCATGTCACCATATCCGTGTGACCTAGCATGGTCGCAGTGTTGAAATGATTCATTGGCTAGCCAGTGTCTCAATAAATTTTCAGTCAACAATGTTTATACTTTTGATGATTTTGATGTTTGACATTTCCACGTGTTCACTGTAACAAATAGACAACATCTGAACTGTTATCCTCAGATATTAGTGTTTGTAGATACATTCAAATTACGAATTTAAATGATACAAAATGGTGAGCTTAAAAACATGTATGGCCAGCCATTATTGTTCCATACTAGTACAAGGGTATCCGTGCCTCAAAGGCTCAATGACATACGAACTGACTATATCAATATGGCGTAAATTTTCACTGATACCGACATACTTCTGCGCTTTCAATCCGTGAATAGTCAAGGTGAACTACTATGCATTTATATTGTCATGTGCCCCCGATGCACTGTCAATAGCCTTTCCAACAGAGTCCATCACTTGGCTCTCTACCTTCTATTTCCACATAGAAAGATCAAATGTCAAATAGCCTTCACTCCTGTATTAAGCACAGTTACAGGAAATGCATTTATATTGCGCAGGGCCGCTGCCACTATAATTTCCATCAGAGACCAACACATGGCTCTTTTCCTTCTATTGCCTCATATCCAATTGATTATCGGGCAAATAACAGAAAGGACAGCATTTGTATTGTCACACATATAAAGTGCAGTTACATGAACAGTGTTTCTATTTATATTGCGCACGACCACTGCAGGCCTGCGTATTGGAGGCGAACGACGGTTCGGTTCACCTGGAGGTTGTGAAATCTAGGTCGCGTCAAAGTTGTATGTGGCTCTCGTGATACTGAATATAACAGTTTGTGTAACCTATGGGTACCTAAGCACAACCAGACAACCAACAAATACGTTACGGCTTCAGATTTATTTTGCATTCGGCAGGCCTGCCAGTGCCAATTTCAAAAGAGTCCAAAACATGGCTCTTCTCTTTCTATTACTACGTATCCATGATTATCTGGTAAATAGAAAACCTCTATGAATAACACAAATGAAAGCATTTGTATCATCACACATATAAAGCGCCGTTCCCAAAGAAGCCTTTATATTGTGCATGACCACTGCCCAGTACCAGTGACTGGCGGGGTGCTACCATCGTTGATTTGGAAAACAAATCTTCAAGGGCGAATGCCACAGCTCCTGAGCCTTAGGGTGGGGAAGACTCATCATGTGCCACTAATAGCGCACCAGCCAACCAGACTTCAGTTCTTCCCAGATGTAACCGCAGCTCGAGCTCTCATTTGCTCTCGCAATTCAGAAGACGGATGTACTTGCGCCTGTATAATCATCAGTTGTGTTTTTCTCAAATTCAATGTCATTGTGGGATAGACCTCAAAACATGCATGTTCCATGGCACTTTCACATTCCCATAATTTAACTGCGATGGGAACGATTTTATATATACCTTCCAATAGTTTAATATTGAATAAATGATTACTATGACCATGCACCTTCTGTCAAGAGGGAACAGTGCACAGTTTAATATTCGTGAATTAGAAAATTACAATTGCTTAAGGCTGCGTGAACAATTGCTCCTGTCTCCTGGGAAGGACTGAGACTTCTGACTCTTCCCCACGGTCCGTGGCCCACTCCATTACGAGAGTGGGTCTTGTCCCCCTGGATTCATACTCCCTCGGGATATTCCAGGCCTGCTCCACCATCTGCGGACTTTCTGTAAGTGTATAAAACGTTCTCCTCACCGTAAGCAAGGACTCCGCTATGTTCTTGCACAGGAGAAATCGGATCTCATCGTCCTCTTCGCCGAGAAAAGACAGTATCTTACCTGCGGTTTAATTTCTAGCAGGTAAGATCACGTGGCCATCGTAAAGAACGGAATTTACCTTATTAACCTTGTTTTGCAATAACTAACAAATGTTTTGTATATTATGCTTGCTAATAACTAACAGAATGTCTTGTCTTGCTTATTGTCGAACGAGATTCGACTTTGATGGCCGTACGGGTTGCTCATGAATTTACGCGATATTGTCATAGTTGGTTGAGGGCCCATTGGTCCATGGTTTTACATTTTGAGCAAACGTACCAGTCTTAACTCGGGCAGGAACCATTCGGTCCCCCCTGGTCATGCTGCAAGCCCCGTCTTCTGCAGACCGTGGGAGGCAGGGTACCGTCCTCCGGAGATTCGGGCAACCAATCCTCCAGGACACAAGCACCCGCGCCTTTGGCGACTGTTCTGGGTGGGGAAGCCTCGTTGTCCCGTGCCGCACAAAGCGCACTAGCCAACTGGCCTTCTGACGCTTCCCCACGGCGCCGTGGCCCACTCCATTACGAGGGTCGGTCTTGTCCCCCTGGAAACGTCATCCCAAGTGATACGTCCAGGCCTGCTCCTCTGTCGTCAGGGGATCCTAATGGTATGTCATCGACGTTTATGTCAGCGTGTCGGGACCACCTGCATTTGGGAGATTCGGTGGGGGGCTTTCCCTGGTCAAATGGATCCTTTCAATTTCCCTTTTTTCCGCCATTTTGGCCTTGGGGTGGGAAATAACACCTTACAATCTAACTGCGAGCACAATTGTTCCTCGTTCGAGCCATTCCCAGTGTGGGCTTCCCTCTAGTACCTTACCTCAACCTGATGCAGGCTGTTCTGTTGCTGGCGTCGATCCTGACATGCTTTCTAGTTTCTATAATTCTCCTGGCGTCTGATGGCTTTGACGACGATGAGCAAGGATCTCGGGCCGACGGTGGTTCCCACTGTCGGTCAAGGATTCTGTCGTTCCTAGGGAACTCGCTTTGCGTACGGACACGACACGGGTCGATCTCTTGGAAAAAACTTCATCACAGGATATGCGTCAAATCTTGTTACAATGAATTACACAAACTTTGCACAACTGTACCAGTCCTTGGGCTGTACCAGTTCGCGCTCCCTGGTCCTGCATCAGCAGACCGTGGCAGGCAGAGTGCCGTTCTTGGAGATTCGGGCAACCAATCCTCCGGGACAATAGCACCCGAGCCTTTGGAGGCTGTTCTGTGTGAGGAAGACTCGCTGTCGCGTACCGTCTATAGCGCTTTCTATTTGGGAAGATATAAATAGTAAATACCGCCATCACTCTCATCGCAGGACACGAGAGAAAAGCAGCAGCAGAAGAAGTCTCTACTGCTCGGTTTCTACTAATAGCTGGCACGTATGGTATGGCACTGCCTGGGATGTTTATTCCAAAAGACAAGGGGGGAGGTACAAGCTTGAGCAATGCTGGAATCTGAATTTATGAGCTCTTTCACATAACATATCAAAGCCGATTCATGACTAAATCACATTTACATGAAATCTGTTTGGAAGAGTACATTCCCGTCAAACTGGAATATTAAATTTATTGCTCGTTGCCTCCTCCTGGGCTTGCATTCTATTCCATATAGTTCAGTTGAAGGGCTTCTCCTTGGCGGAAAAATATAATTTTTATATTAAAATTAGTTTTTCCTCAAGGGAAGCCCGAAACTGAACTATCATAGATCCCTCCCATGGCGGTGCCATTCCCAACCCCGCGACTCGCAAATCTTACTATTAAAAGTCGGAAATAAAACTGGCTAGATGAATTGTTAGGAGAGCGAGATTTGCACGGGACGCATCCATGCGTGAGCTAATCCGAGCACTGATTGACCGGAGTCGCTGATTGACCGGAGTAGGCTAATAAACGGACAATAAATTTTAACCCTCCTGATAACACAAGGCCGAGGATAATAATCCATATAGTTCAGTTTCGGGCTTCCCTTGAGGAAAAACTAATTTTAATATAAAAATTATATTTCCTTGACCATTTTTCAAATTTATTGATTTTAATAATGTGATACATTGATGGAAAGAGCTCTTAGAGCTCTTTCCATCAATGTATCACATTATTATAATCAATAAATTTGAAAAATGGTCAAGGAAATATGGGTTGATACAAAAATCGGACTTGGCACTGAAAGGGTTAAGGAATCTATATTATCTGAAGACCACATCAACCATATTACATAACAATAAAAATGTCCAAAAGATGTCTTTAAACATTGTTTTAGAATGGAAATTTTGGGAAGAGCGTTCTCAGCAAATATACAAGTTGAGTGGAAATGAATAACTGCCATAAAAGTACATGATAAAAACTAGTAAAAGGCTCGATTGGCAATTTAATTAAGTTTAATACTGCTTCAAGAATCTTAGGCGTGTGCTAGAAAATTGTGAACATCCATTTTGCAAGAATTTATTTAAACCTTTGGGCTGAGATGGGTATCTCCGTCAAAGTTATCTTGCCCACTGAACTATATGATATATCCCTCTTTTTCCTAGTTAAATGGGAATATACCATATAGTTCATAGAGTTTAGTGGGCAAGATACTTCTATGAGATATATATTTTACTTATTTTGAAAAATATGGTATCTCCGTCAAAATATTGTTTTTAGGTAAATTTTATGTCAAATGTCAAATTCGCAGCTTACCATCTATCTCTAACACTGTGGCCTATTTACAGTTGATTGCTCCCAGCTTGAGTGGACTGACCTGCATACAACATTGGGCTAGTTCCTAGATGCAACAGTTCATGTTAATGGCTTCTCACAATTTTCATAAATTGGGTCCCATTTACTTATTCAACCGAGATGATTGTATATGCTAACCGAGATGATTGTATATGCTAACCGAGATGATTGTATATGCTAACCGAGATGATTGTATATGCTAACCGAGATGATTGTATATGCTAACCGAGATGATTGTATATGCTAACTGAGATGATTGTATATGCTAACTGAGATGATTGTATATGCTAACCGAGATGATTGTATATGCTAACCGAGATGATTGTATATGCTAACTGAGATGATTGTATATGCTAACCGAGATGATTGTATATGCTAACCGAGATGCTTATCCAACCCTTCTTGATTGTGGTCTAATATATATTGTAATTCAATTGAGTATTTGTCACTAAAAACAAGCATTCTGATTGGCCGAGGCGGCTAACTTTAGTTTTCAATTCACAGACATGCATCAAATCTGAATGTAGCATGGTCAAATTTCATCGGCGCAGAATGGAGTAGTGAAACGAGCACACTCGCGTGTTGTTGTTGTATATAGATACCGTTCCATCGGCCGCTTCAGCATGCATCAAATCTGAATGTAGTACGGTAACATTTCATCAGAGTAGCGAAACGAGCCAACCCACCCCACAGGAAATTGTTACAGAGCAGTATTCCAAGTAACGCAATGAACAAACCCAACGATTTGTGCATGGTGATAACGGCAAAATGAAAGTCTCCATTCGTGTCATGAAAATGACTAAATGATACTTTTTGTACAGTTTTTTTGCAAATTCATTGCTAGATTGAATTACAATGGAGATAAACGTACCCTGTTTCATTGTACATTCTGGGATTCGAGCATGAAAACAGTTTGTGAACTCGCCGGCAAGCTGGCTCATTCACAAACTGTTTTCATGTTCGAATCCCAGAATGTACAATGAAACAGGGTACGTTTATCTCCTAATTGTCCAGCTGATAACTCCAAACCCTTATCATTTGTAGGCGAAACTATTAGACCCTACTGATGTTATTTGTCCCGATGGCAAACATGAGTGTCCTGAGGGTAACACCTGCTGCCACATGACAGGAGGCAGATGGGGGTGCTGTCCCATAGCCGACGTAAGTTTTTATATCAGGAGGCAGATGGGGGTGCTGTCCCATAGCCGACGTAAGTGTTTCAATGCAAGCCTTGAAATAGTGTGTCATTCTGCTTACACCTCAGCAGAATGAGGTTCCCAGAGGGTGAATTTGGTGATGCTAGCCCACTATGCGGGGTAGCATCACTAAATTCACACTCTGGGGACCTCATTCTGCAAATGACAGACACACTCGTCAAGGCTTGTTTCAATGCTTTACTGGGACCAGTATAGAGGGCGACTTGGTAGACAGGGACCAGCCTAGAGGTAGACAGGGCCCAGCCTAGAGGGCGACTTGGAAGACGGACCAGCCTAGAGGGCGACTAGATATCTTCCCCCTAAAATGTTCCACTTCTCCATATTTTTGTCCCAGGGAGAAGTGACTTCTCTTTCATATATACCAGCATGGATATTTCCACCTCCATATTTAAAGTATATTTACTGATTACAATGGTGTACTTACTCACTAAAATGGTTTAATAAATAGGCTCTTGTGTTGCATGATACTTATTGGATCATAGAAGAGTGATGTGGAAGTGTATATTGAACTTCAGCTATTGTTACTTCTCCCTATTAACCAAACAGGGTGAAGTGACTTCTCCCAATTTGAAACCTCTGGGCTGTTCCCTGATCCTTTATTTACTAAATACCCAGTTATCAACATATACAGTAATGTCCTAAATAATCGATTCCTTAACCACAGCAGAATTATGGGTAACTTTTCAGGATTTAGTCAGAAATATGGCTTGTTGCCATTCATCGGAAAGCTCTCACTGAGAGCTTTCCGATGAATGGCAACAAGCCATATTTCTGACTAAATCCTGAAAAGTTACCCATAATTATGCTGTGGTTAAGGAGTCGATTATTTAGGACATTACTGTATATTGGAATGGTCTATTATTCATTTGAAGAGGTGTTCAGGAAAAATGAGCAGACAACAGACAGACAAGCAGAATGTCTCCTATTTTTTCAACAAACTATAATGAATGAAGAGTTTGAAAAGTTATGTCATTAAATATACGCTATTAAATACGCCAAAGAGTCTTTATTTATCTGGGACTATTTCTTTACGCGGACAAACAACGCATAGTTCAGTAAAACGTCATCGCATGCCTTATAGAAGCTGATGTTAGTTTCGCGTTCTATTTGTTGATTTAAGTATGTTTTGGATCATGTAATAAATAGAGTCTATAACTCGTCCCCAGTTTATAGCGGAATTTACAAAATGAGTCCAGTAAATTAGGTCTGGACTGAGCCTTTGGCGAGGTACAGACCTAATTTACTCAAGCCTGCAAATAGCGTGTCTTTCATTTGCAGAATGAGGTCCCCAGAGGGTGAATTTAGTGACGCTATCCCGCATAGCGGGCTAGCATCACTAAATTCACCCTCTGGGGACCTCATTCTGCTAAGGCCCTCAACTGCTATGGCAGACCTACATGTAGGATCAGATTGAAGTTGAAGTTGGTGACGTTCACCCATTGGGTGCCTCGATTATGGATTTTATCTTCTGCAAATTAGGGGAGATAGAAACTTCCCAGATGGGAAAACGTAACTAAAAACAATGTTAATTTGATACCATAGATACTTCCCAGAAGATGAGGCCTAAGCAGAATGAGGTCCCCAGAGGGGGAATTTAGTGATGCTAGCCCGCTATGCGGGATAGCGTCACTAAATTCACCCTCTGGGGACCTCATTCTACAAATGACAGACACGCTATTTGCAGGCTTGAATTTACTGGACTTGTTGTATATTCAATTCGATTCGATTTCAAATTTGATTCAAATGAAAAAGTGGTATTCGCAGGGACCTAACAGTACCAGGTTTTTGACTATGATATTGTTTCATCTGAGGAACATAACTAATCTCTTTGACCTTTGACCCTCTTCTTTTAGGCTGTTTGCTGCAGAGATGGCAGTCATTGTTGTCCGCACGGGAACAAATGTGATGTCAGAAAGGGCAGATGTATACCACAAGACGGCAAAAAATGGAGCAATATCGAGCAATTTTTTGCAAAAGTGCAAGCACCATAAAATGTCTGACCTATAAACTTTATTAATGATAACACATTCATGACATTCAGATACTTTTGAGAGCTTTCCACAAGAAGAGATACCTTAAGAGTATTAACAAACCATTATGCCCTAAATAATCGACTGTTTAACCACAGAAGAATTATGGGTAACTTTCAGGATTTAGTCGGAAATATGGCTTGTTGCCATTCATCGGAAAGCTCCCACTGAGAGCTTTCCGATGAATGGCAACAAGCCATATTTCCGACTAAATCCTGAAAAGTTACCCATAATTCTGCTGTGGTTAAGGAGTCGATTATTTAGGGCATTACTGTACCAATTCTCTGGCCATATGGCCCTATTATTACATGAAACGTTTTATGAAAATATTTTGCGTTGGACAGTTATAAGTCTTAACCCTTTCATGACGGGAGCTGCGCTGGTGCAGCATTAAATATCCTGTGCCAGTGCATTATCTGCCACTGGGATCCTTGCATATATAAGACAATGAAATAAACTGGCTTACATAGTCAAGGTAAATAGTGTTAGGCCAGTGTATTCTCTTATATATGCGAGACTCACGTATATAAGAGAATGCATTGGCACAGGTTTTCACAAAATTTCAGGAAGCTCCAGTCATGAAATCATAAAGGTTAAATGTTCGATTCTTGATACTACTGAAATCAACTTCCTTTTAAATTGCAAATTTGCAATTTATATATAGTATACACCCATAGTAGCCGAGATTACCACATTTTTACCACAAGTGGAATTGTGGTTTTAACCATGAGCCTTTTGGCGAGTGATTAAAACCACAATACCACGAGTGGTGAAAATTTGGTACTCTCGGCTATTATGGGTGTATATTATTTATGTCATAATTATTGGTTTTGATTTGTTCTGCGAAATCAACTATACCGCTGTTTACTTTTAAAATGTATATCCTCACAAGATACACAAACACGATACTGTAAGGAATGTGCGTCACGCGTTGTGATGCATACTTTTTACGTCATGATGTCAGCCTGTTTCTCCAATTCATAATTTTATTTTTCCTAGTTCATAGCAAGCTACATTTGATTGAAATACAGGCAATTTTCCTCATATTTAAGTCATATCATAACAACTTCAATGTTAAATCAATGTAAAAGAAGAACTATTTTGCTAACTACGATGTAGTTGTACTATGGGCATAAACATTTAACCAATGAATGACATTTGAAATATACACCCACAGTAGAAATTTATGCCCACAGTAGGGTGTAAAATGAAATTTAGAAGATAGGTGTTATACACACAATAGCAATCATGGTATAAAATTTTGTCTGAGTTATACATTGTCCATTCAACTCAATGTTCTGTGGGCAAAGTTTTGGAATATAAAAGTGACCAGATGTATATGATGCTGGTGTTGAATGAATATTAGTCGATTACCTCTCTTCTCAAGCTGTTATTTTATAACTAAAACCTACATGAAAATAAGGCCATGCAAGGTTAATTTCCTGTTTTCTCAGGTGTAGAATTTTGAAAAGCATGCACGCGCCATTTAAGTTATTTTTTATTACTGGGACACACGCCGAAGCATTCCTTATCTGCATTGGCTATCTCTGGATTTAATAATAAAATTAAATTCAGTTACCTTACTCATATTTAAATTCGCGCAATAGTATTTTTCACTCAGTTGTGAATTCGCGATTTCAAAACTGACAAAAATATTATCATAATATTTCTGTGATATTTTCGTATATCTTGGAGCTGATGACAGTTTTGGTTCTTAGTCATTGGAGATAGTTTATGTGTATATTAAACACCATTGCGGTGGATTTATATCGCCTGAGAAATGGAAATCGACTGTGCATGGACTAAATAAAAATAAATAGGATTCATAAAAAAAAAAACCCTGAATACAAGTTTTTGTGAAAATGATATAACGTACATGATGTGTGAGAATTTATAAAAATATATATATTTATACCATTTATTATATTTATAGTGAAACAGTTGATGTAAATACAGATGATCCAATCTAACATTCCTGTTTAAACTTAGTCTCTACCATTCAGATGTTAATCAGTCTCTACCGTTCACATGTTAATTCATGAGATATAACACCACGGTATAGGTAGACAAAATACAGTAATGCTCTAATTAATCGACCCGTTAACCACAGCAGAATTATGGGTAACTTTTCAGGATTTAGTCGGAAATATGGCTTGTTGCCATTCATCGGAAAGCTCTCGGTGAGAGCTTTCCGATGAATGGCAACAAGCCATATTTCCGACTAAAACCGAGAGCTTTCCGATGAATGGCAACAAGCCATATTTCCGACTAAATCCTGAAAAGTTACCCATAATTCTGCTGTGGTTAAGAGGTCAATTACTTAGGGCATTACTGTACATATATTGTCCTATAATATCATCCATGGGACTGGGGCATTAACTATAAGGGCATTGTTTGGGAGATGGTTGGGGAATTGTTCATATAATGTTTCCCAAAATAACTAAGAATTTAGATGACATTAATTTGAGTGAATTAGATAGACTTAAGCATACAGTTTTGTCTATATTTCTTTGAATTAATAGTACTAAAATAGCATAAATGTCTTGTTTTAATATTTTTATTATTGATTTGAAAAGGCAATATTGTTGAGTAATTGCCCAGGTAAAATCTGTTTTTTTGCCTGGGCCAATTTGTTCCACCTTGGCAAAAATATTGCCTAGGCTTCTTTCCCTCAATTCCCAGGGCTGGTTCGCTTGTATTTATATCAAATGAGTGAATCGTAAAACGATTTTGCTGTTGTGATGTTGCGTATGTAACTTGTACATGTATGTCGTTATGATATTGGGAGTGTTCACAATGAATTACTTTCTTTTATGAAGCATTGACTCTTGCCTTTAAAAACTTTACCTCTAATCTAAAGGTCCATTTAATTTTTTAGTTGCCGATTATTTTTTTTATAGTGTCTTGATATATGGGTTTAATAACAATCTATGACATAAAACATGATTAAAATACTATAATTAATCACCATTTGGAGCATATGTGTCTCAGAATGTGCCCATAGAGTAATAGAAAATTTATAGCTGAAGTCATAAAATCGTTTCCCCCATTATGGCTCCCAGAATGCAACAGCATTCAAACAAAAGTTTATATTCAATGAAAGGGGAATAACTCTATATCTAAATGTATAGAGTTATTCCCCTTCCATTGAATATAATAGACTTTGTGTAGAACTTGAGCACAGAACAGACATCGATATCTCAACAAAAACAACATGTTCACAGTTTATTACATCGAATAAGTTGAAAATACAAAGTTTTGGAGCTTCCTCTTTAAAATGGTATATAATATGACATATATTTTATATAATGCGATTTGGGGGTTGGTATATAATATGGTTTATATTTTATATAACGTAATCTGGGGGCTCGAAAATTAAGTGGGCCTTCCGTTTATTTCCCCTATAATTGTGTCGAATTTTAACATAAAATATTTTTATTATAACTATAATAAGAAGTGCAACACAATGCGTGGCATATGCCCCCTCATTTTGCGCCACCTTATGTTATCCAATTGCAATGCGCCACCTTACGTTATCCAGTGCACCAACTTACGTTATCGAAACATCTCATTTTGCACCACCTTACGTTATCCAATGCGCCACCTTACGTTATCCAAACATCTCATTTATCAGCCAATTTAATTTTTCCCAATTAATTACTTGACAGAATCAGTGTGAACACTCCCATGTTCAATGTTTTCATATCAGATTTCATTTCTCTATTAATTTAATTGTCAAATTGTTATTTTTATATCAACTGGATATGGAAGTAATTTGAAATTTATCCCACCGGTTGTTAATAATAACAGGACAGGTTTGCCTTAATGAATACTTTTTATTAATCACTAAAGCAACAGGTAGTCGAAAACATGTTTATGGACCTTCAGCTTTCTTGTTATTGGTATAGCCCCTTTTTTTGGTACCACCCAAGCACCAACCATGGGATCCTAGTCTATGATCACATATCTACTCCTGAAACACACTAAGCAAAGATGTTAGCAAAAGGGTTACCTCCTCACAAAACTGAAGCAGAAATATTGGGTGGGCGGTGGATGCGCAAAATAATTGTCGACCAATTCGGACGAAAGTTTTACCTGAAAGAGGCCATATGCTGTGATTACCCTGTGATTACCCTGTGATTACCCTGCTTTAGCATATACTAGTCGCTTTAGGGCAACAAAGGCATTATCTCAGTTAGTTGACAATTGGTGAAAGTGAGGAATAGAAGCTGGCAAATTGAGTGACTGATTTCCATATCGCTCCGCGTTTACTGACCTGATCAGAAGCATGGGCTGTTCTGTACTGTCAGATCTATTTATAGTTTATTCACGAGTTTATTGTTCTAAATACAACCAGGCCGGATAAATGATTTGCTGCTAGCTATGCTATGGCATCTCTGTTATATGTGTTAAAGAAACATCAACATTGTATTAGAAGTTTCATAATAAAATGGTGAAGGTACGTGTATATTATTCTTCTTCCAGGGGACCTCCATATAAAAGGAGCCATGAAAAAGAGCTCATAACTCTGATTAACTCGCTTTTTTTGCCAAAATATCATTAACCCTTTGAGTGCCAGGGGCCGATCTCATCGGCCCTAATTTACGGTGTGTAAAATCGGCCCTAAAAAAAATAATAAATATTTTTTTATTTTTAGATTTTTTTTTTTTGGGTTGAATTTTTTTGGGTATGCTTAAGCATGCTATAGTGAATTTAAAAACAAACTGGATAAAACCTTAGGGGCATGTTATAACTCAAAACTATCACCAAGTATTCATAGTAATAATTTTGATGCCCATGAAAAATGTGAGATTCTCTGGCACTAAACCTACAAAATAAGTCTGTTAAAGAATATAAAAAAAATTTAATAAAATTGTAAAAAATAAAAACAAATAATGAAAAATTGTTAGGCCAATGCATTCTCTTATATATGTGAGGCGACCTATGGTCGACTCGCATATATAAGAGAATGCATTGGCACAGGGTATATGGGTTGATACAAAAATCGGACCTGGCACTCAAAGGGTTAAAACCTTGTTACATAAAATATCATTGAAACCTTGTAACATAAAATATCCAAATCTTTTATAAGAGAATGAGTCTTACGCGAGTTCATTTGAGCTTTTAATAAGTCAGTTACATAAAATCCCCAAAACATTTTTCAGAACACTTTATTAAGCATTTTGTTTTTCCAGTGTGTTAGGGGATAATTGTCGACTTGAATGTTGGTTTCTTGTTTAGTCATTTGTGTGTTCATTTATTATATCATTGTGTGAGTCTGACATATAATAAACAGTCACATTCCATTATATGAATCATTACTCTCTGACCGCATACCGGGTATCTATCAATTTATATGTAACCCTTTCGGCCCCACCCCCAGGGTCCACGCTGGACCGAAATTTACTTTTGCCAAATAATTTGCCAAATGAAAATATCTTTTGCAAAATTCTATTATAATTTGCAAAATGTTATCCCTGATAGTATCATTTTCTGCAACCTTGATTGAGTTTTATGTTTCGACACTCGCGGTTTGAATGACATTTGATGTCGATAGGACAGCAGTTAGTTAATAATTATGCTCGCAGTCATCTCTATTGTGGTTTATCATACAACAATAAACCAATCACCGAACAATAAAATGGTAGAAGAGTTGCTTCATCAGAAGGGAACATCAAAGAGGATTAGCTATGTAAACACCACCATCACCCTAATATTGGTAATCCCTCCGCCCATTGATAATAATGTTACCAGATTAACTGCATCTTATTGAAGGTGTTAACTTTTCCGAAACCATATAAAACACAACTAATATAATTCTGTTGTAATAGTTTCCTAAAATGTATGGTATTGATTGACCGATAATTTTCAACTCTATTGAGGAATTAAAAAGTGACTTGCTAAAACTTTTGCCAAATGAAAATATTTTTAGCCAAATGTGAATTATTTTTGCCATTGGCAAATTTGGCAAGTGGCAGCGCGAACCCTGCCCACCCCTCCACCCGATCCGACAGCCCTGACATCATGATCATATTATAAATCATCTACACATTCCCTATTGGCATCATTGCTTTCTGTCCAATAATTATACACATCAATGCCCTCTCCCCCTCTGGTAATGTCACCCCTGATGATGTGTGAGTGTTTATTGATAACTGTATGGAGCCCCAGACAGAGAGAACAATGCACTGATGACTGTCATCTGCTTGGGTCCATGTGGGGCTCCATACGGGAGTGTTATATAACCCTTTCATGATGGGAGCTGTGCTTGTGCAGCATTAACGATTCTGTGCCAGTGCATTCTATTAAAAATGCGAGTCTCTCATTGGTATATCCTTGTATATATAAGAGAATGCACTGGCTTACACGGTCAAGATAAAAATTGTTAGGCCAATGTATTCTCTTATAGGCCAATGTATTCTCTCTCGCATATATAATAGAATGCATTGGCACAGGGTTTTCGCAAAATTTCAGGAAGCTCCAGTCATGGAAGACTCATTCCTTTCTGACCGCCTACTGGTATATCTGTTCCCCTCCCCCTCTCGGCTGTGTGCTTTTCAAAGTTCAGCCTGAATGCTTCTGAGGCCAGTTATTCAGGCTTTGCGGTTCACACAATGTGCCCCAGTGGGGGTCTTCACCGTGGGTGTAGCTGTTAAAATAGTCACATCTGCTAAAACCGCCACAACCAGAAAGAATATTCCATAATAGACAGATGTTGTTCTTACACCAATCATAAATATCGCATACATTGCATGTTATTGTCACATTTGTATGCTTTCTTATGTAAAAAAACGTTATAGAACCATGCATTTGTTTATACACAAACACTTGAAACAACCAGATCATCCAATGGAAATGTTCCATTGCACTGTAGGAGGCTAAGATAACATTATTGGTGCCATCAACAATAACATTCAAAACAGACCAAATTTTATTTTAATCTACCCGCTATCAGTTCAAAATCCAAATAATCCACATTACTTCATGATTGGGAACTGATCAGACAGAAAACATGTATATATTATAATTGTTCTTGCACAGAGATGAATATTTCTCAATCCAGTTAGTATGTTCTCCTAACCTATATATGGTAATACATACCAAATAAGGAATTTACTAAATGATGGTATTGTGATTTGTAAGTGGTATACACACAAAATTAGGGATTTTACAACCGACGTACAATGCGCTCGATTCTAAATAAGGAAATGATGCAATATCGTGACTGCAAATGAACAATTCACTGTGCTTTTTGTGAGAAATTAAACAACACTCGACCTAAATTTTCTCTGACACAAAGCGTGTTTTGTGAATAATATCGCATTCATATCATTATGCTTTACTAATAGTATATTCTTGAGGAAATTCTCATAATTTGATCAATGTTATTTCTAAATTATAACCTACAAGGAAGGTTCCTTTAAGGAGGAGGCCAAGTGGTCAATTTTGAATGGGGATTTCCATGCAAATATACGGAGCAAAAGTTAGAGTTACAAATGTTTCCAAGTGTGACTTGATTTTGGAATTAATATAATAGATATTTAACTGGCTTGGAACTTGTTTTATTTTAATATTAGTGTGTTTATTATTATACCCCCACTTTCGAAGAAAATGGGGGGTATACTGGATTGACTGCGTCCGTCCGTCACGCTTTCTCCGTCCGTTCGTCCATCCGTCCGTCCGTCCGACCTCATAACTCGAACAACTATGAACCGATTTCAATAATTTTTTGTATGCAATCTCCTTAGGACGGTCTCTCCGCATGATGCTAATTGCGGTTCGGTCAAGTTACACCTCTTTTTCGACTTATTTTAACTTAGAAAATTCTTTCCGACTTAATAGCTTTAACAAATATGAACCGATTTCAATAATTTTTGGTATACATGCTTCTCACAATAGCCTCTCTACATGATGCGGCTAGGGATTGGCTCAGACTGTTTTTCGTAATATTACACCTCATTTTCGACTTATTTGACTTAGAAAATTCTGTCTGACTTAATAACTTTAACAAATATGAACCGATTTGAATAATTTTTTCTGTACAAGCTTCTTGTGACACCATATCGATATTATTAGTCTGAATTTTTCTTTAAAGTTAAAAATCTTTTTGGTTGAGTTTACAGATAATGCGGGTTGAATTTGCCACGGTGGGGGTATGCTAGCACTCGAGTGCACACCTCTTGTTGAATTTGATTTAGATGTTTCAGAAGTAGGTCAAGTGTTGTAATTCCAGAGATAAAACGTCAAAATAAATTTATAGCAAAAATTAATAATTTACCTTTGCCCACTACAGTAACGCCCTAAGTAATCGACCCCTTAACCACAGCAGAATTATGGGTAACTTTTCAGGATTTAGTCGGAAATATGGCTTGTTGCCATTCATCGGAAAGCTCTTGGGGAGAGCTTTCCGATGAATGGCAACAAGCCATATTTCCGACTAAATCCTGAAAAGTTACCCATAATTCTGCTGTGGTTAAGGGGTCGATTACTTAGGGCGTTACTGTATATTGGTCACTTGACCTCCAGACCTGTTTACTTTCCCGATTTCAGCGGGAGTCTCCCGATTTTGTGTCATTTTACCTGTGCTCCCGATCGGGAAACGAAATCTCCCGATTCAAAAGATAAAACCTAAAATTAGCCGACGGCTGTCGCTGACTCCCTCTTGAAGATGCATGGTCCATCTCTTCCCAGATGTTTTATAGAGCTTCGAGGGTATAGAATAATAAATATGAATCGAGGACACCTGTCTGGAAAAGCTTCTTTCAATTAACCCTTTACCCAACAAAACGGCCAAAAACGCCCAAAATAAAGCTTCAACAGCCTAAAATACCCTGTGCCAATGCATTCTCTTATATATGCGAGTCGACCATAGGTCGCCTCGCATATATAAGAGAATGCATTGGCCTAACAATTTTTTATCATTTTTTTAAAATAAATGTTTCTTACAATTTTTAGGACATAAAATAAAAAACATCCATTACCCTGCAGGGAGCCCCACACATATATAAAAGAATATAGAAGAGTGTCGTCTGCTCATGTTTGTCTGGGGCTCTGTATGGGTGAAATTATAAAATTGTAAAAAATTGTTAGGCCAATGCATTCTCTTATATATGCGAGGCGACCTATGGTCGACTCGCATATATAAGAGAATGCATTGGCACAGGGCCGTTCTGTTGGGTAAAGGGTTAATAACAATTTATTATTTAGAATTATTTTTAGAACAGAAATCCACACGAAAACATTCAGAGCACTCTATCTTGTTAGTACCCTCAATCATGGCAAATTGTAGATCAGCTGAGAGATTTACCAAGCATTACGATGGAAATACACCACTTTATTACACACTTGTTCCCAGAAGTACAGTGTTATTGCTGTTCCATATTACAAATACGTATGGAACATATGTCCCATACGCATCTCGTTGACGTAAAATGACATACATGACGTTTCAACCATGAAACCGGAACTATAAATTAAAAGCATCATCACACATGACAAAACACGCCCTCTATGTGCCTAAATAAACCTTCTAGGTCTGTATTTTAATGCACGGATTTTAGGACGCGAATCGTGTAATAAACACAGAATGACACAATGTGTAAATGGGTTTGTCGATACGGCACTCGTGCTGTCGCGGAAGGATAGAAATCGAGATGCAAGTGACAAACCCATTTACACATCGTGTCATTCTGTGTATTTAGTATTCCTTTAACCCTTTCAGTGCCAGGTCCGATTTTTGTATCAACCCATATACCCTAAGAAATTTTCATCATTTGTTATTATTTTTTACAATTTTTTACAATTTTAATAATTTTTTCTTATATTCTTTAACAGACTTATTTTGTATGTTTAGTGCCAGGGAATCTGACAGTTTTCATGGGCATCAAAATTATTACTATGAATACTTGGTGATAGTTTTGAGCTGTAACATGCCCATAAGGTTTTATCCAGTTTGTTTTTAAATTCGCTATAACGTGCTTAAGCATACCCAAAAAAAATTCAACCCAAAAAAAACCAAATATATAAAAAAGATCGGCCCGTGGCACTGAAAGGGTTAAAGACAAATGGTATACCATATGTTAAGTGTTATCTGTATTTTATTCACAAAATATCTATTTGTAGTCTTGAAATCAGGATTTATGAAAATGTTGTTGTTGTTGTAATTGTGGCCCAGAAGAGATAGACCACCTTTAAAACTTCATTTGGCAAAATATTCTTTCCCAGTTGATGTGTCTCACATGCAAATCTTAATGGCATCTAATTTGCTGTTTTTCTATTTTGTAAAATATCAAAATTTGTGACACGAGTTACTTCATTATAAATACCCCACTTTACAGTTGCATTTTAACAATAGCTATGCACCCCTCTGCCCCCATCTCCTGACTTTGGCGTCCCTGATGACATTGTGGTTTGTGGGCGAGTGTGATGATGGATGGTAAACATTTCACAAATCGCCTCATTACTCTCTGGCCACCTACTGTGTGATCTGTTAATTACTGTGAGACCCCCTGGGGTTTAATCTATTTTAAATGGAAATCTCACTTGGGATTTCACAATGAGCATACAACCAACCAATTAATCTAAAATTCATGTTCCGGTTACACAACATTAAACCTGTGTAGATATAAAAAATAATAATAAACAAGCATTTCAGCTGTAACTTTTTCAATTTAAAAAAAATATAATGTCAGACTATTTAATTTTAACCCTTTCTATACTAAATACTCATTAATGAGTAGTCCCTTTAGGAAATGTTCACATAATATGTTAATTTGTTATCTGAACATTTCTCACCAGAAAATATGAAATATGACTACAGTAATGACTACAGTAATGCCCTAAATACAGAGAGCTTTCCAATGAATGGCAGCAAGCCATATTTCCAACTGAATCCTGAATAGTTACCCATAATTCTGCTGTGGTTAAGGAGTCGATTATTTAGGGCATTACTGTACTTCCACAGTTGCATCTTTTCGTCATACTGTTGTCTGCTAATTTTTCCTGAACATATTTATTGGTGGTAAATATTTGTTGAATTTATTATCTGAACATTTCCTAAGGGAATTACTCGTCACCGAGTATTTAGTAAAGATACAGTTGAAGCCGAATAATTATAGGGACTAACGTTCTTTTAAGTGGGTTCAAGCGAAATAACATAAAAGTCTGAAAATGACAAAATAGATAGACTTGTTCTCATCCGGAAACGAAAAAAAAAGAATGGAAGGACAGATGGACCAATTACATAATACGTCCCGTTTCTCAAAAATGAGCGTATAAAAAGCAGAAAAATTGTGAAAATAAATTTGTTATGTTGTTGTTGTAAATGGAGGTCTGGAACCCTGAATGCCACTAGGCCACACGTCACCCAAACAAGGTGGCTTTATTTGACCAGTGGCTTTTTAGAAATGAAAAATTTGATTCTGGGAACAACCATGCATGGAATCAAGCTGCTTTAACCCTTTCAGGTCCGATTTTTGTATCAACCCATATACCCTGTGCCAATGCATTCTCTTATATATGCGAGTCGACCATAGGTCGCCCCGCATATATAAGAGAATGCATTGGCCTAACAATTTTTCATCATTTGTTATTATTTTTTACAATTTTTTCTTATATTCTTTAACAGACTTATTTTGTAGGTTTAGTGCCAGGGAATCTGACGTTTTTCATGGGCATCAAAATTATTACTATGAATACTTGGTGATAGTTTTGAGTTATAACGTGCCCCTAAGGTTTTATCCAGTTTGTATTTAAATTCGCTATAGCATGCTTAAGCATACCCAAAAAAAATTCAACCCAAAAAAAAATAAAAATCTAAAAAAAAATAAAAAAAATAACGTTTTATTTTTTTTATTTTTTAGGGCCGATTTTACAGACCGTAAATTAGGGCCGATGAGATCGGCCCCTGGCACTGAAAGGGTTAAATGTCTATTGTCAACAATTTCACGCAATGATGATGTTAAATTCATCAGATGTATTGTCAAATTGTAAGTTGTCATGCAAAATTCATCAGATTTTGCCCAGATTCTCAATTATAAGTCGATAAGGATCATAAATACGGTAAATTAAAGTGTCAATGACACTGTAGCTCAACTTGGGAAGGAGTTTATTTTTGCTAAGCAATGAATAGAATGATGAAGAAGAAGGAAAGCCAAAAAGTTATAGTAAAGGTCTTGTATTGTTTAGATGAAATTATTTTCATTTGAAACATTTCACCAATAAATGTTGGCGGCATGGTGTGCGGATGGATTCAAATTTGAAATCCAAGATGGCTGCTGGCAGCCATATTTTATAACGAATTTCAGAAATAAATGATGGCTCCAATCTAGAGGACACCCTGAAGATCCTTTTGAAGTTTGGTGACGATTGGATGAGGGATGTGGCCTGTAGAGTGTGCCGAAGGATTTAGTCATGCAAAGAGTAAAATCAAAGATGGCTGGTGGCGGCCATGTTTTTTATCATCAAATTTTGGACAAAATCAATGGCTCCCATCTAGATGTCACCCCGAAGAACCATACGAAATTTTGTGATGATCGGATGAGGGATGTGGTCTGTAGGGTGAGCCAAAGGATTTAGTCATGCAAAGTGTAAAATCCAAGATGGCTGCCCGTGGCCATTTTTAGCTCACCTTTGTAAAGTTTGAGCTATTGCCATGGCTTGGTATCCGTCGTCTGTGTGTGTGTGCATGTGTGAGGCGTCAACAATACAGGCTACAGGTCGTACCTTTGGTCGGATCATTATGAAATTTGTCATAGCTGTTGACATCAACATTTAGACCAGAACTATTCATTTCGGGGTCAATCGGAAAAAAAACATGGCCGCCAGTGGCCATTTTGGATTTCAAAATTCAATCCATTAGCACGGGCTGCAGGTCGTACTGTTCGTCCTATCATCATGAAATTTGTCATAGATGTTAATATTGACATGTAGATGGGAACGAGTAATTTTGGGGTCGTTCGGCCAAAAAACATGGCCGCTGGCCGGCATCTTAGATTTTACTCTTTGCATGACTAAATCCTTTAGCACGGGCTACAGGTCGTACCTTTAGTCTGATCATCATGAAATTTGTCATGGCTGTTGAAATTGGGATGTAGATGGGAAAGAGCCATTTTGGGGTCAATCGGCCAAAAAACATGCCATCTTGGATTTCAAAATTCAATCCATTAGCATGGGCTACAGGTCATACTGTTCGTCTGATCATCATGAAATTTGTCACGGATGTTAAAATTGACATGTAGATGGGAACGGGTAATTTTGGGGTCGTTTGGCCAAAAAACATGGCCACTGGCAGCCATCTTGGATTTTACTCTTTACTCCTTTCACACGGGCTGCAGGTCGTACCTTTGGTCTGATCATCATAAAATTTGTCATGGATGTTAACAATGACATATAGATGGGAACGAGTCATTCGGCCAAAAAACATGGCCACCAGTATCATCTTGGATTTTACTCTTTGCATCACTAAATCCTTTGGCACGGGCCACAGGTCGTACCTTTGGTCGGATCATTATGAAATTGGCCATGACTGTTGACATTGACATGTAGATGGGAACGAGTCAATTTGGGGTCATTTGGCCAAAAAAACATGGCCACCAGCGGCCATCTTGGATTTCAAAATCCAATCCATTAGCACGGGCTACAGGTCATACTGTTCATCTGATCATCATGAAATTTGTTATGGATGTTAATATTGACATGTAGATGGGAACAAGTAATTTTGGGGTCGTTTGGCCAAAAAACATGGCCGCCAGCAGCCATCTTGGATTTTACTCTTTGCATGATGAAATCCTTTGGCACGGGTTACAGGTTGTACCTTTGGTCCGATCATCATGAAATTTGTCATGGATGTTAACAATGACATGTAGATGGGAACGAGTCATTTTGGGGTCATTCGGCCACACAAAAATGGCCGCCGGTAGCCATCTTGGATTTGACTCTTTGTATGACTAATTCCTTTGACATGCTACAGGTTGTATCTTTTGTCGGATCATCATGAAATTTGTCATGGATGTTAACATTGACATGTAAATGGGAACGAGTCATTTTGGAGTCATTCAGCAAACAAAACATGGCTGCCAGCAGCCATCTTGGATTTTACTCTTTGCACAACTGTACCTTTCAACTTTCCACATTCCTAATCTCTCCATTGACTAACACATGAAATTATTCCCTTTCCAAGTTGAGCTACAGTGTCATTGACACTTTCATTAAGAATTGATAAAATTTGATAGCTCCCATCTACAGGTCATCCTAAACATGCCTGTAAATTTTCAAAACATTTCTCCAATAAATGCAGGCTGCAGGGGGTGCTGATGGATTCAAATTTGAAATTCAAAATGGTTGCCGGTAGCCATGTTTTTTAACGAATTTCAGAAAATATCGATGGCTCCCATCCAGAGGTCACCCCGAATATACATACGAAGTTTGGTGATAATCGGATGAGGGAAGTGGTTTGTAGGGTGAGCCAAAGGAAATTGTTGACGGACAGATGATGGACACCAACCCATGGCAATAACTAAAACTTTAGAAAGTAAAGTTGAGCTAAAAATGAGCGGACCGAACCTACATTTGAACTTGAAATGTATTTTCATATGAGTAATCCATATACAAAATTTGAAAACAATCAGAAAACTAAAACTAAAGTTATCACCCATGGACAAATATAAAGTTTTACAATCTAAGATTGTGGTTTCATATAGTTTTATTATCTCTTTGATTGAAAATATGATTAACAGATGACAACAGACTGACATGATAACAATGAATTTAGCACTACAATAGCACCCACACATAAAAAACACAACCAAGGGACGTATTAAACACAACCATCTTTATTATATCGTATATGGGGAAACAGTCACTCAACTCAACAATATCATGCTCTGCATAGTTACACAAGGAATTTTATTTTTTATTACTTGGTTTACAGAATTTTTTTAGCTTAACCCTCAAATGACTAGAGCTTCCTGAAATTTTGCGAAAACCCTGTGCCAATGCATTCTCTTATATATGCGAGTCTCCCATAGACTGGCCTAACTATATTTACCTTGACCTTGTATGCTCTGCGCACAAATATGAGAACACACTGGCACAGGGTCTTTAATGCTGCACCAGCAAAGCTCCCGACATGAAGGGTTAAAGATAAGGGAGGCGGGAGGAAAAAAATATATAAATAAAATAAGTATAATTTTTTTTTTAAATGGAAACAGGGATTTCCACTGGCGTGATGGTTCATCCATTTTTATTTGCGGATTTCTATGCAGATAACTGCTGTAGAATAATTTCATCTAAAACGGAAGCCACCAGATTGGACATGTTTTGCCCTTGTTCATTTGCACGAGCAAATATACTATAAACATCACTGTTCGATCGATTATGTTCTATATTTGACGCAAACTGAAATTTGTTTTCCAATTTATATTTTTCTGTCTGTCTGGATTAATATTCATATCTTAAAATTTTTGTGGACAAATAGCTTTTTGGGTCAGGAAATCCATAAAACAAGCAGAACCAAGTA
The DNA here is from genome assembly GCA_032622095.1 of Siphonodentalium dalli. NCBI lineage: Eukaryota > Metazoa > Mollusca > Scaphopoda > Gadilida > Siphonodentaliidae > Siphonodentalium > Siphonodentalium dalli. The sequence continues at coordinate 174,884,420 of CP136068.1, read as the reverse complement.
ATAGAAAATTAAAAGCCTAATTAAAAGTGCCACATAGTGTTCCAAAATTTATAATTACAGTAATGCCCTAAATAATCGACCCCTTAACCACAGCAAAATTATGGGTACCTTTTCAGGATTTAGACGGAAATAGGGCTTGTTGCCATTCATCGGAAAGCTCTCAGTGAGAGCTTTCCGATGAATGGCAACAAGCCATATTTCCGAATAAATCCTGAAAAGTCACCCATAATTCTGCTGTGGTTAAGGAGTCGATTATTTGGGGCATTACTGTAGATCGAAAAGCTCAAACAGACACTATCAGCTACAGGTGGTCAGGAGATTCATGTAATTGCCGGACATCATCCGGCTAGCGGTCAGAGATTCATGTAATTGCCGGACATCATCCGGCTAGCGGTCAGAGATTCATGTAATTGCCGGACATCATCCGGCTAGCGGTCAGAGATGATATGTAATCTCCAGACATGATCCACCTTTCATTCTGCAAATGTCAGACACACTATATCCAGGCTTGACTGTATGCTGATTTAACCCTTTGATTAAAGAATTAAAGATCCTGTGCCAGTGCATTATTTTATATATGCGAGTCTCCCATAGGGAGCCTCGAATATATAAGAGAAATTGCACTGGCTTACAAGGTTTATATTGTTAGGCCAATGCATTCTCTTATATAAATGCGAGGCTCCCTATGGGAGACTATCATATATAAGCGAATGCATTGGCACAGGGTTTTCGAAAAATTTCAGTAAACTCCAGTCATGGAAGGGTTTTTTAACATTACTGAAAAAGCTTCATAGAAATTAAAAAAACTGAATTCAATTCATAGCAGCGAGTGGTTCATTCTATGGAAGCAATGAATGATCTTAAATCATTTCAACATTTAACCTTACATGACTGGCGCTTCCTGAAATTTAGCGAAAACCCTGTCCTAATGCATTCTCTTATATATTGCGCGTCTCCCATAGGGAGCCTTGCATATACAAGCAAATACATTGGCCTAACAGGTTGAGGGTAATCAATCCAAGCCTTGAAATAGTGTGTCTGTCATTTGCAGAATGAGGTCCCCAGAGGGTGAATTTAGTGATGCTACCCCGCACAGCGGGCTAGCATCACCAAATTCACCCTCTGGGGACCTCATTCTGCTGAGATGTAAGCAGAATGAGGTCCCCAGAGGGTGAATTTGGTGATGTTAGCCCGCTATGCGGGGTAGCATCACTAAATTCACCCTCTGGGGACCTCATTCTGCAAATGACAGACACACTATTTCAAGACTTGGTAATCATATCGAATCAACCACTAGTTTAACCCTTACTTGATGGGGGCTGCGCTGGTGCAGCATTAAATATCCTGTGCCAGTGCATTCCTTTATATATATGCGAGTCTTCCATAGGGAGCCTCAGATATATGAGACTGCACTGGCTAACAAGGTGAACTTAGGTGAAGGTAAATATTTTAGGCCAATGTATTCTCTTATATATGAGAGGCTCCCTATGGGAGAATGCATTGGCACAGGGTTTTCGCAAAATTCAGGAAGCTCCAGTCATTGGAATGGTTAAAGGTAATCTCATAAACCAGTCACTCATTTAAGGGTAATCATATAAAACCAACCACTTGTTTAAGAGTAATCATATCAAATCAGTCACTCGTTTAAGGGTAATCATATCAAATCAGTCACTCGTTTAAGGGCAATCATATAAAATCAGTCACTCGTTTAAGGGCAATCATATAAAATCAGTCACTCGTTTAAGGGTAATCATATAAAAACAGTCACTCGTTTAAGGGTAATTATATCAAATCAGTCACTCGTTTAAGCGTATTAAAAAAACCAGTCACTCGATTAAGGATGATGATATCAAATCAAACACTCGTTTAAGGGCAATCATATAAAATCAGTCACTCGGGCTATCATTCGTACTTTGAAAAACAACACATTAATTTGTCTGAATAACTGCTAAACAAAGTTGAAAAATTCTGGCTGAATTCCTACCAAAAGAATGTTTTTTTGGTAACATTTGGGATATTTAACAACGGATTCGTCTGAATGTTACTTCAGCCAAAATTTTGAAACTTTATCTATAAATAACTCAGACCAAACTATAACTTACATAACTAAAACATAAACAAGTCTCACGGAGACAGGATGTACATAACACAGAGAAAACAGAAGTATGACTAGAGACGAATGAATACCATGGCAACCCACAAGGTTACCAGTATAAATATGTACAGTTACCATGGTAACCAATATGATTGGCACCATAGCCATGATTGCCATGGCAACCAACATGATTGCTACAGTGACATATGAATACCATGGTAACCAATGTGATCGGCACCATATAAATGTAGGGTTACCATGGCAACCCACATGATTGCCGCCAGCTGTTCCAATCTGATTGCTGGTTTATGTATAATTTCTAAGAATTTGTTTGATTCATGGTCAGACAGTTAACGCTGAATTGGTCATTGTCGCATCACTAGGAGGGTTGGGTTACCCAGAATTTCCCAAACCAAAAATTACGTTTGCCCGGCTCACAAACTAAAAATGCAGCCAAGTCAGGCCTTTAGATTTGTGAAATTTGGGCAAATAACCATAGTTACGAAATATAGACCAAAATAATTGAAATTGTTGCATTCATTTTCTGAGAATTACCATTTCCAGGATAATTTTCATTGATATCAATATGAAATTTGACATTTCAGTGTTTCTCAAGATGTATTTTAATTTTAACAAAGCTATATAATGTCAAAAATTCCATTCTTATTTTTATTTTGGGCACATTATAATATTTTTGGAGAAGCATTTACCTAGTAGAATTTGGGGGAATATAGGGGGAGGTAGTATGGGTGGAGGTAGTACCCTATTCAATATGATTCCTATTCTATCGGTAACTTCTTCCTTGGAGCTATAAGACAATGACCAATTAACCCTTTACCCAACAGAACGGCCCTGTGCCAATGCATTCTCTTATATATGCGAGTCAACCATAGGTCGCCTCGCATATATAAGAGAATGCATTGGCTTAACACATATTAAAAATGATAAAATTGTCAAAGAATGTAGAAAATATTATAAAAATTGTTAAAAAATGTAAGAATTTTTTTTTTAGGCCAAAAACGGCCAAATAAAGCTGCAACAGCCTAAATTATCTTGGGTCTGTCTCAATAAAACCATACAAATATGGATATCATTGGAACCGGCTCATTGACCACATTGTGATGGTTACAGTTATGCCCTGTGCCAATGCATTCTCTTATATATGCGAGTCGACCATAGGTCGCGAGTCGACCATAGGTCGCCTCGCATATATAAGAGAATGCATTGGCTTAACACATTAAAAATTATAAAATTGTTAAAGAATGTAAGAAAAAATGGTAAAAAGTGTTAAAAAAAAGATTTTTTTTTAGGCCAATGCATTCTCTTATATATGCGAGGCGACCTATGGTCGACTCGCATATATAAGAGAATGCATTGGCACAGGGCATAACTGTAACCATCACAATGTGGTCAATGAGCCGGTTCCAATGATATCCATATTTGTATGGTTTTATTGAGACAGACCCAAGATAATTAGGCTGTTGCTGCTTTATTTGGCCGGTTTTGGCCGGTTTGTTGGGTAAAGGGTTAAATTAAAAGATGGTGTAAAGTCATTTATTTTTGCAGAGTTTGAACCTACCATGTCAAATGTTTGTTACATAATTGACATTTCAACTTTATTTCAATATCTGTTAAACTACTTTTTCATAACATTTCATTAATTCCGTAACAATTCTGTATCACAAATCAAACGAATCCCAGCAAGTCTACGAATAGTGTGTGTCATTTGCAGAATGAGGTCCCCAAAGGGTGAATTTAGTGATGCTATCCCATACAGCGGGCTAGCATCACCAAATTCACACTCTGGGGACCTCATTCTGCTTAGGCATCATATTCTGGGAAGTATCTACAGTCTCAAATTAACATTGTTGTCAGTTACTTTTTCCATTCTGGGAAGTTTCTATATCCCCTAATTTACAGAAGATAAAACGAGGTGACTAATGGGTGAACATCACAAACTTATACTGGGGAACTTCAATCTGATCTCCCATAGCAGTTGAGGCCTAAGCAGAATGAGGTCACCAGAGGGTGAACTTGGTGATGCTAGTCCACCCTGTGGGATAGCATCACTAAATTCACCCTCTGGGAACCTGATTCTGCAAATGACAGACACACTATTTGCATGCTTGAATCTCAGGTAAAAGCTAATGAAGAAAGTAATAAGATAATGAAATCACTCTTCCCTTATTCTGACATGATTTGTATAAGGTACTATTCACACCCTGTTATGCTATCCGCCATTCAGCAACCAAATTAGGGTCATATCGGCATTTTGTTTCAAATCTCACAAAGCGAGCAAGGCTATCCACATCTACGGTTGGTCTTAAATGGAGACTGTACTCAAATGTTGTCGTTTGTTTCTATGGTCTCTGCTTCGTAGAAAAAGGTAACCAAATTTCCATTATTTGACAGTCTGCTAAGTACGAAGTAATGTTACAGATGGGAGATAAGCCGGACTGTAAACATAGAACGCTCGTCAACGAGATATATTTTACAGTTTTCAGGCAAATATATCAAATGAATATTTATGCATAATAGTCCCAGATACTCCCGTTAATTAATTTGATTATATTTGGGAATTCGTAACTCAGTTTATGGCTGGAGCCATAATGTAAATTTATATTAAATTATTAAATTTGATGTTAAGATAACCTGTTAACCTGAACATTTACAGAAGACACCTTTGACTCAAATAAATTATTTTTCTATATATTACTGATATTAGATTGTTGTTATTAGATTGTTGTTATTATAAGGAATTTATTGAAATTGGCACACAGTCTCCCTTAACCCTTTCAGTGCCAAGTCCAATTTTTGTATCAACCCATATTTCCTTGATCATTTGCCACTTGGCACTGAAAGGGTTAAACTTGAAACCTAGCCACTGCTCCCTTTAATGATATTAGTTTGACACAGTTCTCACTCTTTTCCACCTTTATGCAATTATACCCTATTGTTATATCATTTCGCTCTCTGTGTGACATTCAAAACAAAACACCTGTAATCATAAAACAAAATGCCGATATGACCTGAATTCTGTCACAGAATGATAGGTACCATAGCATATCGGGTGTGAACAGAAACTAAAACAACTTCAAAATCAAATAAATTATAAGTTTCATCAGGCTGTACTTTTAAGTGCTCAAATTATGTCTCATCATTTTGCGATCTAGGGATGAAACCTGTCACTTAAATAGATTTTGTTATATAATCATAACATGGCATAGATCATGCCATGATTTTCTACTCTAGCTACGTATATATCATATTCCACCAGTTTAAACCTGGGAAAAGTTTGATGTTCATGCTGGAAAAATTTGTAAAATAGAAAAATATCATAGGTACATTGTATTATATCTCTCTACCTGTTTATTAACTGAATTTCACAGTAGGTTAAGGTTCCAGCTTGTGATTACGAGATTTTGGGAGCAGATTTTGCTTTGCGTTGCTTACATTCATAAAAATTCCCTTGGGTTAACAGGAAAATGAGGTCACGTTTGAGCACCTTCGTTACACATACCTGATGAAGCCGGCTGAATGTGGTGAAAACAGATTTGTGAATATCGTGGTGAATATCGTGGTGAATATCGTGGTGAATGGGTTTAAAGCCTATATTGTTTAATGACATGATACACCTTATAAATATGCATGAGAATGGTTAATGATATTCAAAAATACATGAACAATGAAATAATCTCGATAATGACTCAAATGTTGAGCCACAAAATGAAAGACTAGCTAGAGTTATCCCCCCCCCCCCGTAGCTATAGTTATCCCCCCTGCCCCCGTAGCAAAGTGTAGCATGCTATAGTTATCCCCCCTGCCCCCCCCCCCCCCCCCCCCCCCCCCCCCCCCCCCCCCCCCCCCCCCCCCCCCCCCGTAGCAATGTGCAGCATGCACTCCAGGAGTGTATCGCCAGGTAAAATTCTCCATTTTAACCCTTTACCCAACAAACCGGCCAAATAAAGCTTCAACAGCCTAAAATATCTTCGGTCTGTCTCAATAGAACCATACAAATATGGATATCATTGGAATCGGCTCCTTGACCACATTGTGATGGTTATAGTTATGCCCTGTGCCAATGCATTCTCTTATATATGCGAGTCGACCATAGGTCGCCTCGCATATATAAGAGAATGCATTGGCCTAAAAAAAATCTTTTTTTAACACTTTTTACCATTTTTTCTTACATTCTTTAACAATTTTTTTATTTTTAATGTGTTAAGCCAATGCATTCTCTTATATATGCGAGGCGACCTATGGTCGACTCGCATATATAAGAGAATGCATTGGCACAGGGCCCTTCTGTTGGGTAAAGGGTTAACTACATGTATTGAATATATTTCTCTTGCAAAATTTTGACCTTGCATCTATATTCTAAACATACATGATTTTGAAATAGAATAAAGATGCAAGGTAGAAATTTTGTAACAGAAATATCTCAAATAGTTAACCATTTCATGAAACTGCACTGTTGCAGCATTAAAGATCCTACCCTTATTCCATTCAATAAACCCGTTCTATAAATTGTGATATTAAACGTTCGTTTAATGACAGGAGATAGTGCCAGGTGAACTTTGACTTCTGGTTTGTCATCTGTTAACATTCCATATGCTACGTCTCAAAATACTATGGCTTCCAATATTTCTCCAACAAACTATCATGAATGAAGAATTTGAAAAGTTATGTCATTAAAGATACGCCATTATTAATCAACAAAAGAGTCGATATATCTGGGACTATTTCTTTACGTGGGCAACCAATGCATAGTTATGTGAAACGTCATCATATGCCTTATAGAAGCCGATGTTAGTTTCGTGTCCCATTTGTTTATTTAAGTATGTTTGTCAAAGTTTTGGATCATGTAATAAATAGAATATACAACTCGTCCCCAGTTTATAGCGGAATTTACAAAACTAGTCCAGTAAATTAGGTCTGGACCTCGCCAAAGGCTCGATCGGTCCAGACCTAATTTACTGGACTTGTTTTGTAAATTCCTCTATAAACTGGGGACTCATTGGAGATCCTCTATATATGATTCGCCTATAGGGATCCTCGCATATATAATGCACTGGCTAACAAGGTCAAGGTAAATATTGTTAGGCCAACGTATTCTCTTATATATGTGAGGCTCCCTGTGGGAAACTCGCAATATAAGAGAATGCATTGGCATAACATTTCAGAAAGCTCCAGACATAGAAGATCTCTAATGGAGAATTTGGCCTGGTCGCCCTTGTGTTAAGTGTAAAACACCTGGTCTGTATCTTCTGTATGTATGTAAAACAGATGGTCTGTGTGGTCTGTATGTATGTAAAACAGATGGTCTGTGTGGTCTGTATGTAAGTAAAACAGATTGTCTGTATGGTCTATGTTTGTAAAACAGATGGTCTGTGTGGTCTGTTATGCATGTAAAACAGATGGTCTGTATCCTCTGTATGTATGTAAAACAGATGGTCTGTGTGGTCTGTATGTGTGTAAAACAGATGGTCTGTACATATGTAAAACAGATGGTCTGTGTGGTCTGTATGTATGTAAAACAGATGGTCTGTATGTTTGTAAAACAGATGGTCTGTGTCAGGGGTGCCGGAAGAGGGGGGCAGAGGGGGCAGCTGACCAAGGGGGGGGGGCGAGCGGGGGCAGGACTTGCCCTTTTTCTGGAGACAGAAAATGCTTTTTGTGTGTTTAATCTCGTGTTTTTATAGCAAAATGTGACTTTTTTGGTCCAAATACCACCAATTTCACAAGGAATATTAATTTTTTGTCAATTTTATCACAAAACGGCCATAAAAACCGACAAATACCATTAAAATAGGGATATTTGCCACAATGAATTTTATGGTTATTTTCCCGAGTTTGCGGAGAAAATGCCCTTTTTTGCGGAAAAGTGCCCTTTTTGTAGGCTCTGCCCCCCCCTGCCCTTGGATGCTTCCGGCGCCCCTGTTCTGTGTGGTCTGTATGTATGTAAAACAGATGGTCTGTGTGGTCTGTATGTATGTAAAACAGATGGTCTGTATGTTTGTAAAACAGATGGTCTGTGTGATCTCTATGTATGTAAAACAGATGGTCTGTATGTTTGTAAAACAGATGGTCTGTGTGATCTCTATGTATGTAAAACAGATGGTATGTGTGGTCTGTATGGTCTGTATGTTTGGGTTATCCATCTTTTATTGAATTCATAAAACAACAATATTCATATCAATATTCATACCAGTATCCATATTAAACTATGATAGTTGAATACACCATTATGTACAACATATTCCATATTATATACCATTTGAAAGAGGAAGCTCCAAAACAATGTATTATCAACTTAACTGGTTGAATAAATTGTGAACATATTGTTTTTACCAAGGTACCGATGTGCGTTCTGTGCTTAATTTGATCTGGTCTGTACTGCCAGTTTATTATTCTCAATGGAAGGGGAATAACTCTATCTCTTAGTTGTGAATTATGATACATTCTGGGGTAAATAACAGGGGAAGTGTTGGGGTGAATTTGATAAACTCTTATCACTTGGTGGACACTCCTAGGCCACATTCAGGTGGAATATATATATTTTTGGTTCCCCTTCCAAATGGTATATAATATGGGATATGTTGTGTATAATGTGATCTCGGCATTCGAAAATTAAGTTGGCCTTTAAAGGGACATAAGGCCTTCGTAGTGGGTAGATGTGAGAAATCATAAAACTATGTAAATCCATCGTGGGGAAAATAGATCATTAAGCCTGGATATATGTCTGACATTTGCAGAATGAGTCCCCAGAGGGTGGATTCAATGACACCATCCCACACATCTGTGCGGGGTAGCATCACTAAATTCTCCCTCTGGGGACATCACTCTGCAAATGCCAGACACATTATCTTGCATCCAGGCTTGAATATTACTATGAATAATACTCAAGTAACGATATTTCACATGTTGAATCCACTGTAAAAAACATTACCGTTACTCTGCAGCATCGCTCATCACGCCGGTAATACAACTATCTTAGTCTAAATCTTCTTTTCAGAATATTTTTCAATGGTTTGACTTTTCACAATGTTAACCATTAAGTTTTTGTTACATTTTGGTATTTTTGGGGACTAATTGGACTTTGATCAGTAATATACAGTAATTATGGGTAACTTTTCATGATTTAGTCGGAAATATGGCTTGTTGCCATTCTTAGGAAAGCTCTCAGTGAGAGCTTTCCAATGAATGTCAACAAGCCATATTTCCGACTAAATCATGAAAAGTTACCCATAATGCTGCTGTGGTTAAGGAGTCGATTACTTAGGGCATTACTGTAGCTATAACAGTTTAATGGATAAACGGAGAATTACTAATAAAGAAAATAAGAACAAACTTGTTCCATATTTACACATACTTGTTGATGAGTTATTCGTTTACATGCAATCCACTGTGAATGACTTGTGTCCCTTTAATAGTTACAGGGGGGGGATAACTTTTTATGAGTATTTAGATGCCCATCCATCCTATATGTTTCACCTATATACAGACCTCAATAAGAGTGAAATCACTGGCATCATTATTAAGCATGGAAGACATTGTTTATTTATAGCTGCTGCCGATAGTTTGCTCGCGGTCACCATATAAGGATGTCGTATCGAGGCGTACAGCAGCGGTGACGCACTGAGATAGGAGACGAGCAACGGACTCCTATCCATTATCATGTATCGAAGTCGCTCCGCTTCTTGATTGCATGCTTTCACCTGAAATTTGTGAATAACATTTGTGAATAATCTCCTCATCAGTGTGTAGATAACTATATATATCTTACTTAATGAGGATGACGTGTAGATTTCTATATATATCTTATTTGTATAAGGGAAGGATGAGCAATGGTTGATTAATGAGGAAGGCATGTAGATATCTATATATATTTACCTGTATTAGGGAAGGACGAGGAATGGTTGATTTAACGAGGACTATTATCTCTTCATCGGCGTGTAGGTATCCGTATATATCACACTCTGCTATTTTTAGTTGACTCGACAGAGCATCCAATACATCAGCGATGGTAATCGGCATGTTCTGAATCGCGCTGAATGTCGTGTTCACCACCGACTGACTGAAGAGGATCCGCAGCTCAGCAGCTGGAAATTTAAAAAAAAACTTATACATCGTCATGTTTGCAAGATTTAATGTTGAAACAAAATTTCCAGTCAACTAATCGCCATTTTTGCCTAGGATCATAACACTAAAGTTATGACTAATTATATTCATGACTGCATGCAATTACAGTAATACCCTAAATAATTGACTCCTTAACCACAGCAGAATTATGGGTAATTTTTCAGGATTTAGTCGGCTTGTTGCCATTCATCGGAAAGCTCTCACTGAGATTATATTTGCAGTTCAAGTCTGGAAATAGTGTGTCTGACATTTGCAGAGAATTTATTGATGCTACCCCCACAGCAGGATATCGTCACTAAATTCATCCTCTCTTGACTTCATTCTGCAAATGTCAGACACACTATTTCCAGGCATATTGCATTCAAACGAGCAGGTGTTAAATGTCCTAATATTATACATGGAGAGACATGGTTTGATTAATCATACTATATGTGATACGGTGTCGACCAGTCGACCACTAATTGACTGATGACTATCGACTAATCAACCAGTAAATTCCCTAATCATTTAAACACTGGCACAATTTGAATACCCACAGTCTGATTTAACACCCCTTACTTATTATCACTATATATTTGGCTTCGCGATAAAAAATACAGGTCTTTGTTTTGAGACGAGGAAGTTACCTTTTAAAGCTCAGCGCTAAGGCCAAAAAAAAAAAGTGTTTTGGTTCTCGGGCAATTTTTTTTTCAAATCAATGAGGGAGGGAGGGTTTTATTTTTATTTTTTATTTTTTTCTGCGCACAGTAAGCAAGGACAAAGATACCTTCCTCTGTCTAGTAATAACCAGAAAGGTAGAGGGAACTGTTATGCATATAAACTCATTTAGTCTTATATAAAAATGACATTGTACTACCAGTGTATGACTGGGATTACCTAACAATATATAATGCCCCTGACATTAACTACTGTTATTGTTGTCTAAAACTGATACCTCCCCATTCTAATATGTGATCCTGAATTTAGTCCTGTGCCTTTCAATTGTATAAAGTTACAATTAGTGTAAGTTGTTCACAATGACTAATTGTAAGAAGAGCATGAGGATCAGCTAATCATTTTCTTAATTGTAGTCATCTACTTCATGTTGTAAGCCTGCAAATCACTTTTTAACACATTACATGTTAGAGCTCAATGCACACTAATATTCAACACATATCTGCTATGGACATGTTGATAAAAAAAAAAAAAAAAATTTTCGTAAGTTTTTTTGTCATAACATCAGGCATTGCAATAAAAAGGCCTAATGCGGCCCTTTTTATTCAATGCGGCGGGGCCTGAGAACCAAAACTTTTTTTTTTTTGGCCTAATAGATTAGATTTTTTAAATCGATTTATCTGATCCACCTCAAATCTTTTTTAGATAAGCAAAAACTCCACTGAATTCAGTTTGAAAATATATATGGACATGTGTAGATGCCATCGTGAGATTTGCACACATGAAATACCAAGACATATATCCATACAAGAGATGGACTGTCGTCCGGTGCATACCCCCTCGTGGCATACCACCTCGTGTGGGCATATCTATAACTTATGAGGGCTATACACCAAACACCAGCATTTTCATATAAACAAAGATGAGTAACTATAGAACAATAAAAACAAAACAAACATTTGAATGTGCCATTAAATGTCCTCATAGTGGTGAACATCCATACAAAGTTTCATTGAGATCCGAGCATTACTGTTCAAGTTATGAGCTGAACAGATATTGGATGGACCAAACAACCAACATTTCCAGATAAACAAAGATGAATAACTCTAGAATGGAAAAGCAGAACAGAACAATGGAACCCTCTATTGAATGTCCTCATAGTAGTGAACATCCATACCAAATTTCATTGAGATCCCAGCACAACTGTTGAAGTTATGACATGAACAGACACCAGACAGACCAAAAAGCAAACATTTCAAGATAAACAAAGATGAATAACTCTAGAATGGAACATCCGAACAAAACGATGTAACCGTCTATTGAATGCCCTCATAGTAATGAACAGCCATACAAAATTTCATTGAGATCCGAGCACTACTGTTCAAGTTATGACATGAACAGACATCGGACGTACGAATGCACGGACGGACGGACGGACAGGTGCAAAACAGTATAACCCCCTTTTTTTTTTTAAAGGGGGTATAATTATACATACCACAGATAGGGCAGCAAGCCCCAGGAGGAATGATTTTAACACACATTTCGGGGAACGCCTCCATACATGTAACACCAAGACATGTATCCATAGAATCTGCAACTGAAAACAAATATCATAAATGTTACACGGAATCTATGGTGGAGCCCAGCAAATTGTATTACGGACTGCACCGTCGTGATAGTGGACAATTAGAAAATAGTTAGGTAACTTCATGGTCATATAGTAAAATTTAAATAATTTACATGGATAATACTAACAAGGAACATGTGAGTGAATACTATGTGGCGAATCCTATGGCAAGGCGATGGTAAATTAATTTTAAAATATATATAACTGACCGTTTTATAATGTGTGCACCCTACCATACATAATGCCCATAGCTTCAATCACTCAGCACATAACGTAATGGCACCATTAGCAATAACTCAGGGTGCACACCTATCAAGGAATGGTGCAGTTTGTCTTAAACATTTTAATTCAGAAATGAAGGAACCTTACTCCGCCTCATTATTTGTGACTTGAGATTACTGAATATGAATTTTACACACGCGCTTTAACTTCAAGCTAATTCAAGAATAATTTGTTAATTCCATAATTTTTCCAGACCAGCAGTGGTAGAGGGGATATTTTTCCAATACTTTTCCATAGTGAAGTAAAAAAGATGCCTTTTTCCGAAACTTAGGCCAATATAAATATTTTGCTAGTTTACATCCAACGTTTTCAGAAAAATAAGGAGGTAGCGTGAATTTAATTTTTTATGTTTTATTTTTCCTAACATAAATTGTCATGATTAGTTCTAGATATTGAAGTATCCTTTAGATTGTGAATTTTGATCAAAATAGACTGATTTATGGGTCTTCCAAATTTGGCAGTTTAGTCATGAGAAAAAAGTTTACATCAAAATTATCCAAATAAAAAAATAATAGGGAGGAGACTAAAAATGTGGTTGGGATGTAAATCTAGCAATGATTTTATATTGGCCTTATCAAGATCTGGAAGCGATATATTAAATTCCATGACTTTCCGTGATTCCAGTCTAGCAAACGAGATAACCTTACCTGAGGTAACAACTACATGGCTGCATTCTCCAACATAATCAAAAGTTATCCGGTCCGCTAACGAGTTACCCTTACCTGATGGAACAACTACATGGCTGCATTCTCCGACATAATCAAAAGTTATCCGGTCCGCTAACGAGTTACCCTTACCGGATGGAACAACAACATGGCTGCATTCTCCGACATAATCAAGAGTTATCCGGTCCGCTAACGAGTTACCCTTACCTGATGGAACAACTACATGGCTGCATTCTCTGACATAATCAACAGTTATCCGGTCCGCTAACGAGTTACCCTTACCTGATGGAACAACTACATGGCTGCATTCTCCGACATAATCAACAGTTATCCGGTCCGCTAATGAGGCACACTCCGATGAATATGTCTCTCCGTTATGTGCACATACTGCATTTGTATCATCACAGTGTTTCTGTGCAAAGAAACAAACAGACTTAACCCTTTACCCAACAAACCGGCCAAAAACGCCCAAATAAAGCTTCAACAGCCTAAAATATCTTCGATCTGTCTCAATAACACCATACAAATATGGATATCATTGGAACCGGTTCATTGACCACATTGTGATGGTTACAGTTATGCCCTGTGCCAATGCATTCTCTTATATATGCGAGTCGACCATAGGTCGCCTCGCATATATAAGAGAATGCATTGGCCTAATAAAAATCTTTTTTAAACACTTTTTACCATTTTTTCTTACATTCTTTAACAATTTTATAATTTTTTCTTACATTTTTTAACAATTTTTATAATATTTTTCTGCATTCTTTGACAATTTTATCATGGTCGACTCGCATATATAAGAGAATGCATTGGCACAGGGCCGTTCTGTTGGGTAAAGGGTTAAAGGGGAAGGAAACCCTCTACAAATCAGGCTGTTAATATATTTAGTATATCAACCATGGTGCGATAAAACACCTCCCATATCTCAGTTATGCTCAAACACAACGATATCACATCGCATAATACAAAACTCCTGCATCCATATTTATAAGATCATGACTTCACATTACTCACCCTTAGTACAGATATATATACGATAATAGCATAGTGTGTTTTGAGATGTGTGTTATCTCAACGAGTTAGAAGTTGAGATAACACACATCTCAAAACACACTATGCTATTGTTGTATTTATCTTATGCCAACTGACACTATCATTTTTGGTCATATAAGCCTAATTTATGACAGTTTTCAGACAAAAACAACCTATGTTTTTGATCATTTCGAAGAGCAATTCCCGTTACGCATGAATACGTAGTTACAGTACATGTGATGAGGTGGCAAATTTATGGAACATTGGGGTGATTTGTCAGCAACAAACAAGATATAAGTCCTGATTTAATATGAATCCATGTACAGAAATCGGAACAGTGGAATTCTTTCAATAACATATTAATGTTCTCAGACAAAAAGCAAATATATTCAGACTGTTAAAGTTCAGAATTCGTTAGATTGAAAATAACCATGCAAGTTCTGAGAAAAGTGTGCATCGTACATTTTGCAAATTTTGTGCGGTGCAAGCTGTCCAATGTATGGAAACAGAATAGTGAAAGCTTAAAATTTAGTCCTATTAGGGACATGTGATCATGTTTTATCGAGTGTGTAGCTACATTACTATGTTATTCCACTTGTATGCATTAATTTATTAATTTAAACCATTCGAAACGCTGAAGTAAATGTGACCCAATTTCGAGGCAAGAGTTTTTGTTGATACGTCGTCAAGGCAGCAACGTCGTGAGGTGAAAGGTCACGCTGCGCATAGTCCGTTTCTTGAAATGATAATACACATATGTAAGATATCACGAGAATTTAATACACAGTATAACATCACACTGGTATAAGATAAGTATAAATGCTATCACACTAAAATCATTTTGGTGTGTTATTCTGCGCAAAATCCAAGCATGAAATCACAACCTATTGAATACTACATACATGTATTATAAAACAAAATAATTTACGTTATAATTTTAAACAATTAATTTACCCTGTTCACCCTGAAATTCATCTCAAGGCTGGTCTCCGGTTGACAGCCAGATCTGAATTGACCATATTACAGGGACCAGCCTAGACCAGATTTTCAGGGTGAAATGACTTCGCCTACTATAAAAATAAGGCAAAGTGGCCGTTCTATAGGGCGAAGTGAGTCTACAAAATTTACATTGATCAGTACTACGACAGGAGTCGCTATAGAACGAAAATAGGAGAGATGTAATATGTCAATTTAACTTATGAAACAATGGTTGAAATATGGAGTCTTTATGTTCACTTCACGACCCTAATAACTATTAATAATACCCAAACATAATTGTGAGAGGATAGCAGCATTTTATATCGTAATTGTGGGAGAATGACAGGATTTTAATTCATATTTTTCGAGTTTTTAAAAATGCCAACAATATTTATCAAACCGAAACGAAACGAAATCATGAAATCTTTTACTGCGCTATTAGTAATCCCGTTTGAAATTTTAATATGCTTCACAAATGAATTTGTTTTAAAATTTCTTCCACCAAACTCCATAGAGGGAGTGATGAACTGACAGTCTGACACATTGTGAGAGCTGTGAGTTGTAATCTTCATTGTAAGGTGTGGTAATCACGGTAATCTAAAAATCACAACAACCAGATTAACACTTGAGGCCCGACGATGTTTTCACAGCTGCCAGTAATCAGACTCCGTTGTCAACATGCTTCCAGATTGGAGCAATACAGGTGTTAATCGTATGATAACACCCTGATAGTGGAGTATTGTGTGCACAGTACTCAGTTGACACAGTTGACAGTTGTAAACCAAGTAATTATCATAAATTATTTGGGGTATTTTGCCGATTATCGTCAGTCAACTTTGGAATTTTCAGGGCGACTTGAACTTCGCCCGATCTAAAAAATAAGGCGAAGCGGACGGCGCTAGGGCGACTTCTTCGCCCACGTCGCCCTCTCGGCTGGTCCCTGCCATATTATAGTACATATTATATTATTATTCAACTGTAGGAAGAAATAACATTGTCCTCAAGCAAGTGGTCAAAGGCATAGTAGTAATCACTCACAATGCAGTGGCCACGATATGCCAGTTTTCTGTTCTGAGCCTGCAACAGACACATGTTAGTAAATTCGTCTCCATTCTTGTCACAGACGGGTTCCTTGAAATGTTCGTTACATCTCTGTCTGTCGATATGGACTGTAACAGAAAATAATGTTAATTAACATAAAGTGCTCTCATTTCAGTATGGCCTATAATGATCATAGAGTTGTTAACCCTGGAGCTTGCTGAAATTTTGCGAAAACCCTGTGCCAATGCACCCACTTAAATAATAATGCCCTAAATAATCGACTCCTTAACCACAGAAGAATTATGGGCAACTTTTCAGGATTTAGTCAGAAATATGCATGTTGAGATTTTCCGATGAATGGCAACAAGCCATATTTCTGACTAAATCCTGAAAAGTTACCCCTAATTCTGCTGTGGTTAAGGAGTAAATTAGTTAGGGCATTACTGTAGGGAGCCTCGCCTCGGATATATAAGAGAATGCATTGGCCTAACAATATTTACTATGACCTTGTAAGCCAGTGCATTCTCTTATATATGTGAGGCTCCCTATGAGAGACTCACATATATAACAGATTGCACCAGCACAGGAGCTTTAATGCTGCACCATCGCATCTCCCATCATGAAATGGTTAATGAGGGTTAACCTTAACCCTTTGAGTGCCAGGGGCCGATATTATCGGCCCTAAACCTACACAATAAGTCTGTTAAAGAATATAATAAAATATATTAAAATTGTAAAAAATTGTAAAAAAAATTAAAAAAAAAAATTGTTAAGCCAATGCATTCTCTTATATATGCGAGGCGACCTATGGTCGACTCGCATATATAAGAGAATGCATTGGCACAGGGTATATGGGTTGATACAAAAATCGGACCTGGCACTCAAAGGGTTAAAGTATGTTGTTCAACTTTGCAATCCATAGGATGTTTATGAGCCTGTTGTCTGCCTCCAATATCAGGATATAGAGAATAATCACTTGATTGAACTGGTGAAGTGAAATAATCCATTTGAGGCAGGGACGTTATATAAACACGAGAGTGCATTGCGCTTGAGTGTTTTACAAAATAGTCATGCATTTATTTCATACAGTTTTGATGTTCTTTAGGGGACAACAAAAATTATTTTGTTAATTTTTCATAACAAAATGATATTCTTTGGTAATTCATAGGTCTAGTTAACCTCATATTTGGTATTCAACATTTTCTCAATGGAATAAAGCAGAAAAACAATGTTAAATTATATGTTTTATGTTGTTGTAGCTGGAGGTCTCGAACCCTGAAGGCATTAACAACTAGAATGCACTCAGAGAGATGCCAACGTGCGCAAAAATGTAATAAACAATAATTTAAAAAATAATTTTTCTGTATTTTACTTAATTTATTTAATTTAATTTAATGTTAGCAAAAAAAGACAATTACCATTTCTCATTTCATCACAGATAAAAGGCAAATTACTATATTAATCATTTAAGTAATTAAAACCAATTCCATGTTGCCGAAAGGATGAGACTTTAATATCGATTACATTTTTTTCAGCGGCATATTTTCATTTTCATTTTCCGATAGTCAAAGTTGACCAAAGGAGCAATTATAAGAAATAATTAATATTATTTGTGTAAATATTGATAGCAGCCAATATGCAACAATAAATATCAATAATTAATCAATAACGATCCTTTTATGTAATAATAAACTCTTCAAACGGTGCTTGTGTCAACAAATGCGTTTTGTTTTGTGTTACGTCATTCGTCATATTTGACCCGGAACTCGGCTGAAGGTTAGGCTATTCAGCATATTGCGTCGAATTACGAAATCGTGTTTTGAATGTCTCTCTTTTCCCGCACGATAAAAAGAGGTCTTCGCACTAACCAAAAATGATAAAACTTCCCAATTATAAGTAAATATACCCAAATGAAGGAGTCTATGTAGGTCCTGAAGGAGTCTATAGACTCTTTGATGTAGAGTTCTGATGGAGAAAATGTAGGTCGATCTATTTTTGTCATAACTCTGACGTATTTTGACCTGGGAAAAAAAATCAAAATCGAGGCTCACTACGAGCATGCCAGTTTTAAATATAGAAACTGGGAATCCCGACAAATGGCGATATCGGCGACAAACAAATAATCGAAAACAACACATAAAATAAACATAGCAAAAACGCGGCACAGTAAAAATGTCAGAACGCCATGAGGTTTTACGTCGCTTTTTGGTGACGTCATGGAGTGAAACGGAGTAGGGTGACACCAACGTACGAATCTGTCTGATCGCCATACTGTTGCGCGAGTGCACGTAATTAACAATGTAAATGTGCCTTCAAAACAACTTTCGTAAAATGTTGTTGGAAGTGTTGTCGAGACGAGATAGATAGATCATCTGAAATATTTACGAAATGTAATTGACTTACTGCACTCATATTGTGGACAAAACGGTGATGTAGTTAAACAGATCTGTTTCCTCGACACACACCTATAAGTATAAGTTATAAAATTATTACTCACAGAGTAGTGGGAACAATTCCATAAACTAACAAATATTCTATATGTCTATACATGTATATATATATAAAACCCAGTGTTTTTTACTTATACCTCCAATTTAGCCCAAATTTGGATCACATCCTACAGAGTGTCTTAGAGTACAATTCGTAAAATTTTATGCTGATTGGTTGAAGAAATCCAAAATTCGAAATTACATTTTTTTTAAATATTTGTTTAATCTGTAAAGACGAGTTATGCCACTTGCACACCAAAGATACAGATCAGCTGGAGATCAGCAGTTGACATACTAAAATGCTGACTCGACTGGACTTAGGTTATCTTCAATAAAACAATGTTATTCTGTTGGAGGGTGTGCATGGGATGTGGAATCTAGAGTGAGCACCAAAAAGTAATAAAGAGCGATAAAGATCCATAAAAGTACAAAAAACAAAATATTTTTTTTAAAATTATTTTGGTATGTTTTTACCACCATGTCCATATGTATTGAGCATTAATTGCAAAATACATGAACTCTTAACATATCTCTGTGTAATGTGTGAAGATTGACTATCATGTATACATATAGTGACATAGAACATTAAGTAGATGGCTACATTGAAGAAAATTATTAGCTAATCATCAAGTCCAAGTCTGCTCGTACTAAAACCAGCTAAGATATTGGGACAGTGAGATGCTAGTTTTAGTATGAGAATGTCCCGTTATCATTTGTATGACATGAGTTATGTGTTAGTGACCGGCTCACATAAAACCATAATTAAATGTAATCAAATATCACAATTGTGACAATAAACAAATTTATTCCAGTTGTCAATTGAAAGCAGTAATTTAATGTGAAAAGAAACATTTACCACAGTGTTGACATATTTTTAAAAGTTTGCAAACTCAATTGACCTCACGAAGTGACATCGGGATATTCCGGAAAAAATATTCTAGCAATCGCAAGGTAAACACAAACAAAACCATGTGGTCATAATTTGAATTAATTCTATCACATATACCCAGTAATTTGTAAATAAAAAATTGCATATATATAGCATATATATATCAATGTTTAAGAAATATATATAGCATATATATCGCAACATTTAAGAAATGTTTAACTAATAAGTAATATAGGACCACTTACAATACAAATAAACACATAATAGTGGTAGAAAATATTAACAGCACACGATGTTGAGTAAAGGGTGTATTCAATTGTTATGGGCGCATTCAATTGACGGCATAGAAGACAAACTTAGCCGAGTAGATTACGGAACACTTCCGCTTTCAATTAAATTGCATACAAAACGATGTTAGTCCTAATAAACCAGAATATTCTATAATTTCTATAATATTCCATAAGATGTCACACTTTCTGATATATAGCATCAGGTATTGAATTGTCATGTAAATCGAGTAAAATAGACTACAATTCCCGCCACCAACCCTGGGTCGTAACTCATGTCATACAAATGACAATGGGACCTTTTCGTACTAAACTAGTATCTCGCTATCCCAATATCTTAGCTGGGTTTAGTACGAGCAGACTTGGGACTACTAATCATCATAGTCTGGTGTACTAATTATAACTCCAGAAAAATTTAAAGGCACTGGAGGAATTCAGGATCACATGTTATAGTGTAGAGTTGTCAGATTATAGAGAAGGGACAATCATAATCCATGGTTACAATGTGCACAAACAAATAAAAAATATATTTAAAGTCCTCTCTCCCACATTGATTAGAAAACAAATTACAGCCTGAGTTGGGGGTTCTTGGGGTACTCTCCCAAGAATTTGAAAATGCCTTGCATTGAAATAGAATCTCAGCCTCTCTGAATCACTATTTTGGAATTAGAACAGTTTAACCCTTTTCCCAACAGCACATGTAGTTAAACCACGTCATATAGCCAACGTCACCAGGTATGAAGGTAATTACGTTAGCCAACAGGAATTTGACGTTATAATATCATTGGGTGTTTCCCCATACTGGCCACAGGTATATGTGCCATGTGTATCATCTGATATGCAACAACAAACATGCTTTCACTTAAGTGTCATCTGTGAATAAGATAATGGAAACATAAACCAATAGACGAACTAAATATTGTGCATATAAACAACCGTCTATCTTCATTTTATCACACATGTGAGTCAAAAATGACATTTTATGCAAATTTATGGTATGCCTATGCGAGTATGTCCTTCAAGTTTGTTTACCCGCGGATTCGTGTCCTGATTGAAAAAAAAATAATTCATGATTTTTGAAAACAAAAAAGCGTATTATAAATAAAATAATTAAACCAAATATCTTTATATTTGATGTGCATTAATCATATAAACCATGATTTGACAAAAGTCGTAAAAAGACTTCCGATAAAAGCGCAAATTATTAGCAATTACGTCACGTTGCTTTGTGAAAGTTTGTAAATTTTCGTGCAAAAACCACATGTTCAAAGGTCTATTTTTGTTGATTCTAAGAATGTTTTCATTGACAACCAATGACATCAATGATTAGAAGTTTGAACTGATTTCATTGGCTCAAGTTTAGGGGTGGAGTTTCCCCATTGATGCTAATTAGATGACAGAAAACGAGCGCGAATTGTTCGAAATGGCAGTGGGCTAACTTGAGACGTCGCCAGCAGGTGCTCGAATGTATCGCTTGGGATATTCTTTGTTTTATCGACATTGCATTGATATAAGTACCTTATTACTTTATACTCGGTAATTATATATGCATACACGCAAAGAAGTTTCCCAAGATGAATTTGAGATATCTGCATGTCAACTGTAAACTCGCCTTTATTTAGAAGCACCCGCATTGGGCTGACTTGATGTCAAACCAGGAGATATTGACTTTTTTTTATTGATTTCTTTCTCGATCGATCAGGGTCGATGGTCTTTTGCGCGGTATATTTGAAATCATGAACAGATGGACATATAAAAGTAATATCTCATCAATTTATTATACTAAATTTGTAGATAATATATTTTAAAAAGTTTTAATTATGTGTTCAGAATCCCGCCGATAGCACAACAACGGCCGCGTCCGTAGTTACATTACAACCGGAAATAATATTCCGATGCTCCGACATAACCTGATTTCGCAGAGTAAATATGTGCAATAAAAGCAGAAAGATCCACTTTGAGTCATCAATTTGGAATTGCAATGTTCGAGTTCTCAAATTAAACAACAATTGTGACACTAAATGAATATGTTTCCCAACATTTGGTTTGTGGAGAAGTTCACCTACATTAAATATTGATCAAATTTCATCTTCGTCGAAAATTCGCTACCAGTGAACCACGTGTTTCTGTTTCGTTTGTTTTCATTTTGTCAGCCAATACGAGACTGAGAACATACTCTATGTCAACATTTTTTAATATTTAGGAAGGCAAGGTGGAAATACGTGCCTGCATTATGATGTTAGTCCATTAAAAAAAATATTATTATAAAAATCTTTTTTCACGGTGAAGTGACAATCATAATGGAACTCGACAGGAAAAACATCCCAATGGCCAGTTCCGCAACTGTCACGCTGATATTTTGCTTAGCTGTGGCCGATTTAATTACGGCTGGGGAAAATGTTCATATTGCACTATTTGGAAATATAAAATCACCACTTAAGAAATAATACATAATCCAATATAAATATCAATTTCAAGTTGTCATATTTTACATAGATTACCCTCGCGGCCACGCATAACGCAATCAACAAGGAAGCGTCTGACAACAACTTTCGTTTTCGTCGAAACCACGTGTTTCTATTTCGTTTGTTTTCATTTTGTCGGCCAAAACAGTATTCTAAGTAAACATTTTGCAAATCTAAAGCCTAGCAAAGGAAGAAAGGATTTAATATGTGCCCTTCGTGATCTTAACCACCAGCAGAACAAAACACAATCAATGTAAATCGTCATTATTACTCTTTATTCGAGTCTCAAATCCGAGTGTTGAAAACGCAAAAATTAAAGACGTCAAAAGACGATACGGACACTACAACAAAAGACGTCAAAAGACGATACGGACCCTACAACAAAAGACGTCAAAAGACGATACGTTGGAATAAGGGTTAATCAATATTAACATTTGAAATTCCAATAAGTGTACATTTTGTAAAGAGGTTGATACTATTTATGCATGGGGTATGATGATAATCAGAAGCACTGTAAATCCATCCATTACTCACCCATATCCCCCGGAACATGAGTGTACCCCACAGTGTCGCACTTCGCTGCATCGGCTGAAACTCACTATATCAGCTTTCCTCAGTCCAGCTGATCTGAAAACACAAATATATAAAAGAGAATATAAAAACTGTATACACCCATCAGTAGTCCCAGCGGGCCTGTGATATTTTTGACACAAAATCTTTGGGACTGGGCTTACCTACGAGGACCCCCATGTGCAAACTCTTTTTGTAACATAGTGCTAGTCTATCATCATATTTATATGAATATTATTTTATCGAAGAAAAAATAAGTTTGTTTGTGTTTTATTAGAGAATAATATTATTAATATAAATATTTATAATAAGACATAAAGATCATCATATATGCTGTTACTGTTATTGTAACAAACCCCTTGTTAAATCTTCAGTGTATTTGTTGACATCTCACATTAACAAACCCCTTGTTAAATCTTCAGTGTATCTCCCATATTTCAGTTCTTTCGGACATAAATTGTAAATGATTTTGTTGCATAGTTAATCCTTTACCCAACAAACCGGCTATATATGCGAGGCGACCTATGGTCGACTCGCATATATAAGAGAATGCATTGGCACAGGGCCGTTCTGTTGGGTAAAGGGTTAAGATACCAAAAGCAGGATGGATCTCAAAGAAAAAGTTTCAAATACGGCAATAAAGAGAAAAGATTTCCATCCAGGGGCGCCGGAAGAGGGGGGGCAGAGGGGGCAGCTGACCCCCCTGCCCTTGACCAAGGGGGGCGAGCGGGGGCAGGACTTGCCCTTTTTCTGGAGACAGAAAATGCTTTTTGTGTGTTTAATCTCGTGTTTTTATAGCAAAATGTGACTTTTTTGGTCCAAATACTACCAATTTCACAAGGAATATTAATTTTTTTGTCAATTTTATCACAAAACGGCCATAAAAACCGACAAATACCATTAAAATAGGGATTTTTTCCACAATGAATTTATGGTTATTTTCCCGAGTTTGCGGAGAAAATGCCCTTTTTTGCGGAAAAGTGCCCTTTTTGTAGGCTCTGCCCCCCCTGCCCTTGGATGCTTCCGGCGCCCCTGTTTCCATCCTAATTATGATATTTGTTGCAGAATGTAAAAGAAGTAACATCAGTCAGGCATGAGAATAAGGTGCCTGTCATTTGCAGAATGAGGTCACCAGAGGGTGAATTTAGTGACGCTATCCCCCATAAATTCACTAAATTCATCCTCTGGGGACCTCATTCTGCTTAAGTCTCATCTTCTCTGTGAAGTCTATTTATTATCAAATTTCTATATAAACTAAGATTCTATTTCATTTTTAGTTTAGTTTCTCTATATCCCCAAAGTGGGATGACACATTGCATAATCGAGGTTCCCAATGGGTGTACATCACAATATTCACCATTTGGGAACTTCAATCTGAGCAGATGAGGCCATGAAAAATGAGGTCCCCATAGGGTGAATTTGGTGATGCTAGCCCACTATGCGGGATAGCATCACTAAATTCACCCTCTGGGGACCTCATTCTGCAAATGACAGACACACTAAACACAGGCCTGACTGTAAGTTGACTATTGATTACTTACTCAGCGATACACAGATTTGGGTAAGTTTTTCCATTCTTGCCACACACCGGTTCGTATTGTAGAGAACACTGCGACTGAATGGATGAGGTAGTTTTTAAGCTGCCATGGCATTGATATTTAGTGCACGCAACTTCACCATTGTGACATACACAGTGATTACAAGCTATCATAAAACGCTCTCCATGATCTGAAATATATCAAATAATACAGTAATACCATAAGTAATCGACTCCTTAACCAAAGCAGAATTATGGCTAACTTTTCAGGATTTAGTCGGAAATATGGCTTGTTGCCATTCATCAGAAAGCTCTCGGGGAGAGCTTTCCGATGAATGGCAACAAGCCATATTTCCGACTAAATCCTGAAAAGTTACCCATAATTCTGCTGTGGTTAAGGAGTCGATTAATTAGGGCATTACTGTAATTACAGAATCATTAATGATGGTGAATCTCTTCCCTGACCTTCCTGTATTGATTTATGGGTATATAAAAGGTTGACCGACGACAATGTCCCCCGACATTATGGCTAACTGAAGGATTGGCTACGTTAAAAAAAATTGACTGGAAAATGACGAAATATGAAAATAAGATGTACGATTCAATGTCCAAAAATGGCACTAACTCTGCCAAAAGAGTCCAAGTGACTTAAAATCACAGGTACGCAGGTTCCCATGTTGGTTTCTATATGTTTAAAGTTTAATAGAAAATTTACCAGAAAATGACAGAATACAGGCTTGGACAGTGCATGCTTTTCAAAATATTTAGGACTGAAAAACAAGAAATTTACTTAGCATGGCTTAAAAGATTTCACCCTTCCATGACAGATGCTTCCTGATTTTTTGCAAAAACCCTGTGCCAATGTATTCTCTTATATATGCATCGACCATAGGTCGCCTCGCATAATTTTTTAGAGAATGCATTGGCCTAACAAATTGGCCTAACAAATAATTGTTAAAAAATGTAAGATTTTTTTTTTTAAATGATAAAAAAATTATTGAAGAATGTAAGAAATAATTATAAAAATGAGAAAAATTGTTAAAGAATCTAAGAAAAAATGAGAATTTTTTTTATAAAAATTGTCAAAGAATGTAAGAAAAAAAATGAGAAAAATTGTTAAAGAATGTAAAAAAAATTTATAAAAAATTGTTAGGCCAATGCATTCTCTTAAATATGCGAGGCGACCTATGGTCAACTCGCATATATAGAAGAATGCATTGGCACAGGGAAATTGCTTGGCCTAAAAGATTTAACTATGAAGGAAACACAGGGCACGTAGGTCAAGGAAATGTGAAACACCGGTTGAAGCGATATTAGGTTGTGAGGTACATAGAACAAGACACAAGAACTTACGTCGCAGCTGTGAATTAACAGCACAAGTTGTTTTTTCTTTACATGTCATTGACTTGCAATGAGTTAACTTTGACCTGCTGCCACATTTACACACTTTGCTGCAATGAAGACTTTCCTTTTTAGGGATAGGGAGAACGACCAGAGAACCTCTCGGAACCAAGACCTTAGAGAGCGAACCCAGGGAACATGCTGAAAAGAAAAGAAACATGTTTAAAGCCAGGTCTCAAAATTGGTTCAGGACATTTTCAGAATGAGGTCCCCAAGGGTGAATTTAGTGAGGTAGGCTAGCGTCACTAAATTAACTCTCCCGGGACCTCAATCTGCTATGTGAGATCTAGACACAGAGTTAACCCATTTACCGGTAACATTTCACTTCGATTTTCTTACTCAAAAATACATTAAATCCATGATATAACTTATACTTAATCTCATGAATACAGTTTTCATTTAACCCTTTACCCAACAAACCGGCCAAATAAAGCTTCAACAGCCTCAAATATCTTCAGTCTGTATCAATAAAACCATACAAATATGGATATCATTGGAACCGGCTCCTTGACCACATTGTGATAGTTACAGTTATGCCCTGTGCCAATGCATTCTCTTATATATGCGAGTCGACCATAGGTCGCCTCGCATATATAAGAGAATGCATTGGCCTAAAAAAAATCCTTTTTTAAACATTTTTTACCATTTTTTCTTTACATTCTTTAACAATTTTATAATTTTTAATATGTTAAGCCAATGCATTCTCTTATATATGCGAGGCGACCTATGGTCGACTCGCATATATAAGAGAATGCATTGGCACAGGGCCATTCTGTTGGGTAAAGGGTTAAGTTCCCAGATGGTGAAGATGGTGATGTGCACCCATTGTGTCATCTGCCAATTTTTTGGGGATACAGAGAAAATAAACTAAAAAAGGAAAACAATCTTTCTAAAGAAACTAAAAAAAACTTGTTAATTTGATAAATAAAGAAACTTTCCAGAGAAGATGACGCCTAAGCAGAATGAGGTCCCCAGAGGGTAAATTTAGTGATGCTAACCCACTGTGCTATTTATTATTTTGCTAAAGAGAGTCATATATTTGATCTAAATGCTAGAAGGATGTTGTGTGCTGTCAATTTGATACAAAATTCATTAACCCTTTATAGAGCCCCACATAGACTGGAGCAGACGACACTCTGCAGTGCATGCTTCCATCTGTGTGAGGCTCCCTGTGGGATAAATCTCTTAATTAACCCTTTACCCAACAGAACGCCCAGAAACGCCCAAATGAAGCTTCAACAGCCTAAATTATCTTGGGTCTGTCTCAATAAAACCATACAAATATGGATATCATTGGAACCGGCTCATTGCCCACATTGTGATAGTTACAGTTATACCATGTGCCAATGCATTCTCTTATATATGCGAGTCGACCATAGGTCGCCTCGCATATATAAGAGAATGCATTGGCCTAAAAAAAATTCTTTAACAATTTTTATAATATTTTTCTACATTCTTTGACAATTTTATCATTTTTAATTTGTGTTAAGCCAATGCATTCTCTTATATATGCGAGGCGACCTATGGTCGACTCGCATATATAAGAGAATGCATTGGCACAGGGCCGTTCTGTTGGGTAAAGGGTTAAAATACCTGCTTTGAAAACTTTCGCTCAGAAATATGTAATCGAAATGCAGAACATTACTGAAATTTGAGGGATTTAAAGGTCTGCGTTATTATCAACACAAGTGACTGAGCTCAAGTAATCTTCCACGTTTCGATTACGTTTTTCCAAGCAAAAGTGTTTTTTTTTCTGAAGAAAAATACATGTGTGAAGATATGTTTTTCTTCAGAAAAAACTAAAATTGGTTCAGAAAAATTTAATCGAAACGAGCACAATTACTGGAATTTGGGTATTAATAGGTCTGCGTTATTATCAACACAAGTGACTGAGCTCAAGTGCAGCTTGTTTGAGCCTCTATGTCTTTATCTAATAGTATTATCTTACCAGGTTTGCATCGATATAGCCCGCAGTTTATCTGATAGTATTATCTTACAAGGTTTGCATCGATATAGCCTGCAGCTGATACTGTTAACTTACCAGGTTTGCATCGATATAGCCTGCAGCTGATACTGTTAACTTACCAGGTTTGCATCGATATAGCCTGCAGCTCCGACAGCTGATACTGTTAACTTACCAGGTTTGCATCGATATAGCCTGCAGCTGATACTGTTAACTTACCAGGTTTGCATCGATATAGCCTGCAGCTGATACTGTTAACTTACCAGGTTTGCATCGATATAGCCTGCAGCTGATACTGTTAACTTACCAGGTTTGCATCGATATAGCCTGCAGCTGATACTGTTAACTTACCAGGTTTGCATCGATATAGCCTGCAGCTGATACTGTTAACTTACCAGGTTTGCATCGATATAGCCTGCAGCTGATACTGTTAACTTACCAGGTTTGCATCGATATAGCCTGCAGCTGATACTGTTAACTTACCAGGTTTGCATCGATATAGCCTGCAGCTGATACTGTTAACTTACCAGGTTTGCATCGATATAGCCTGCAGCTGATACTGTTAACTTACCAGGTTTGCATCGATATAGCCGACAGCTGATACTGTTAACTTACCAGGTTTCCATCGATATAGCCTGCAGCTGATACTGTTAACTTACCAGGTTTGCATCGATATAGCCTGCAGCTGATACTGTTAACTTACCAGGTTTGCATCGATATAGCCTGCAGCTGATACTGTTAACTTACCAGGTTTGCATCGATATAGCCTGCAGCTGATACTGTTAACTTACCAGGTTTGCATCGATATAGCCTGCAGCTGATACTGTTAACTTACCAGGTTTGCATCGATATAGCCTGCAGCTGATACTGTTAACTTACCAGGTTTGCATCGATATAGCCGACAGCTGATACTGTTAACTTACCAGGTTTCCATCGATATAGCCGGCAGCTGATACTGTTAACTTACCAGGTTTGCATCGATATAGCCGACAGCTGATACTGTTAACTTACCAGGTTTGCATCGATATAGCCTGCAGCTGATACTGTTAACTTACCAGGTTTGCATCGATATAGCCGACAGCTGATACTGTTAACTTACCAGGTTTCCATCGATATAGCCTGCAGCTGATACTGTTAACTTACCAGGTTTGCATCGATATAGCCTGCAGCTGATACTGTTAACTTACCAGGTTTGCATCGATATAGCCTGCAGCTGATACTGTTAACTTACCAGGTTTGCATCGATATAGCCTGCAGCTGATACTGTTAACTTACCAGGTTTGCATCGATATAGCCTGCAGCTGATACTGTTAACTTACCAGGTTTGCATCGATATAGCCGACAGCTGATACTGTTAACTTACCAGGTTTCCATCGATATAGCCGGCAGCTGATACTGTTAACTTACCAGGTTTGCATCGATATAGCCGACAGCTGATACTGTTAACTTACCAGGTTTGCATCGATATAGCCGGCAGCTGATACTGTTAACTTACCAGGTTTGCATCGATATAGTCTGCAGTTTTCCGGGTGACGACATTTCCTTCTGTTTATAACACAGACTTCGTCCTTGCCACAGTTATTCGAGCTGCATGGGTTGGTCACCACGGACAACGGTCTGTACACGGGGCTAGGACCTGAAAACAAACATTTATAATTCAATGCTTAACCCTTTCATGATGGGAGATGTGCTGGTGCAGCTGTAAATACCCTGTGCCAGTGCATTCTCTTATATATGAGTCTCCCATAGGGAGCCTTACATATACAAGAGAATGCACTAGCTTACAAGGTCAAGGTAAATAAATGCATTGGCACAGAGTTTTAACAAAAATCAGGAAGCTCCAGCCATGGAAGGGTTAACCCTTTACCCAACAAAACGGCCAAAACCGGCCAAATGAAGCTTCAACAGCCTAAAATATCTTCGGCCTGTCTCAATAGAACCATACAAATATAGATATCATTGGAACCGGCTCATTGACCACATTGTGATGGTTACAGTTATGCCCTGTGCCAATGCATTCTCTTATATATGCGAGTCAACCATAGGTCACCTCGCATATATAAGAGAATGCATTGGCCTAAAAAAAATCTTTTTTTAACACTTTTTACCATTTTTTCTTACATTCTTTAACAATTTTATAATTTTTAATGTGTTAAGCCAATGCATTCTCTTATATATGCGAGGCGACCTCTGGTCGACTCGCATATATAAGAGAATGCATTGGCACAGGGCCTTTCTGTTGGGTAAAGGGTTAATTGTACATAACATTCAAAGATGCTATAAAACATCAAAACTAAAAAAATAAATGGACTGAAAATTCAACATTAATCCTTTCGATACTAAATGGATTCTCCCTGTCAGTTAAAAAGTGTACATTGGAATGGTTTATTATTGATTTAGAGGGATGTTAAGGTGATTAAAGCATTTGGAGGGATGTTAAGGTGATAAAAGCATTTGGAGGAATGTTAAAAGAAGAGAACAGATAATAAAAGTGCAGAAGGAGCCCTATTTATTGAGCCAAATGGTTTATGGTCGTTTGTTGAACTTATTATCTGAACAGTTCCTATATGGGATAACTACTCATCAATGAGGCTTTAGTATAGAAAGGGTTATACTTATTATCTGAACATTTCCTATGGGATAACCACTCATCAATGATGCTTTAGTACAGAAAGAGTTAAACATATTATCTGAACATTTCCTATGGGATAACTACTCATCAATGAGGCTTTAGTATAGAAAGAGTTAAACTTATTATCTGAACATTTCCTAAGGGATAACTACTCATCAATGATGCTTTAGTATAGAAATGGTTAAACTTATTATCTGAACATTTCCTATGGGATAACTACTCATCAATGATGCTTTAGTATAGAAAGGGTTAAACTTATTATCTGAACATTTCCTATGGGATAACTACTCATCAATTATGCTTTAGTATAGAAAGAGTTAAGCAAGATATGGTCTTTCAGGTAACAATTCTTGAGTCTCAATAAATCAAACAAGAGCAATGCATGACATGTTACCATGGTCGGCTGGTTGTGTGTTGCACAACGTTGACTGTCTGATGAGAATCAAGTCGCTGCCAACTAATGGATAGGTTTAAGCCATACAGCGGACTTTAATAAACTTACTTGTGTACTGCTGCAGAGCGATGCATGACCCATTCCCATGATCGGCCGGCAGCGTATTGCATAGCGTCTCGACTGTCTGGTGAGAGTCCAGTCGTCTCTGGTCCAAACACTTATTCAGCAGAAAGATGCAATCACTCCTATAGTGAGAAGAGAGAAAATATGCAATCACTCCTATAGTGAGAAAAGAGAAAATATGCAATCACTCCTATAGTGAGAAGAGAGAAAATATGCAATCACTCCTATAGTGAGAAGAGAGAAAATATGCAATCACTCCTATAGCGAGAAGAGAGACAAGATGCCATCGCTCCTTTAGTGAAATGATATGAAGGACTGTTTAAAATAGGATCAATGCAGTCTTGGTGTCAAATTACAACATCTACAAATTATAGGGAGCAAAATAGAAGTACTGGAAACAGGCGGCAAAAAACTACCTTCATTGTTGCATATGGTCACGTGAGTTTAAGCCACTTCTATGTTTCTTAGAATGTGGTGTGTGTAGTCACTAAGAAATGTCACTCACATGACGTGAACATTCTATTGGCTGACATCATGTCACATGACGTGAACATTCTATTGGCGTGAACATTCTATTGGCTGACATCATGTCACATGACGTGAACATTCTATTGGCTGACATCATGTCACATGACGTGAACATTCTATTGGCTGACATCATGTCACATGACGTGAACATTCTATTGGCTGACCTCATGTCAAGTCAGAATGAATTGTGTTGTGTTCCAGGTTTCTTTACCCAACAGAACGGCCCTGTGCCAATGCATTCTCTTATATATGCGAGTCGACCATAGGTCGCCTCGCATATATAAGAGAATGCATTGGCTTAAAATTGTCAAAGAATGTAGAGAAATATTATAAAAATTGTTAAAAAATTATAAAATTGTTAAAGAATGTAAGAAAAAATGGTAAAAAGTGTTAAAAAAAGAGAATATTTTTAGGTCAATGCATTCTCTTATATATGCGAGGCGACCTATGGTCGACTCGCATATATAAGAGAATGCATTGGCACAGGGCATAACTGTAACCATCACAATGTGGTCAATGAACCGGTTCCAATGATATCCATATATGTATGGTGTTATCGAGACAGACCGAAGATATTTTAGGCTGTTGAAGCTTTATTTGGGCGTTTTTGGCCGTTTTGTTGGGTAAAGGGTTAAAATAGGATCAATGCAGTCTTGGTGTCAAATTACAACATCTACAAATTATAGGGGGCAAGTCAGAATGAATTGTGTTACGTTCCAGGTTTATATCTCAGTGGCTCGCTGTTACAGGAGCTAAATTGTCCCGCTGTCTCTGCTCGGCAGGATTGGTTATCTCCGCTTGACAAGTTGGTGTGGCTCATTTATAACACGCCAATCAGTCCTCGACCAATGGAAGTTATCTAATGAGGTCCGGAAACCGACCTTTATTTACTGTAAAGATCTTTAAGTCGTCACCTGTTCTATCAAACGGTCTGTCGTAATTACAGTTGGTCTATGTGTTGTATTTGCGGCATCCGATTTATAAGCGATGCTTGTGTTCTTTATATCGCTTATCAATCAGACGCCGCAAATACAACACATAGACCTATTGTAATCACGACAGACCATTTGATAGAACAGGTGATGACTTAAAGATCTTTACAGTAAATAAAGGTCGGTCACCGGACCTCATTAGATAACAGCACACCATACATGTGACCCGCCATATCTAATCCAGTCGGAAGTCGGGATTTTTTTACCCTGTGCCAATGCATTCTCTTATAAATGCGAGTCGACCATAGGTTGCCTCGCATATATAAGAGAATGCATTGGCCTAACAATTTTTTACAATTTTAATAATTT
Organism: Siphonodentalium dalli; assembly: GCA_032622095.1. Taxonomy (NCBI): domain Eukaryota; kingdom Metazoa; phylum Mollusca; class Scaphopoda; order Gadilida; family Siphonodentaliidae; genus Siphonodentalium; species Siphonodentalium dalli. The sequence goes on along the minus strand of CP136068.1, from coordinate 174,851,322 downwards.
GTTCTTGTATTCTTTAACAATTTTATAATTTCACCCATACAGAGCCTCAGAAAAACATGAGCAGACGACACTCTTCATTATGCTTCTATATATGTGTGGGGCTCCCTGCAGGGTAATGGATGTTTTTTTATTTAATGTCCTAAAAATTGTAAGAAACATTTATTTAAAAAACATGATAAAAAATTGTTAGGCCAATGCATTCTCTTATATATGCGAGGCGACCTATGGTCGACTCGCATATATAAGAGAATGCATTGGCACAGGGTAAAAAAAATCCCGACTTCTGACTGGATTTGATATGGCGGGCCACATTTTTAGTGAAATAGCTCAGGAGGCCGGGGCACCTGGTAAACTGAGTTGTCCCTGATGGCTCATGTAACATGCCCCTTAAATTAATCATTCAAGTATAACAAGACATTGAGCAAAATGTGTTACAATATGACTATGTGAAATCTAACCTGCATATATTATTGGAAATATACAGATGTAATGAATGCGCACGTTCTGACAGTGTGTTAATACACAGACCGTTTAGGTGTGAGTTGTGAGTAACTGTATAGACTACAATATTCTATGGCAAGAATCGTCAAAAAAATCCTGATATGAAATATCTAAACTTTTGGTATGAAACATCCAACACACACAAGTGATGTAATGTTTGAAACAAGAGCATCGCTGGGGCGCAGAAAAATGTGCCAGTGGCAATTCCAACAAAAAAGCCATAACTCTGATGAAAATTGGCAGACGGAACCCAAATTTTAACTTGCCCTGTAGTTTATGCTGGTAAACTCACATACCAAATTTAATTCCATTCAGATCAGACATACTAAAGTTATCATCTGGAAACCAAAAGCCAATGGACAGGTGAACGGACCAATAACATAATACGTCCCGTTTTATTTAAACGGGAATTAGTTAAAAAAATTCACATGTATTTACTTTAATATATATACACAACCCAAAGATTGATGCATTATGGGGTCGTTCTAACCTCACCTGCATATGGATAGATATGTAGGATGGCCCTGACAGGGTTTAATCTGTACAGTGTATATCTCACCTGCATATGGATAGAGATGTAGGATGGCCCTGACATGGTTTTATCTGTAGTGTATATCTCACCTGCATATGGATAGAGATGTAGGATGGCCCTGACAGGGTTTAATCTGTACAGTGTATATCTCACCTGCATATGGATAGAGATGTAGGATGGCCCTGACAGGAATTTATCTGTAGTGTATATCTCACCTGCATATGGATAGAGATGTGGGATGGCCCTGACAGGAATTTATCTGTACATTGTATATCTCACCTGCATATGGATAGAGATGTGGGATGGCCCTGACAAGGTTTTATCTGTAAGGCACACGCTGCTGCTTTCCACATTTTTGGTTCACAGTATCTCACATCTGTAAGGACATAACAACATAAATATATTTGTGCTTACTGGTATTGAGGCAGGTCTAGTTTGAATGTTGAAATTGACCATTAAACAAATAACGCTAGATATCTAGGGTCCCTTAGTCCCTATACTTCTGAGGTCAGACCAGGCAGGTTTTCGAACTCATGCTAACTATTTTAAAATTTAACTAATTTATTGCATAAATCTGACTCAAATAGTAGAGTGGTTTTGGAACATGATCAATTTTGTTGAGAATGTTTTGCATATTACCAATTAGCAATTAATTGTAAAAGTCAGTGATGCAAATGTTTGGTGATAATCATATGGCATTATTACATTCCTATGTGTGAATGTTCGGTGATAATCATATGGCATTATTACATTCCTATGTGTGAATGTTCGGTGATAATCATATGGCATTATTACATTCCTATGTGTGAATGTTCGGTGATAATCATATGGCATTATTACATTCCTATGTGTGACTTACCTTGATTACTCTAGTGATTATAAATGATAATTTCACTAGAGAATTATGTCACTTTAAATGTCGTGTTTTGTATTCATACGCACTATCAAAATTCATACATCATGGGTATAATGGCAGTATGATTTGGATTTCTAGTAACTCAGATGTTAATAGTGGAATATAATAAACAGAATAATCACATGATTGAACTGGTGAATTAAATTATTCATAGTCCTGGACAGGAACTATTTTGTAAATCACTTGAGCGCAACGTCCGTGTCTCTCATGAATTATTTCATGTCACCAGTTCAATCAACTGATTATTCTCTATTTTTACCATAGGGACAATAATATCGAGGTTTAGTGACATGTGCGTGTAACTTATAACGTATATTGCTATGGTATTCTATGGAGATGCACCTGATGGCACAAAAGTCAAATGATTTAATGGCGCCAAACTCATGCGTTTATAGATCTGTTTATCAGCACAACGTGTAGCCAAACGTGCGAACAATAATACAAGCTGGCTACATTGCGACTACCGCATACCTTTAATAGGCTCAAAATAACATCTTTCCACAGAGGCAAATACCATTCTCCCACTGCTGCATAACATTGGTTGATTATTCGGTTATAATAAGATTGATTATTCCTCTTTGCTACACACATTCTGACTGTGTATGTATAGGCCAAGTGGTCACAGGAGTCAGGTGACTTTTGTTGGAACATAACGTCACTTTCAGCAGCCAGTACTGTATCAGCACGATACCAGTTTTATTGGTGGAGGGAAAGTCCATGCATTAACGTACTAGCAAATCTAGCAGTGATTTCATTGGCTGGAGGAATGACCCATTGCGCCTGACGAAACCACCGACCATCGGTGAGTAACTGGCAACTACCCAGATAGTGATATGGGATACAAAGTCAATGATGACACCTCCGGGAATATATTACTATTACTGATGAAAATAACAACGCATTGACTGAAATAATTTCATATCCACGTCAGTTAGCAAAATTCCTTTTTGATGCCTTTATGAAAAGAAAAAATTGTCTCTATAAATAACTATTGGAATGGTAAAATCCATATTATATATAATTGTTAAAGATCACTCTCATGAAATATATGACTTTTCCGACATATACATATAGATACGGATGAACGATAATCTCAAGAATTTTCAATGCAATGCCTCTGAACATTACATCACACGCATGTAATTACATACTATAAGCGTGACTTATAGGCCCCATGTGGCCGGGTGCAATATCATTATTTGTTTATGTAATATATTTATGTATTGTAGATGCACATGTCACGTTAATAAAAGATTATCTCTCTCTCTCTCTCTCTGAACCCATATCACCAATGCTGGAGAGCAAGTCGGTCTGGAGCAGAACCCATTCCAGACTGAGCCACCGAGGCCCCCTCATTGGCAAAGTCAACAAAGGTTACAAGTTACCAAGCCTTGAAATAGGGTGTCTGTCATTTGCAGAATGAGGTCCCCAGAGGGTGAATTTAGTGATGCTACCCCGCATAGCGGGCTAGCATCACCAAATCCAACCTCTGGGAACCTCATTCTGCTGAGGTGTAAGCAGAATGAGGTCCCCAGAGGGTGAATTTGGTGATCACTAAATTCACCCTCTGGGGACCTCATTCTGCAAATGACAGACACACTATTTCAAGGCTTGCAAGTTACATGTATGAGTGGCTAGATATGGATTGCAACTTTAAACCTTTGATGACTGGAGTTTCCTGAAAATTTGTGAAAACCCTGTGCCAATGCATTCTCTTATATATGCAAGTCTCCCATAGGGCACCATGTATATATAAGAGAATGCATTGGCCTAACAATATTTACCTTGATCTTGTAATCCAGTGCATTCTCTTATATATTTGAGGCTCCCTGGGAGACTCGCATATATGAGACTGCACTGGCACATGGTCTTTAATGCTGCACCAACGCAGTTCCCACCATGAAAGGGTTTAATATCGAGAAATCATGTGATAAATACCTCTGATGGGGATTCTCATGTGGTGCTCGTTTAGAGTTATGTACCCTTCCTGCCAATTAAGATACTCCTTTCTCGCAGCGTGATCGGCGACCTTACTGCACGACTGGAATAATTCTGATGGACGGTTGTTAAAGTTAGTACAGAATGTAAGACCATCACAGGCGAGTTTACATGGCTCCTCAACTGAAACAAGAAGGATAACTCTATAAAGATACAGTTCTGATGGACGGTTGTTAAAGTTAGTAGAGAAAGTAGAACAATCACAGCCGAGCTTGCACGGTTCAACTGAAACAAAGAAGGATAACTCCTGAATGAAACAAATCAAATGAACAAAGGAGAATAACTCTATAATAAAACATTTCTGATGGACGGTTGTTAGAGTTGGTGCAGAATGTAAGACCATCACAGCCGCGCTTGCATGACTTCTCAACTGAAACATGCAGAAATCAATTGAACAGAGAAGTATTACTCTAGGATTGAATAATGGGTGGTCGTTAACGTTACGGTTTAAAATTCTTTAATTAGACAACAAGAATTTATCACAGTCAGTTATATTTCTCACTTAATTTTTTTTAAATTTTCCTATGTCTGACAATATCCAAAGTTTCTGAAAGATAGCAAAACATTTACAGCTGGTCAAACAATTGGCCAAGAGAATTTTAGGCCTCAATATGGTATAAATCGTTTATATATCAAAATGCCAGTCATTACCTGGATTTATTTACAGTGCACAATACATACAGTAATGCCCTAAGTAATCGACCACTTAACCACAGCAGAGTTATGGGTAACTTTTCAGGAGAGCTTTCCGATAAATGGCAACAAGCCATATTTCCGACTAAATCCTGAAAAGTTACCCATAATTCTGCTGTGGTTAAGGGGTCGATTACTTAGGGCATTACTGTAATAAAGATACACATCAATGTTTTGTCATAATCCTATTGTTTTGACACACTTTATCATTTGTTTATACTTGAGTAAATCTTAAAAATTGTGTTGGCTACAATGCTGGGCTGGGTTATTTCATGTTTATTTGATGGCTATATAAGCTACCTACCTTCATTGAGACATCTGTGCATCTCCGGTTCTGTTGCTGACAAATGCTGGAACAGCTGGCATTTAGTATGGAAGTCCATCCACGAGTGAGCATAAGATTTACTGTATGACTGAAATTATAATAATAATACATCTGTGAGTGATTGTACGATTTACTGTAAAACTGAATTTAAACGGAAAAGAAACTCTAATAAAGGGAGTCGACCACAGTGTCCCCCCCCGACCAAGTGGCAAGTCGATGCCGCTTTGCTAAAGAAATTTTTAAAAATGTTGAAATTTTCTAAGTTGAAAAGGGTTAATAACTCCGTAAAAAAAAATGTTTTCGTCATCTATATACATGTTGCACATCTCCAATATGTGGGTAATAATACTCTGAAGTTTCAAATCTGTAGGATGAAAATTGTAGGAGGAGTTGATTACACCATGAAGGTACCCTCATACTGAAAATTATAAAAAATGTTGAAATTTTCTAAATCAAAAAGGTTTAATAACTCCGTCAAAAAATAATTTTTCCGTCATCTATATACATGTTGCACATCTTCAATAAATGGGCAACAATATTCTGAAGTTTCAAATCTCTGGGATGAAATCTGCAGGAAGAGATGATTACACCATGCAAAAATTTCATACACGAGTGAGTGTAAGATTTACTGTACGACTGAACTGAATTAGAATGAAAATGAAAATACATGTAGATAAAATTTACATTATTATTTTAGTTTTCAATGTTTGATAAAACTTAAAATAGTTCTGAATCATTCCGAATTCAACTATTATAGCTATAATAATATGTACAAGAATCCTTCTGCATTCGCATTATTCTTTGGTCTGTCTGTCGTCTCTCCAGACCGTTCCAATATATATTTTAAAATGGTCATGGTAAGTTCTATCAAGACAAGGTGAATTAAATTGTCCAATTTGATTGAAATAGACTGATTAATGGGTCATTTACAATGTACTTTGAGCTTAAGGTATAAGAAAAAAAGTTTACCTAAAAATTATCCAAATAAATAATTTGGAGGAGGGGACCAAATATATGGTCGAGGAGGGATGAGAATCAAACATATTATTTATAATGGCCTTAACACTTCCATGACTGGAGCTTTTTTCTGAAATTTTACGAAAACCCTGCCAATGCATTCTCTTATATATGCGAATCTCACATAGGGAGTGTCACATATATAAGAGAATGCATTGGTCTTACAATATTTACCTTGACCTTATAAGCCAGTGCACTGGCCCAGGATCTTTAAAGAAATATTATGGACTTTTTCGTGTCCGTAAAATTGATAAGTTAATACTTATGTGATATGGCAACTTGGGTAATGTAGCATTCTACTAACGTCGCCGAAAAATTCAAAGAAATCGACCATACCACTCCATAGAAAACATCGTCTGAACTACAATCAATTGTAAATATTTACATCTCGATTCGGGACGCAACTTTTGGCGATAAACTAACATAATTGATTTTGCCATCGAAAGTCATTGCATTTAATTAATATATAAAAATGACCAAGTGTGTTTTCAATTTGGATTAATATTCGTAAAAAATAACTACTTTAATCAAGATTATACTCAATTTCTATTTGATCACCCTACCGGAGTGTTTCACATCACTTTAATGCTGCACCAGCGCAGCTCCCGTCATGAAAGGGTTAACCATGAAAATGATGTACCTTGACACAGAGCGACTTGCATTTCGACTCTCTTGCTTTGGAGCAGCACTGCATCTTGGCTCCATCAATCCCAACAAATGACTTATGGTTCATCGGCGGGCTCAGGAAACACGCCCATATCGGAGGCTGCAATGAGAGAATGAAATGACTTCAATTCAAGAGTGAAATATACTGTAATTTAGGAAGTATATGATATATCAGAATTTATACCACACATGACGTGAGGCACATGTATTCAACAGAATCCCAGCCATTGAATACATGTTATTGTAGAACTCTAGTGGAATACAAGCCAGAATTATTTTCGTTGTTGTCGCCAGAAAGATGATGTACATTACGTCAATGATCTGCTTCGGCTGATGCCCCGATCATTACTGGTTATTCATCAGACTTAGATCACAATAATGTAGCTATTGTATCAATGAAGCTGACAGTCATGGATTGAACTTATCTGACACAACGGTGTAGAATAAATACAGAACACAACTGGCATCATAATCTCAAATATTTTATCTAACTTGTTGCGGATGGTGCATAATTACATTTTGCTCGAGCTACGCTCTCATGAAATATATCCTTGTGCCATCCGCAACTCATTCGATTCTCGATTAAGATGCGCATTGTGTTCTGTCTATAAACATGTGGATCACATGTTTATTCCCTGCATCTGGAGGGATCTTCAGGAAATATAAGCAGACAACAGTCAATCAAACAGACAACAAAGTGCAGAAGGATTCGTCTTAAAGTCACATCGTCATTCTTATGTATGTGACCCGCCATATCAAATCAAGAAAAAATTATTAAAATTGTAAAAAATTGTTAGGCCAATGAATTCTCTTATATATGCGAGGCGACCTATGGTCGACTCGCATATATCGCATATATAAAAGAATGCATTGGCACATGGTAAAAAAAATCTAGACTTACGACTGGATTTGATATGGCGGGTCACATATTAATTAAATGCAGTGACTCTAGATGGCGTTTTCGGCAATGTTAATAAAATGCTACATTCCTCCAGTTGGCATAAGCACCTGAATACTAACTTATCAGTTTCACGCACTCGAACAAGTCCATAATATGTCTTTATTTGATGGGAAATGTTCAGATAATAACTTATTATCTGAACAATTTCTAACTCATTGATTATTTAGTAAAGAAACTTAAGGGTTAATAGGGAGCAGTATTGATTTAGGAAGGGCCAGGGCCGCCAGCTATATTGACTTGAGAAGGTACAGGGCCGCCTGACTATGTTAATATATAGGGGGAGCTGTATTGACTTGGAAGTGCCAGGGCCGCCAGCTACAGTAATGCTCTAATTAATCGCCCTCTTAACCACAGCAGAATTATGGGTAACTTTTCAGGATTTAGTCGGAAATATGGCTTGTTGCCATTCATCGGAAAGCTCTCGGCGAGAGTTTTCCGATGAATGGCAACAAACCATATTTCCGACTAAGAGGTTAAATTAAGAGGTTGATTAATTAGAGCATTACTGTATATTGACTTGAGAAGGGCCAGGGTCGCCTGACTAAATGAATAGGGGGGAGCTGTATTGACTTGAGAAGGGCCAGGGCTGCCTGACTAAATGAATAGGGGGAGCTGTATTGACTTGAGAAGGGACAGGGCTGCCTGACTAAATGAATAGGGGGAGCTGTATTGACTTGAGAAGTCTGCCAGACTATGTTAATATTTTGAGGGAGTTGTATTGACTTGGGATTAAGGGCCATGGCTGTCAGGCATGCCACTGCACTATAAGAATTGAAGCTATGAACAGACCCCAACGAAAATAATAGGTTGCATTTTTTTAATAACACAATGTAAATTCAATGCAGCTTAATTATCTTTAGTTTTTATCAACCACAGTTGGGTTAAATAGGATTATGATTCAGAAAACTCAGAAAAAAACATCCACGACACTGAGTATATTACAAGTAATTTATTTCACCACATGTACTTCGTTATACTCATTTTCATGTATTTAATGACAGAGCTAGAAGCAAACAAAGGAATACTAGCACCGCACTGTATGGTCGTCTTCCAGAGGTCTACAAACAATAGGTACAGTAATGCCCTAAATAATCGACTTCTTAACCACAGCAGAATTATGGGTAACTTTTTAGGATTTAGTCGGAAATATGGCTTGTTGCCATTCATCGGAAAGCTAAGCCATATTTCCGACTAAATCCTAAAAAGTTACCCATAATTCTGCTGTGGTTAAGAAGTCAATTACTTAGAGCATTACTGTAGGTATATCCTGCGGAAACTCGTTACTGGGAGTAAATGAAACTGTAGTTTCAAATTGAGAGAAGTCACTTCTCCCTGTTGGGTAATTAACATCACCCTTATATTATTGAATAAGTGTTATGCAACACGAGAGCTCATTTATAAAACTAATAAAGTGAGTAAGAACACTAATTATCGATAAATATACTTTAAATATCCTGTTGTGACCTATGCCCTAAATAATCGACTCCTTAACCACAGCAGAATTATGGGTATTTTTCAGAATATAGTCGGAAATATGGCTTTCCGATGAATGGCAACAAGCCATATTTCCATCTAAAACCTGAAAACTTACCCATAATTCTGCTGTGGTTAAGGAGTTGATTATTTAGGGCATTAATTGTATGCATATGAGAGAGGTCACATTCTCCCCTGGGACAAAAGTAGGGATAAGTGGCACGATTTGGGGAGAAGATGTGCATGTATCAAACTATATTAACTGTGAAAGGGCCTTAACCCTTTACCCAACAAACCGGCCAAAACCGGCCATATAAAGCTTCAACAGCCTAAATTATCTTCGGTCTGTCTCAATAAAACCATACAAATATGGATATCATTGGAACCGGCTCATTGACCACATTGTGATGGTTACAGTTATGCCCTGTGCCAATGCATTCTCTTATATATGCGAGTCGACCATAGGTCGCCTCGCATATATAAGAGAATGCATTGGCCTAAAAAAAATCTTTTTTTTAACACTTTTTACCATTTTTTCTTACATTCTTTAACAATTTTATAATTTTTAATGTGTTAAGCCAATGCATTCTCTTATATATGCGAGGCGACCTATGGTCGACTCGCATATATAAGAGAATGCATTGGCACAGGGCCCTTCTGTTGGGTAAAGGGTTAACTTGTACTTGTTATGACCGAAATTGTATTTAAAGACATATTATGGACTTGTTCGGCTATGTGAAACTGACAAGTTAGCAATCAGCGCTATTTCAACTGGAGGAATGTTGCATTTTAGAAAATGAACCGTACCACTCCATAGAAATTATTGTCTGAACTACCCTCAATTGTAAATATTTACTTCTCGATTCAGGACGCAATTATCTGCGATAAGCTAACGATAAAGATTTCACCTTCCAGAATCATGCACTGCAATTAATTAATATGTAAGAATGACGATGTGTGTTGCCAATTTATATAATATTTGTAAAAATAACTACTTTGAGCAAGATTATGCTCCTTTTCTATTTGATCACCCTACCGCAGTGTTTCACATCACTTTAAAAAAAAGGGAAAGGCGAAGGGGCCGAAAAATGACCCCTGGTGCTTTTACCTAGGATTTTCCCTGATGTAATTCGGTTAAATGATTAATGGACGTGGCCTTGCACCTCAGATAAAAAAACAGAGACCACACTGAGTATATTATGTGAATTTTTACACCACATGGCCTTGATTTATACTCATTTTCATGCATTTAATGACAGAGCAGGAAGCGAACAAAGGAATACTAGCACTGCACTGTATGTATGTCTCCAGGACGTCTACAAACAATAGGTGCATCCTGGCGGAATTCATTGCTGTGATATATCAGAAAAGCAGGGCGTTTAATTGAAGAATGAGCCTGTGTTATCAGAGAACCTAACAGAGTGATAATAATAATTTACTACATCAGTACAATCCATGGTAAATTCTCAGTTAGCAAGAGTTAAGAGGGGCACGCTGTGGTTTTTTGCCAGCATTTAATGTCCCTCCCACTGTGAGAGATATAAGATTTTATGATGTTTCATTATCAAAGCTCCGTCTCCAGCGTGGAACAAAAACATAACAGCATGCCTCAAGTGTTATCAACTCTGTGACAGCAACAATGTTTACTTAACCCTTTAACCAACAGAAGGGCCCTGTGCCAATGCATTCTCTATATATGCGAGTCGACCATAGGTCGCCTCGCATATATAAGAGAATGCATTGGCTTAACACATTAAAAATTATAAAATTGTTAAAGAATGTAAAAAAAAATGGTAAAAAATATTTAAAAAAAAGATTTTTTTAGGCCAATGCATTCCTATGGTCGACTCGCATATATAAGAGAATGCATTGGCACAGGGCATAACTGTAACTATCACAATGTGGTCAAGGAGCCGGTTCCAATGATATCCATATTTGTATGGTTTTATTGAGACAGACCCAAGATAATTTAGGCTGTTGCAGCTTTATTTGGCCGTTTTTGGCCGGTTTGTTGGGTAAAGGGTTAACCCTATCATGATGGTAGCTGTGCTGGTGCAACATTAAATACCCTGTGCCAGTGCATTCTCTTATATATACGAGTCTCCCGTAGGGAGCCTCACATGTATAAGAGAATGCACCCGCTTACAATTTCAAGGGAAATATTGTTAGGCCACTGCATTCTCTTCTATATACGAGGCTCCCTATGGGAGACTCGCATATATAAGAAAATGCATTGGCACAGGGTTTTCGCAAAATTTCAGGAAGCTCCAGTCATTGAAGAGTTAAGCTACCCTTATAGAGCCCCTCACAGGCGTGAGCAGACAACACTCAGCAATACAAGCTGCCACCTGTATGGGGCTCCCTGCAGGACGCTCCAGTCATGGAAGGGTTAAACTACCCTTATAGAGCCCCTCACAGGCGTGAGCAGACAACACTCATCAATACAAGCTGCCACCTGTATGGGGCTCCCTGCAGGACGCTCCAGTCATGGAAGGGTTAAACTACCCTTATAGAGCCCCTCACAGGCGTGAGCAGACAACACTCATCAATACAAGCTGCCACCTGTATGGGGCTCCCTGCAGGACGCTCCAGTCATGGAAGGGTTAAACTACCCTTATAGAGCCCCTCACAGGCGTGAGCAGACAACACTCATCAATACAAGCTGCCACCTGTATGGGGCTCCCTGCAGGACGCTCCAGTCATGGAAGGGTTAAACGGCTTCTAGACGTTTCGTACCATGGTCGTTTCGTACCTGGACGTTTCGTACCATCTGGTCGTTTCGTACCATATGTTTTGGTCGTTTCGTACCGCATTGTTTGGTCGTTTCGTACCATGTAGAAAATCAATTGGTCGTTTCGTACCATGTAGAAAATCAATTGGTCGTTTCATACCGTGTGTTGTACCATGTTGGGAATGGGGGAAAACAGTATTAATTTCATACTTTATTCTTTATTTTAAAATAACAATAACATATTAACATTAACAACATTATTTTACACAACAATATGGGACGTACATGATATTTGATATTAACAATCAGCCGACTCGATAGCAATGACAACAACTGTTGGCGCAAACAGTTTTGAACATGCCTTCAACAGACCACTGGTGGAGATGCCGCCGTTTTCGTAGTTACTCCACAAGCAAAATAGTTGCGCCTGGTTCTCCCGATACTTTGTGAACAAACTCATTTTATTTAGTTACCTGAATTAAGTTAATTGTAGAATTTTTTTTATTGCATTGAATACATTTACAATTAATTTAAATTAATAAATGATACATAAATTATATTTGAAACTATTATCTTGAAAAATGAATTTCAATATTGGTTAAAGCAACATTCGCCGCATTCCAAAACATGAATAATTATACATACATAATATAAATATATATATAAAATACCGTGTTTTCCCCATTTCCAACACACGGTACGAAACGACCAATTGATTTTTTACATGGTACGAAACGACCAAAGAATGCGGTACGAAACGACCAAACAATATGGTACGAAACGACCAGATGGTACGAAACGACCAAGTACGAAACGACCATGGTACGAAACGTCCTGTACCCGGTTAAACTACCCTTATAGAGCCCCTCACAGGCGTGAGCAGACAACACTCATCAATACAAGCTGCCACCTGTATGGGGCTCCCTGCAGGACGCTCCAGTCATGGAAGGGTTAAACTACCCTTATAGAGCCCCTCACAGGCGTGAGCAGACAACACTCATCAATACAAGCTGCCACCTGTATGGGGCTCCCTACAGGAATCTCCAGTCATGGAAGGGTTAACCCTGAACTCAACAAAGACGGAGGGGGGCAGCAACAATGTTTACTTTAACCCTAGATCATGCCATGAATCTCGGCAAAGACAGAGGGGGTGGAGGAACTTTATAACATTGAAAAATCAACACAGGGGAAGATATTTCATAGTTCCAAGCTACAACATTTAGGTGACTATTGTGAGCCAATGTCACATGAATATTTAATTGATTAACCAAGGAAAATTCTATGAATAGACTCACAAAAGTTGCCTAAATCATACCATCTCGAGCTAGGACCTTCAGCTACTGTGAAACACATTATTAAGGAACAGTTATTAACTAAGAAATACCTGCATTGTTTATTTGATGTTATGAAGTTCTCTGACAGAACATCAAATAGTTTGCAGGTTTTGAACTGGTGGAGTATGATCTCTATACATCGCAATTCATAAGGCAATAAAAGCAGACGACAGTTAAATAAAAGTGCAGAAGAGCCCTATTTATTGAGAGAAATGTATAGCTTTTAGTTCAACTTATTATCTGAACATTTCCTATGTGATAACGACTCATCTATGATGCTTTAGTATATAAAGGGTTAAACTTATTATCTGAACATTTCCTATGTGATAACTACTCATCTATGATGCTTTAGTATATAAAGGGTTAAACTTATTATCTGAACATTTCCTATGTGATAACTACTCATCTATGATGCTTTAGTATATAAAGGGTTAAACTTATTATCTGAACATTTCCTATGTGATAACTACTCATCTATGATGCTTTAGTATATAAAGGGTTAAACTTATTATCTGAACATTTCCTATGTGATAACTACTCATCAATGATGCTTTAGTATAGAAAGGGTTCTAACATATGTATGTATATTATAGACACACAATATTTTCAACTTTGAGAAAACTCTCCCACCATCACTGTATGAGTCGTTACCAGTGTCAGATATTTATATATAAATGGTCTAGTTTCCAGAATGGTAGGGCAATGATAAAAAGAAGAAAAAAACCATTATTGTGAATTCACATAAATTGATATGACTTCAATTTACCATTTCACGTTGAACGACAAAAGAATTTCACGGTAATGGAGGGGATTACTAATACATTATATTGAACGCACATATATCACTTTGGTGTGACAGGTAAGATGTTTGCATATGTCATTGTGAGAATTTGTGTCACGATCAAATTTCATGCCATATGTACCCATTAAGTTCTCCTTGACTTACAACTGTCAAAACTAAATCAAAATCTTTCCACGTTTACATAAATACAATTGTAACAATTTGATAAGTAAAATAAATTCAAACATTTATCACATATCTGAAATTCATGTTAAAGTTTGGAAATTTTAATTCCCATGAAAATCAAAACTTTTCATTAAGTTTCAATAAAAAAAAGTAAAAAATACCAAAAATATTCTGGTTTCTTCATTCTTCATGCTATATTATCCGGGAAAGACAGAATAATTTCATGGGAAAGGAGAGGAATACTAATACATTATTTAGAACGAACATTCATCACTTTGATGTGCCATTTGTACCTTATCCACTGTGACAGCTAAGATGTTTTGCATATTTCATTGCGACAGATTCATGTTCAAGTTTCACTCAATTCACCTTCTGGGGTACTCATACTGCAAATGTCTAGCACAATAATTATATTCATACAGGCACATGACTCTGTCTATACTCTGAGTCTGAGATGCAGGTAAGATTGGAAATTTTCATTCGTATGAAAATCAATAAAAAATAATTAAAATACCAATAAATTTATAGTATCTTCATCCGTCTTCATGCTAAGTTATCTGTGATTGTGAAAGACAGAAGAATTTTATGGTAACGGACGGGAATTATTAGAACGCACATACATCACTTTGATGTAGCGTATGTTCCCTGTCCTTTATGATAGCTAAATGTTTTGCATATCACCATGGGAGAGATTTCATGTCAGGATCAAATTTCATGCCCAAATCCTTCATCGCTTCATATTACAATCGGCTCATCAAAGCACGTTGCATCATAACTAGTCAAAACTAAGTGTTTTCACACAAAGATGTTTGTCCCTGAGTAACAAAACCAACAAAGCTTTTCACTATGGCATGCAAGACCGCAAATAGTGTGTCTGTCATTTGCAGAATGAGGTCCCCAGAGGGTGAATTTAGTGACGCTATCCCGCATAGCGGGCTACCATCACTAAATTCACTCTCTGGGGACCTCATTCCACTTAGGCCTTCAACTGATATGGCAGACCTAGGATCAGATTGAAGTTCCCCAGTTGATGTTCACCCATTTGCGCCTCGATTATGCATTTTATCTGCTGCAAATTAGGGGATATAGAAACTTCTCAGAAGGGAAAACTAAAAACAATGTTAATTTGATACTGTAGATACTTCCCAGAAGATGAGGCCTAAACATAATGAGGTCTCCAGAGGGTGAATTTGGTGAATCTAGCATCACTAAATTCACCCTCTGGGGACCTCATTCTGCAAATGACAGGCACGCTATTTGCAGGCTAGATGGCATGAAGGATAGAATACGGCTACAATACCACATTGTGTCCAGTACAATGAACAAGCCTTTTAACAGCTCCAAACACAAGGTAATTTGTTGGTGAACCAGTTAACTCATTAGTCTGTCCTCTTTATCTCAATACCATCGTAAAGAAATGCACCGAAAATTTGCACAATATTGTAACATGTATTTTGCCATTGATATATGTTTTGTCCACAGGCAGGTGAACCCCGAAGCTATATGACCGAGGTCAGGTTACGGCAAAATGATACTCAGGCTGCCTGGTGCAGTTCATTCATCGAAGGGTAAAGGTCATACTTCAGGGGTCACAGCTGCTGGTAAAATGATATGAATAAAATTGATCTAGCAATGACTTCATATGATATGTGGATCATACTTTTGATGAAATATTGTCATTCATAACACAGGATTTCTGCAAAATTGAAGAAACAGCTGCTTTTTTTCTTCAATTTTGTAATGCATTACTCAGAAAAGGGAGCGCGTAGACAACATATTAATCATTAGCTAACTACAGCAATGCCCTAAATAATTGACTCCTTAACCACATCAGAATTATGGGTAATTTTTCAGGATTTAGTCGGAAATATGGCTTGTTGCCATTCATCAGAAAGCTCTCATTGAGAGCTTTCTGATGAATGGCAACAAGCCATATTTCCGAATAAATCCAGAAACATTACCCATAATTCTGCTGTGGTTAAGGAGTCGATTATTTAGGGCATTAGTGTATATACCCATTGATGGTAAATGAGTATTTATCCCATCCGTTCAGAAAATAAATTCAAGGGTTTGTTAAACTTATTATCTAAACATTTCTCTCCCATAAATAGGACTTATTCTACACTTTTATTATCTGTCTTCTGCTTATGTTTTCCCCTGCACACGCCTCCAGATGAATAATAGACCATTCCAATGTATACTTTTATAACTGAGTGGGAGAATCCATTTAGTATAGAAAGGGTTAATCATTTGGTAACTATGGTAATAGTAAGGGTAATTACCGTGTACAACTAATAAATTCATCTAATAAATAAAAAATTCAACAAATAGATTTGGCAATTAGGGGCCTGTGGCAGTTCTAACCTCTGCCAGGATACCCCAAGTCACCACACCAAATTTGGTTGAAATCGGACCAGCAGAGAAAAATCTGGACAAACAGACAGACAGACAGACAGATCCTACTCTTTTATATATATATATAGTAAAGGAAGCTTGAAAACAGCGTATTACCTGAAACCCCCCCCCCCCCCCCCCAAGTTCCCTTTTGATACATACCTGAATCTAGGGATATTTACCTTTCCCTCACACCCTTTTGATACATCCCTTGCCCCCCCCCCCCCCTTTGCATGTCCACTTCTATATTAATTACATCCCTAAATCTTAAGATGATTCAATCAGATATCTTAATATTGAATGACACCACGATATCAACACAGATATATTCCTTCCAGCATGCCCCCCTCCCCCACATCAATACATCCCTGAATCTTGAGATGAATCAATCAGGCATCTTAATATTGAATGACACGGCGATATCAACACATATACTCCTTCCAGCATGCCCCCCTCACCCACATCAATACATCCCTGAATCTTGAGATGAATCAATCAGGCATCTTAATATTGAATGACACGGCGATATCAACACAGATATGCTCCTTCCAGCATTGTGTTCTTATTGCGAAAATAATCAATTAATTCCTCAAAACAAATCCATGTTAATTATTCATTGTTGCATGCGGAAGACGTTTCATCAAATCAGAAAGAAAGAGAAGCTAATTACGCCACAAAAAGAGGTTTGAGAAACTTTAATGCTCGATTTCATAAAAAGATAATAGGATGCGATTTTATCAGGCCGCTTAATAGTATTAAACGGAAGAAGCTGACAGCCGTCCATTGTTGTCAATAACACGATTGACAAATTACGATGTCAAGCCGCCTGCGGTTCCTTTGATGAAGACGATTTATTGATACGTAATTAAGACGGAGATGGGAAGGGTTTTTGCCGTTGGTCTCAATTTGTCACGGATATGTTGAGGGAGGTCAATAATTTGTTTAATGTAGAGTTCTTCATTTGTTCGATAATTCTGACTGAGGGTGCTTTTCCTCGGAATGTGAGAGAATGTCGAGGAGATTCGAGAGGAATGCCATAAATAACGACACAAGCTGCAGAAACACGAGTGCTACTTCTCAAAATCTACTTTTAACCCAGTGTTGGTCACCTCTGGTCAGTCCTATGCCACAGCAATCAGAAATGAGGAGACTAAAGAAATGCAATATAATATTATTAGTATTCTTATCAAAGAACATGCAATGGAATATTATTAGTATTATTATTACCAAAGAACAGGCAATGGAATATTATTAAATAACTGAGGATAGTCCAGGCGGTCATGGGTGTTTTAACCCTTTACCCAACAAACCGGCCAAAACCGGCCAAATAAAGCTTCAACAGCCTAAAATATCTTCGGTCTGTCTCAATAGAACCATACACATATGGATATCATTGGAACCGGCTCCTTGACCACATTGTGATAGTTACAGTTATACCCTGTGCCAATGCATTCTCTTATATATGCGAGTCGACCATAGGTCGCCTCGCATATATAAGAGAATGCATTGGCCTAAACAAATTCTTACATTCTTTAACAATTTTATAATTTTTAATGTGTTAAGCCAATGCATTCTCTTATATATGCGAGGCGACCTATGGTCGACTCGCATATATAAGAGAATGCATTGGCACAGGGCCCTTCTGTTGGGTAAAGGGTTAAATTAAGATATACAAATTTTCAAAGTTGACAACTATGTCAGCAATATCATCAAAATATGCAAAAACTGTCTCAATATTGATATTTTCCAGTTTATCGGGACTTTAAAATTGAATGTAAGGAAATTCGGTGTAAGAACCATAGAATGACAGAAAAAATTTCAAATATGAGAAGAAAAGAAACGTTTCTATCATTTAAAAGTAAAATAGATATATCATGATAGTTAAGCATGATCTTAATTCTCGTAAATGCATTAACATTATGTTCTGCTGACATCTTTTTATATTTTTCAGTTGTTGCTTCCAACACCCCATGTATCATACACCCCTTGTATCATATATCCTTTGTATCGTACACCCCTTGTAATACAATTCATACACCTCTTGTATCCTACACCCCCTGTATCATACACCCCTTGTATCCTACACCTCTTGTATCCTACACCCCTTGTAGCATACACCTTTTGTCTTGTATAATATACCCC
Organism: Siphonodentalium dalli; assembly: GCA_032622095.1. NCBI lineage: Eukaryota > Metazoa > Mollusca > Scaphopoda > Gadilida > Siphonodentaliidae > Siphonodentalium > Siphonodentalium dalli. The sequence goes on along the minus strand of CP136068.1, from coordinate 174,832,672 downwards.
TTGTATCCCACACCCCTTGTAGCATACACCTTTTGTCTTGTATCATACACCCCTTGTATCCTACACCTCTTGAAGCATACACCTTTTGTCTTGTATCATACACCCCTTGTATCATACACCCCTTGTATCATACACCCCTTGTATCATGCACCCCTTGTATCATACATACCTTGTACCATACACCCCTTGTAATAAAATTCATACACCTCTTACTTCCAACTCGCCCAATGAAAGAGTTAACTTAATCTGTAATTCAAACTGAGAAATCTTGCACTTGCCATACACATTAGTGCTTCAAATAGTAATTTTTTCTGGCAGTTAAAAATGTTGTGATGACAGAAAAACATTTACTAACAAGATATTCCCAGATATCCTGCTGAGAAATGCCCAATTAAATGATTAAAACAGGAATATCGCAGCGAGTGGGGGCCTCAGCCAGGCGAGATATCGCACTATCATCTCTGATGAAATCCGGTGTTAGAGAGTAAATCGTGTGATCTCATCTTTTTGTCACTATTAATTACTTTGTACTAACGAGATCAGAAATTAGATATCTTTATAAAAATGTGTCTATCTGTAAGTGCTAGATAGGGCAGTGTGGAATGGAGGTAGTTTTTGCAAATAAATGTCCTTCATGTGAAGTTGATGTAATAGCTGTCTGCATTGTGCTCAAGTCTGAGTTTAGTGTGCCTGTCATTTTCAGAATGAGGTCCCCAGAGGGTGAATTGAGTGACGCTATCCCATACAGTGGGCTAGCATCACCAAATTCACCCCTCTGGGGACCTCATTCTGAATGGCTTCATCTGCTATGGGAGACATAGACTCAGATTGAATTTCCCAAATAGTTAATATTGTGATGCACACCCATTGGGAACCTCAATTATGCAATCCAATTTGGGGATATAGAGAAACTAAACTAAACTAAACAAGAAATAGAATCTATGTGAAGAATGATAATAAAGAAACTTCAAGAGAAGATGAGGCCTAAGCAGAATGAGGTCCCCAGAGGGTGAATTTAGGGATGCTAGCCTGCTATGCAGGATAGGGTCACTATATTCACCCTCTGGGGAACTCAATCTGCAAATGACAGAAACAGTCAATTCAGGCTTGGTTAAAATTCTCAGGCTGATTGTGCTGTTCCAATATAAAGGTAAATCTTTTCTGTGTCAATATTCGAACCCATGTTTAGACCGATACGCTTCCCGAGTTGCCAACACTTGATCTGAATTGAGGGACATCTGAATATGCTTTTCTGATCCATACATGGCCATTTAGATAATAAATGAGAATTTGTTCACGCTCACTTCATGAAGTAAGCATCACTCATACTGAGTCCATAGCTCTATAAATCTGATATATATATATATATATATATATATATATATATATATATATATATATATTAAAAGAGAGTTGAATATAATTTCATTACATCTAACATTCGTACATTCTGTTTTAATGAGTACAGGGAAAATTGAAGGGTTTATTTAGGCCAACGTTTTTCTTTGTTTTCAACTGACATAAGTGGCATTTATTATAAAAATGTGTATATCTGCAAGTGCTAGATATACCACAATGGAATGTATGCAGTCTTTGAGTCGCAATCTAATGCCCTCACATCTATAGCATTGTAACTTCTGTTTTAATTGGTAAAGGTAAATCTGAGGGGTTGATCTAGTCCAAATCTATTATTTGTTTTCAACCGACTTTATGTAAATAAGTGGTATAGAGGGGCATCAGGTTATTTAAAAAAACACGCAGCCTTTGAGAACTTTGAGGTATTTTTTGTTAGATATTTTCAAATTCTTTACTGCAGTAGATTATGTACTGCGCACACGAAAACCCGACCTTCTTATATGCAACAGAGACTATTAAAACTGTATATATATATAGTTTATATATTTCTGCACCAACATAGACTATTAAAACTATATGAATAGTTAATATATCATTACACTAACATACCAATGTAGACTATTACAAACTATATATATAGTTCATATATTTTCACACCAACAGACTATTAAAGTTCATATATTTTCACACAAACAGACTATTAAAACTATATATAGTTCATATATTTTCACACCAACAGGCTATTAAAACTTTATATAGTTCATTATATATTTTCACACCAACAGACAATTAAAACTTTATATAGTTCATATATTTTCACACCAACAGACTATTAAAACTATATATAGTTCATATATTTTCACACCAACACAGCTGACCAATAGACTATTAAAACTATATATATATAGTTCATATATTTTCACACCAGAATTATATAAGAAATAAACGGCGGTTTCAATGTGGTCATGGGATTTTGACCGCGAGAAAAAATCAGCAAAGTGCATGAACCCCGAAGGGGTTCATGCGGAGTTTGCTGATTTTTTCTCGCGGTCAAAATCCCATGACCACGTTGAATCCGCCGTTTATTATTTATATTTATATACTTAAATTCATTATGAACTAGGATTGTCTGTCTTTCCCACTATTTATTCATCTATTTAAATGAACGCATGGAGTTCAGTTCAGAAAGTGCGAATCCTCGTTTTTTGGAAAACCAAACATTTTGAGAATCCGTTCTTGAAGAACGAAAAAAAAACGCAATTTCACAGTTTAGTATACACATATGACAAACTGTATTGTTTAGCTAGTAACTAATGTAGACATGTTGATTTCAAGAATGATAACTGAAACTAACAATTAAGTTTCGGCTGTGAATAAGAAATCGACAACAGGCCGTTCTACCATAATGATATATTTGTGAGGTTCGGGGGATATTTGTAGCGGTAATGAATATGATAAAACGTTATTAATTAGCGGGATTTTTGAACATCAACGCTCAGTAACACAGAGCAACAACACTGATTATAGACCGAAACAAATTTCTTGCCAAAGGGAAAGGGGGGGGGTCTATGACTTCAACATAGTGAGTAAGATACATTTATACTGCAACATGTTCTGAAATGTAACAGCCTGGGTGAGAATGGGGGGTCTCTGATTTCAAAATAGTGAGTAAGTTAGTTACACAGCTAGGAGGCAATATGTTCCGAGATGGAAGAGCCTGGGAGACAAGGGGGAGGGGGTATTTAACTTCAACATAGTGAGTAAGTTACAATTATACAGCCAAGCCTGCAAATAGCGTGTCTGTCATTTGCAGAATGAGGTCCCCAGAGAGTGAATTTAGTGATGCTATCCCGCACAGCGGGCTAGCATCACCAAATTCACCCTCTGGAGACCTCATTCTGCTTAGGCCTCATCTTCTGAGAAGTATCTATAGTATCAAATTAACATTGTTTTCAGTTACATTTCCCTTCTAGGAAGTTTCTATATCCCCTAATTTTCAGAAGATAAAATTCATAATTGAGGTGCCCAATGGGTGAACATCACCAACCTCAACTGGGGAACTTCAATCTGATCCTAGGTCTGCCATATCAGTTGACGGCCTAAGCTGAATGAGGTCCCCAGAGGGTGAATTTAATGATGCTAGCCCGCTATGCGGGATAGTGTCACTAAATTCACCCTCTGGGGACCTCATTCTGCAAATGACAAAACACTATTTCAGGCTTGTATACAGCTAGGAGGCAGTATGTTCCGAGATGTAAGAGCCTGGGAGACAAGGGGGAGGAGGTATTTAACCCTTTACCCAACAGAAGGGCCCTGTGCCAATGCATTCTCTTATATATGCGAGTCGACCATAGGTCGCCTCACATATATAAGAGAATGCATTGGCTTAACACATTAAAAATTATAAAATTGTTAAAGAATGTAAGAAAAAATGGTAAAAAGTGTTAATTTTTTTTTTTTTTTTAGGCCAATGCATTCTCTTATATATGCGAGGCGACCTATGGTCGACTCGCATATATAAGAGAATGCATTGGCACAGGGCATAACTGTAACTATCACAATGTGGTCAAGGAGCCGGTTCCAATGATATCCATATTTGTATGGTTCTATTGAGACAGACCGAAGATATTTTAGGCTGTTGAAGCTTTATTTGGCCGGTTTTGGCCGGTTTGTTGGGTAAAGGGTTAACTTCAATATAGTGAGTAAGTTACAGTTATACAGCTAGGAGCTAACATGTTCCGAGATGTAACAGACTGGGAGGGAAAGGGGGTATCTAACTTCATTACAGTGTGCATGTTAGAGTTATACAGCTAGAAGGCAACATGTTCCAAGATGAGGGGGGGGGGGTCTCTGACTTTTCGATGAATGGCAACAAGCCATATTTCCGACTAAATCCTGAAAAGTTACCCATAATTCTGCTGTGGTTAAGAAGTCGATTACTTAGAGCATTACTGTATTTAACTTCAATATAGGGAGTAAGTTACAGTTATACAGCTAGGAGCTAACATGTTTGGAGATACTGCCAGAATTCTTCTCCCCTACATATGGCAGAAAGCCAAGAAATCACAACTGGCTTGAAGCTAGTCCAAAGGTGAAATTAAAAAAAGTGTTACATTTCTTCAAATTGCTTAATGACGGAACACAGTAATGGGCAATTCTTTGCGATTTTTGAAGAAAAGATGTTCAGTTTTATAATAAGAGGCGAGAAAAAAATGAGCTTAATGACAACCAAAAGGTTATATTTAGGGGTAATAAAATCTATATAATACTGTGAGACATACCACAATCATTGGTTCTCAGTTATTCCTAATGAGTTCGACTTAATTGACCGAAACTAAGCTGCTAGTAATACTGTGTTCTCAATGATATGTAACAGTTTCCTATCGGAGCAGATATATTCAGCAAAGTTGAGAAGTCGGTTTAAAAATGATCAATTTGTCGAAAGAATTCATCAAATGTTTTGCAATATGTGCGAACGAATTTCAATGTCTGATTTGAAAGTTATTGTAAATATTTCTCAGATGAATTCTTAATGATATATATGAGCATCTATCTATGCATGCTGATTGATACGTGGGTAGCTGGAGGAGAGCGACAGAGGGGGAGCATGGGGAAAGAAGAGGGAATGGAGAGTGGTTCTTTTTGTGTCCATGGGATATAAGCCGTACCCTGAGGACGAGAGATTTGACGACCATTTCAAACAAGCTTTTTAAATTGAGGATATTATTCTGACCAGTTTGAGGATGACCCCCCCCCCCATAACCCTGAATTACCCGCTAATAGCCGCACGCAGGGCAAATCTAGTGAAACCAGTTAAAATCTATGGACAAGACAGTATTTTCAGATTAATGATAGTTTTCATATATTTGCTGAAGAAATGTTCTTGAGAAAGTGCCCCATTCAAGCCATGAAATAGTGTGTCTGTCATTCTGACCTCATTCTGCTTACACCTCAGCAGAATGAGGTTCCCAGAGGGTGAATTTGGTGATGCTAGCCCGCTATGCAGGATAGCATCACTAAATTCACCCTCTGGGGACCTCATTCTGCAAATGACAGACGCACTATTTCAAGGCTTGCTTAAGAAAGCGCCCCATTCATGAATTAAATTTATTTTATGGGACCATCTCCTTTCATAGTATAATACTCAATAGAATAAATGCAATGAATTTGAGCCATGGATTAGTGCAAAATACACTCATATGCTCTATGAACGATGAAAACAACATGGTAATTATAATGAAAATCAATTTATGACTCCAGTTCAACAAACACAAACTTATTATCTGAACATTTCCTATGGGATAACAACTCATCAATGATGCTTTAATATAGAAAGGGTTAAACTTATTATCTGAACATTTCCTATGGGATAACAACTCATCAATGATGCTTTAGTATTAGAAACGGTTGAACTTATTATCTGAACATTTCCAATGGGATAACAACTCATCAATGATGCTTTAATATAGAAAGGGTTAAACGTATTATTTGAAAATATTTTCTTTTTGGCATTTATACTTTAGCTCTTACTAAAAAATGTGCCATGTTTTAATTTTGCACCCCCATTGCCCCTGAAACTCATTTGCAGAAACATTCCATAATAACTGTAATTTCATATTTTTTAGCCTGGCCTGCCCCTTTAACAGTATTATTAGCACAGGTGGTATAGGAGCACGCACCTCTGGGTACACTGCATTCATAACTAACACGTATCACTTTCTATACCGTGATAGAAGTCAATGTAAATTACAGAATCAGAATAAACTTCCGTCTCCTGTTTCAACTTTCGATGCAAGCACCAGACTTTATGTAATCATAAAATAACAATTTGATACAGAAATGTCATCAAATCATATAATAAACTATGCTATGCTGGTATATATACTGTTTATATATTATATCATATGATAAATTTATTAGCTACACTAACAGTAGCGGTTCTATGTTTCTATACTCCTGTGTGCCAGCTCAACTAAGGCCGTAATCGCCTGATTTTGAAAGTCATGCTCGAAAGTAATTTTTCTTGTGATAGGAATCAGTGTTATGAATAACAGGGATTGTGTACAAGCCTTGAAATAGTGTGTCTGTCATTTGCAGAATGAGGTCCCCAGAGGGTGAATTTAGTGATGATACCCCGCATAGTGGGCTAGCATCACCAAATTCACCCTCTGGGAACATCATTCTGCTTACACCTCATTTTGCTTAGGCGTCATCTTCTCTGGAATGTGTCTTTATTTTCAAAATTCTATAGAAACTTCTTCACATAGATTCTATTTCTGCTTTAGGTTAGTTTCTCCCCAAAATTAGACGACACATTGCATAATCGAGGTTCCCAATGGGTGAAAATCACAATATTCACCATTTGGGAACTTCAGTCAGAGTCTATGTCTCCCATAGCAGATGAGGTCTAAGCAGAATGAGGTCCACAGAGGGTGAATTTGGTGATGCTATGCGAGGTAGCATCACTAAATTCACCCTCTGGGGACCTCATTCTGCAAATGACAGACACACTATTTCAAGGCTTGTAATCGTATTGTGTAAATTTAAACTCACACAAGCATTCGCCCTGTGGAACATGAACGCAGGACATTGGTTGGTCGAAAATATGTCACTTGACATCGCATGCAAACCCCTATTTGTCGAATATATAACCAAAATATCTCCATATAAAACTACTTTATATTCATCTGAAAACCACCATACCCTTCAAACATACTCTAACATAACCCAAATCATCCCATATGAAACTACCTTATCTTGAAACACCTATCGAACCGGCCCACCCTGTGAGTAGACAAGTATACGCGATAAAACGTCAACAATTTTAAACCTGAAGCCCCCATTTACTTGAAACAACTTGAAGTGTTTTAAAATCACTCTCACAGGATGGACCTTGTCACAAGTCAATCGGAAACGACTCCCAAAAGCTTAACCCTTTGAGTGCCAGGTCGATTTTTGTATCAACCCATATACCCTGTGCCAATGCATTCTCTTATATATGCGAGTCGACCATAGGTCGCCTCGCATATATAAGAGAATGCATTTGCCTAACAAGTTTTTTTGTTTTTTTACAATTTTTTACAATTTTAATAATTTATTCTTATATTCTTTAACAGACTTATTTTGTAGGTTTAGGGCCGATGAGATCAGCCCCTGACACTCAAAGGGTTAAAGCTTGTTGTTGAATCCCTTTCATATCATCACTGTTAATATTTGTCTTGTTTTTTGTAATATATAATGACTAATATGTAATAAATACTGTTTACACCAATATATGTCACTTGACATCGCATGCAAACCCCTATTTGGTTTCATATTGTGTAGACGCAATGATGCACAAGAATTATGATGGAAATGGGTTCTAAATGCTCTTTTAATCTGACTGTTGACTCGGTTGAGTGTCCATATAAGAAAGAGAAGGAGAGCTTTCCGACGAATGGCAACAAGCCATATTTCCGACTAAAGCCTGAAAAATTACCCATAATTCTGCTGTGGTTAAGGAGTCGATTGTTTAGAGCATTACTGTATTTTGTAGTCACAAACAGCCCTCGTTGACTTCCCCAAACACCGAGGGTTAAGTATTTCTTCCTCCCCTAAACACCTTTCGACAGCTGCTCAGTTAATGAACGTGGCGGAAGGCTGGGGGTTTTTGGCAATGAATTTCTCGTTATCTATATTTCTCCCCATCTTATCCCCATTGTAGTGTTGTGTTGTACAAAAAGCCGACAGGAGAGAAAGGTTGCCGTGTGAGATTGATGCGGGAGTTATGGAAGTGTGGAAGCAACTCAGATCCATCAATGGGAGGAATGGGCCGTGTTTCGAGGAAACCGCTAAAAGTACTCATGTTTTTCATCGCATAATTAATGCTAAAACCGTTTTAATGCCCCGCTAGTGACAGACGTATAAACCTCCAATTATAAATCATGTTCTATAGATACTGTTTTTTCAACCCCATCAACATTTTAACACTTAATGGGCCACATAGATAATTAAAGATGTTTTATCTCTCATTGGAACTTTCTGTACTGATTTGGGGAAGGGGGTATAATATTATCAAGTCTGAATTTAGTGTTTCTGTCATTTGAGTCGATTAAATTACAAATACTACAGTTATCATCCGGAAAGCAAAAATGTGATGGACGGACGGCTATACAGACCAAAAGACACTTGTGGGGTGTGACTTTCCAACTTCAAAAAGTCGTGAACTGGCAAATTATTAAAAAAAATTCTGTTGTTCATGAGTGGAGCTTCCTAAAATTTTGCGAAAACCATCTGCCAATGCATTCTCTTATATATGCGAGGTTCCCATAGGGAGTCTCGCATATATAAGAGAATCCATTGGCCTAACAATATTTATCTTGCCCTAATGTAATCCAGTGCATTCTCTTATATAAGCGAGGCTCCCTATGCAAGACTCGCATATAAAAGATAATACACTGGTGCCTGATCTTTAATGTTGCACCAGGGCAGCCCCCATCATAAAAGTGTTAAAGCCAAACGGCTGGAAATTCCAAATGAGCTGCACAGTTGATTCAGCATTGAAGCATATGGAAGCAAAAGGCTGAGAAATAAGACAAGCATGCAGGTCTGTGTAAAAACCTAATTAAAATTGAAGAACCAATTGGCTAAGATGTAAATTAGCAAAATTATTTGATATACAGATGAGCTGGGTTCTCACTAAACACCAGGGTTAGTGTTTACTTTCACAGTTAATGTGTGGGGATGGGCTGTTAGTCTGTTCAGACTTCATGGACTCAAGCCAGATGTGTATCAATGTATTGGCAACAGGTGAAATTATTTGCTATCAGAAGCTCGTGTCTAGTAGACACACATTCAGACAGGGGCGCCGGAAGAGGGGGGGGCAGAGGGGGCAGCTGACCCCCCTGCCCTTGACCAAGGGGGGCGAGCGGGGGCAGGACTTGCCCTTTTTCTGGAGACAGAAAATGCTTTTTGTGTGTTTAATCTCGTGTTTTCATAGCAAAATGTGACTTTTTTGGTCCAAATACCACCAATTTCACAAGGAATATTAACTTTTTGTCAATTTTATCACAAAACGGCCATAAAAACCGACAAATACCATTAAAATAGGGATTTTTGCCACAATGAATTTATGGTTATTTTCCCGAGTTTGCGGAGAAAATGCCCTTTTTTGCGGAAAAGTGCCCTTTTTGTAGGCTCTGCCCCCCTGCCCTTGGATGCTTCCGGCGCCCCTGCATTCAGAATGCCAACAGCATGGTGTCAAGGCCCAGGCCCACCAAATACACTTCATGTGAAAGTCGGAAATATGGCTTGTTGCCATTCATCGGAAAGCTATCAGGGAGAGCTTTCCGATGAATGGCAACAAGCCATATTTCCGACTAAATCCTGAAAAGTTACCCATAATTCTGCTGTGGTTAAGGGGTCGATTACTTAGGGAATTACTGTACCAATAAGCAAGATATCAAAGTAATTTTTATACTATGGGTCATTACTGCTCAATGTCTTTGTCCATGCATGTTTTAACAAGAACCAAAAATTTCTTGTGTATTTCTCGATCTAAGGTCTATTAGGAATAAGGTAACAGATAGGCTGTCTGGTGTAAACTTTGTTCTGTATACAGTAATGCCCTAAATAATCAACACCTTAACCACAGCAGAATTATGGGTAACTTTTCAGGATTTAGTCAGAAATATGGCTTGTTGCCATTCATCGGAAAGCTCTCAGTAAGGAGTCGATTATTTAGGGCATTACTGTATATATTGTTTTATTAGAACAAATTTGAAATGGGGTTTTCTACTGCTGAGGAGAGGCCCAGTTTCCTACAATATTAGTCCTGGACAAGCCTTGAAATAGGGTGTCTGTCATTTGCAGAATGAGGTCCCCAGAGGGTGAATTTAGTGATGCTACCCCGAATAGCGGGCTAGCATCACCAAATTCACCCTCTGGGGACCTCATTCTGCAAATGACAGACACCCTATTTCAAGGCTTGCCTGGAAATAAACTCCCACACAGAGTCAATATGCTTGTCCTCGAAAGCTCAACTCAATGTAAAGTCAGATTGTTGATGTTCATATCAAATCAAAGATGAAATTTGTATTCAAACAATAAAATTTGAACAATGCCACGGGCCGCTCTTAAACCTTGCACAGGAACATTGAAGCCAATATGACCATACAATAAACCATTTCCACGGGAATTATGTGCACGTTTATTTCTGTTTGCAAAACAGAAGTGCAGGAGTTGCAGAAATCATATGAATCCATAACAATCACAGCGATCTATAAAATGCAACATTGAATGGAGAAAACTGCACAAGTTAATGTGCGTTCCAGTTAAAGTCATAATACGGAACGTTAACTGCTGCAAATTCCAATTAAATATTCACAAAAGTTGCAACATCGATTAGTCCGAATTGAATAAATGGTCTTATTTACAACTTATTCATAGATGAAAAAGCGTCATTTAACAACATGCGGTTTCCGCATCAGCGCTCATGAAAATCAATGCGCTAATCACTTTTTAGGGTAACCCTTCTCATCCAGTTCTCATCTGTTTGAGTCGAGTGAAATCAAAGAATATTAAAGGCTTAAAGCTATAATGCTCACAGTGTATCCTTCTGTACCGGTATATTCATATCTGGTGGAAGATATTACGACTTTGTGTAGTCACGAGTTGAGACAGATTAAAATTTCAAAACCCATTGAAGCATTTCTTTACTAAATTAATCACTGATGAGTAGTTCTCACAGGATATATTCTGATGGTAAGTTCAAAGCAGAATGAGGTCCCTAAATGGTGAATTTAGTGAATACCAAATTCACCCTCTGGGGACCTCATACTGCTTAACCCTTTCAGTGCCAGGGGCCGATCTCATCGGCCCTAATTTACGGTATGTAAAATCGGCCCTAAAAAAATAAAAAACATTTTTTTTTTAAAGATTTTTAAAAAATTATTAAAATTGTAAAAAATTGTAAAAAATAATAACAAATGATGAAAAATTGTTAGGCCAATGCATTCTCTTATATATGCGAGGCGACCTATGGTCAACTCGCATATATAAGAGAATGCATTGGCACAGGGTATATGGGTTGATACAAAAATCGGACCTGGCACTCAAAGAGTTAAGCCTCATCTTCTGGGAAGTAGCTATAGTCTCAAATTAACATTGTTTTCAGTTACTTTATCCCTTCTGGGAAGTTTCTATGTCCCTTAATTTGCAGAAGATAAAATGCATAAACGAGATGACTAATGGGTGAACATCACCAACTTCAACTGTCAATCTGATCCTAGGTCTCCCACAGCAGTTGAGGCCCAAGCAGAATGAGGTCCCGGAGGATGATTTTGGTAATGCTAGCCCACCATGCAGGATAGCGTCACTAAATTCACCCTCTGGGGACCTCATTCTGCAAATGACAGACCCACTATAATCAGGCTTCCATAGACCGAAAAAATTGGCATATTCTGGCTCCAAGAAGAATTTATAACACAGGAAAATCTTGTCGGAACGACCCCAATTCAAACTTGACCTGTGTCTTGTAATTAAACCACAAACAAAGTTTTGAGTCAATTAAGATACAAATACAACAGTTATCATCCAGAGAGCAAAAATGTTGATGGACAGACGGCTATAGACACCAAAGGATACTTGAGGGGTCTGACTTTCCGACTTCAAAAAGTCGCGAACTGCCAAATTATTAAAAAAACAATTCTGTTGTAGCAAGTTTTTCCAACCATTTTCGACACCCACCCCCATAGAAACACAATTTATCACATAATTAACCCACAAAACCAGCTTTATAATTATTGGTAAGACACACGTGTAATATTAGCGCGTGCGATGACGCCACGCCATTATTTAAATTACTTGCGATTGCTGAAGTTTATGATTGTTGTTTTCGATGAGTACTTCGCGTTGCTTCGCGTTTATTTGATCATGTGATAAAAGGTATCTCAAACTCGTTCTATTTTATACATAATTTATCAACCTCTTCCACTAAATTCTATTTGAGCCTCGGTAAACCTCGGCTCAATCGAATTTAGTGAACTCGGTTGATAAATTCCGTATAAAATAGAAACTCATGTGAGATCCTCTATATCTAAGTTTTCTGAAGAATTTTATAATGTTCACCACTTACTGTCTGTTTCCTATCAACTACAGTAATGCTCTAATTAATCGACTCCCTAACCACAGCAAGAATTATGGGTAACTTTTCAGGATTTAGTCGGAAATATGGCTTGTTGCCATTCATCGGAAAGCTCTCGGGGAGAGCTTTCCGATGAATGGCAACAAGCCATATTTCCGACTAAATCCTGAAAAGTTACCCATAATTCTGCTGTGGTTAAGAAGTCGACTACTTAGAGCATTACTGTACCTATTAAGGTTTGTGTATGTAATAACCTCAGTTTGACATGGCAGTGATTGCTTATGTAATGTGTCCATGCATTTTATGTTGAGAGTGACCTAGCCTAACATATATTAGATTAAAGTTTAGCAAGGGAAGCCTAACTGTCTTAGTATAGCGTTTGTCGAGTTGAGTTCTCGTAAGATGCTTGTTAAGTATGATAACTTAGGTGATAAGTATTTGGTATACTAGTATACTGATTTCGCTTGGGTTAAGCTCTTCAGGTGTTTGTTATGATCAGCAATCGAATAGTTTGTCTGAGTAAGTGGGACGAGGTCTTGTACTGTTGCGTTTATATAGAGAAATTCTGGGTGTCCGGGTGGTGACCTTTGGTTGACCTTCACCTTGACCTTAATTTGTTTGGTAAAGGTTGCATGTATTTTTATTTTTTGGCAAAGGTTACATGTACATTTAGGTGAGTGAATTTTGCAAGATACAATCTATACTGACTGCCTAAATGCAGTGTTGGTGTGAAAATTACACTATCTCTAAGTTTTAAGGCCAAAAATAGTTTAAATATAATGAGGAAATTAGTTTTTTGAGCTTTGGAAAAAAAATATTTTGGGTTCTTTTGACCACCCACCAACCCCATCATACGTGCTCCGTGGTCCCAAAGAACTTGTTGCCCTCACCCTTGTCACATTGAAAAGAAATAGCATAAAGGTGTGTTTGGAATGTGATTTGATACAAAAGCATTTAAATGATAAGAAATGAGGAGGGTTCCTGCCCAATTCAGGGTATTATTGCCACTTTCATCCTCACATTACAGACTACAATGGCTGCTGTGAGATAAGGAACCAGTTATTACAGACCATGAGATAAGTCCAGCTTGTTAGGAACACATTACAGACCATGAGATAAGTCCAGCTTGTTAGGAACACATCACATCTTTTTGAATCTAACACATGGTATAGAAAGGAGATAAGATTGTGATGGATAAGTAGGTTATGTTCCCAGCCTGCATATAGTGTGCATGTCAATTGCAGAATGAGGTCCCCTGAGTGTGAATTTATTGACGCAATCCTGCAAGGCTAGCATCACCAAATTCACACTCTGGGAACCTCATTCTGCATGGCCTTTAATGCTGCACCAGCACAGCTCCCATCACTCTTATAGACTGGGACGTTGTTTTCTGGTGATATTTCTATGGCTTTCATTGTAGAGAGGCCACGCTTTATTAAAGGTACTCAACCCGATAAAACTCCTCTCAATTACTATTTCAATGACTTCGGGGGTCAAAAATATTTGATTCGAGTCGAGGAAGTCACCCATCAAAGCTCAGATTTGTTAGATATCGATTTTAGAAATCTATTATTTTTCATTATCGGGAATTCTTTCTGGCCCAGAAGATAGTAAAAAAATCGTTATTATTACCCACTTGATTATAGAGTTATCCATCCTTGTCTGTTTGAATAGAATTTTGGCGTAAAATCTCGAGCATGTTACCAAATTGACGGCAGTTATAAGTACTCATCTCGAGAACATAAGAATTTTCAAAAATCAATATCTAATGACTCTGAGCTTTGTTTGATGGGTTCCTCGACTCGAATCAAATATTTTTTACCCCCAAAGCCAAAGAAATAGTAATATAGGACCCTCTGATCGGATTGTTGTTGTTGGAATCTGTTGAGATGGGGACCCTCTTTACGGGTTGAGTACCTTTAAGTACCCTTCCATTTATAATGCACCCCCTTCCATTTAGGGTTAATAACAAACCTGACTATCTCAGTCTTATAGGATAGGATAATTTTTATTTACAATATACACACATGGAAAGTACAATTACAAATAAATATAATATTGATAGACTATACATGTATATTGCTAGGGGTGATATAGTCATGACTGACTGTCTTCCTATCACCCCTTATATACAGTAATGCCCTAAATATGGCTTGTTACCATTCATCGGAAAGCTCTCACTGAGAGCTTTCTGATGAATGGCAACAAGCCATATCTACAACTAAATCCTGAAAAGTTACCCATAATTCTGCTTTGGTTAAGGAGTTGGTTATTTAGGGCATTACAGTAACACTAAATTCAGACTAGTTGAACTCACCATATTTTTTATAGAAGGGCTCCCACATACACCCACCAAATCATCCATGATGACATTATGAGATATTCCTGACGTCAGCAGCTTTTTACATCTTTCCCGGCAGGTTCTATTCGTTGACTGTTCACAACAGGGTAATCCTGGAATAGAGATTATTTTATCTGTGTTTTATCATTGTTTCGGCCATTAATAGGCAATATCACAATGTTTTTAGTTTTAGGCAGGGTTGAAGCTGTCATAGGCCCAGAGTTCGAGCTGCCACTTGCCAAATTTGCCAATGGCAAAAATAATTCACATTTGGCAAAAAATATTTCATTTGGCAAAAGTTTTGGCAAGTCACTTTTTAATTCCTCAAGAAAGTTGAAAAATATTGGTCAATCAATATCATTCATTTCAGGAAACTCTTACAACAATTATATTAGTTGTGTTTATAATGTTTAGAAAAAGTTAACACATCTATTAAGATACAGTTAATCTCATAGAATTAGTACCGATGGTTGGAGGGATTACTAGTATTTAGTGTGGTGGTGTTTACATTGTTAATCCTCATGTGATGTTCCCTTCTGATGAAGCAACTCTTCTACAATTGTATTGTTCAGTGATTGGCTTATTGTTATATGATACACCACAATAGAGATGCGAGTATAGTTAGTTATTAACTGACTGCGTTTCTATCGATATCAAAAGTCGTTCAAACCACGAGTGTCGAAACATAAGACTTAAGGTTGCAGAAAATGATACTATCAGGGATAGCATTTGGCAAATGCTAAAATAATTTGACAAAAAATATCTTCATTTGGCAAATTATTTGGCACAAATAAATTTTGGTCCAGCGGGGACCCTGCATAGGCCAAATTGGCCAATGGCAAATTATTTTTGAAATGGCCAAACAAAAATTTCATTTGGCCAAAGTTTGTTTTTACCCAAAAATCGTAAATCATATTCAAAAACCCAAATTGATTTTGTAGATGGGGCGACAAGAGAATCAAATCTATAGTATGATCATATTCTAATTGATTAGGTGATACAGCTTAATGGGTAACAGAAGACATTTATGGCAGTGTACTATCAAACAATGGGCCACCAAATGCAATACGACAGTAATGAGGATTAACACTAATGAATCCTTAGTCTGTCATAAAGCTGAATGGTAGACGGTGGTTAGTTCTATATTGTCTGTCATAAGGCTGAATGGTAGACGGTGGGTAGTTGTATATTGTCTGTCATAAAGCTGAATGGTAGACGGTGGGTAGTTGTATATTGTCAAGTAACAATGGTGGGATTCATTAGTGGGAAATGTTCATATAATAAGTTCAATTATGCGTTCATCTTTCCCAAACATATGACGCGTCGATGTAATTATGAGCCTGGTGTTATGAGCTGTTGCGCGTTCACCGAGAAATAACTGCAACTAGCCACGTGGGCGCCGACCAATCAGAATGCTGGATTTAGTGATAATCACACCTAGTATGTAAATATATCACTTTAACAACAGTTTTCATGTTTTCTTAAGGTCTTCTAATTTGAAATTCAATAATATTTAGTTTTTAGTTTTTTTTCAAGATATTCAATTACATGGACAGAGTACTGGTATATACTTACTGTGTGAAGAAGCGCTGGCCAGAGAACGCCTGGAATTTTCTTCGACACACTCCGTGACTTTTGGGCTGGTGCTACAGAATGAAGACACTGCCCCCTGGTGTTTGATGCTGTTTACTCCCTTATTCAGAAACATGTTGTGGCACACCGCGTAGCAGTTAGGATTCGTGGCACTGTTACAACATCGTCTGGCCGCTGAAAATTAGTTAAATGAATTAAAATTGTAATACAACTTTATGTTCCCATGGAAATGTCAGGTTGTTTTGTGGTAAATCAATGTAATGTTGTCACTGCCTCAAACTTTCAAATTCATAATTCTAACCACAGGCACTCTCTGGTCAGGTATCTCTGAATGGAACAAAACGTGTTATCCAGGAATGAAATATGGACTCGTTGTGCACATTACTGTGCCGTATATGAATATACAAATTGTGTCTTACACTTTTGATCCAGTCAGGGCTACCTGTCCTCAGGGATTTTACTCGTCTTTTACAAAGTTTTAGCTAATATACATGTAATTTATTTTTCAGATAGGTTGTGTTTTATTCACGTTACTGTTTATGTACATATTCATTGTTTTACAAGTCAGTTAAGAGCTTAATGCTCATGTTTGTAATTTAAAATGCCTGACTTTATAAATAAAGCTTTTGAACTTTGAACTTGAACTGTAGACCAAGTCTTCTCAGTCCACAACAGCTTGGGATATCTGTCGGGTTGATGCTGTAACAGCTTTGGATATCGGTTGGGATGACGCTGTAACAGCTTGGGATATCGGTTGGGATGATGCTGTAACAGCTTTGGATATCGGTTGGGATGACGCTGTAACAGCTTTGGATATCGGTTGGGATGACGCTGTAACAGCTTGGGATATCGGTTGGGATGACGCTGTTTTGGACTGAGTACCTCCCCCCTCCGTTGCTCTTCTATAACAAACTTTCATTCAAAAGACGGACATACTACATGTATACGTGGAGCCCTGGCATTCACGCAAACCGCTAAAATTTATTAATCATCTGACATGACCTCGATTAATCTGCCTTCAAAATGATATATCATTTACCATGATAGAAATAGGTAAAGTGATATGATCGTTAATATATTGTTTACATACAGTTTCTGATAGCATGACAAAATCAAAATTCACTGGAAAACAAAGCTTTGTTCACTTATAAATCTCTGTGCTTTAACATTTAATGGAACTCTGATATACATATGTTTGATATCATGCTTGAGAAAGGCTGCCCTCTATGTTCATATACGCAAAGTTTCCATTTGACCTAATCTGAAGACATACGTGTACAAGCAATATAACTCCCGCCTGTTATAGAACAAAACCGATATCCCAAGCTGTTTTCAACTGAGAAGACTTGGTCTGTGAAATGCCATGCCAATGTCCCACCAACAAATTGCGAGGGGGGGGGGGGGGGGTTATGATATTGTACTTCTGGCTTCCACAATGGCTCCGCCCCTTGCATATGTAGCTTTTTGGGTGAAGATTGAAATTGATGCATATAGACATACTTACTGTGTTGTCGACTCAGACAGCTGTATAACCCTGCCTCCTCACTCCGCTCACAGTAACCTTTCAGATTAGACATACTTTGGGCCTGGAATAGATACCACAACTATATACTGATTGAAAATGCATCTATATTAATGTTATCTACAGTAATGTCCTAAATAATCGACCCTTAAACCACAGCAGAATTAGCCGGAATTATGGCTTGTTGCCATTCATCAGAAAGCTCTCACTGAGAGCTTTCCGATGAATGGCAACAAGTCATTTTTCCGACTAAATCCTGAAAAATTACCCTTAATTCTGCTGTGGTTAAGGAGTCGATTATTTAGGGCATTACTGTACATATATAAAAAGCCAAGTGTCTGTGTGTGTGTCTGTCTGCCTGCCTGTCTGTATCTCTGTCACGATTTTTCCGCATCTAAAAATATATCACCCTCATGTCCGATTGCACCCAAACTTTGACCATGCCCTAAGAAACATCTTAGAATAAGACATGCAACATATTAGGTCAATCGGTACAAGATGAGCTGAGATATAATGCATTTCCCAAATGTTATGAAGGCAATATTTTCACTGATATAATGCATCATGGGTAGCTTAGGGTTACATATCAATGGCTGGATCCACCCTGGGTAGCATAGGGTTACATATCAATGGCCCTGCATGCACTAAAATGGCCTCTTAATACCCCATGTATGAATCAGTAGACATGGCGAGCCCACCCTGGGTAACATAGGGTTACATATCGATGGCCCTGCATGCACTAAAATGGCCTCTTAATACAGATGTATGAATCAGTAGACATGGCGAGCCCACCCTGGGTAACGTAGGGTTACATATCAATGGCCCTGCATGCACTAAAATGGCCTCTTAATACAGATGTATGAATCAGTAGACATGGCGAGCCCACCCTGGGTAGTGTAGGGTTACATATCGATGGCCCTGCATGCACTAAAATGGCCTCTTAATACACATGTATGAATCAGTAGTCATGGCGAGCCCACCCTGGGTAGCATAGGGTTACATATCGATGGCCATGCATGCACTAAAATGGCCTCTTAATACCCCATGTATGAATCAGTAGACATGGCGAGCCCACCCTGGGTAGCATAGGGTTACATATCGATGGCCCTGCATACACTAAAATGGCCTCTTAATACCCCATGTATGAATCAGTAGTCATGGCGAGCCCACCCTGGGTCGCGTAGGGTTATATATCAATGGCCCTGCATGCACTAAAATGGCCTCTTAATACCCCATGTATGAATCAGTAGACATGGCGAGTCCACCCTGGGTCGCGTAGGGTTATATATCAATGGCCCTGCATGCACTAAAATGGCCTCTTAATAACCATGTATGAATCAGTAGACCTGGCGAGCCCACACTGGGTAGCATAGGGTTACATATCCACTGGCCCTGCATACACTAAAATGGCCTCTTAATACCCCATGTATGAATCAGTAGACATGGCGAGCCCACCCTGGGTAGCATAGGATTACATACCGATGGCCCTGCATGCACTAAAATGGCCTCTTATTACGCATGTATGAATCAGTAGTCATGGCGAGCCCACCCTGGGTAGCATAGGGTTACATATCGATGGCCCTGCATGCACTAAAATGGCCTCTTAATACCCCATGTATGAATCAGTAGACCTGGCGAGCCCACCCTGGGTAACGTAGGGTTACATATCAATGGCCCTACATGCACTAAAATGGTCTCTTAATACCCCATGTATGAATCAGTAGACCTGGCGAGCCCACCCTGGGTAACGTAGGGTTACATAGCAATGGCCCTACATGCACTAAAATGGTCTCTTAATACCCCATGTATGAATCAGTAGACCTGGCGAGCCCACCCTGGGTAACGTAGGGTTACATATCAATGGCCCTACATGCACTAAAATGGTCTCTTAATACCCCATGTATGAATCAGTAGACCTGACGAGCCCACCCTGGGTCGCGTAGGGTTACATATCAATGGCCTGGTCCACCCTGGGTAGTGTAGGGTTACTTATCAATGTCCGGGGGGGGGGCCCACCTCGAGTAGTGTAGGGTTACATATCAATGGCCCTGCATGCACTAAAATGGCCTCTTAATACCCCATGTATGATTCAGTAGACCTGGCGAGCCCACCCTGGGTCGCGTAGGGTTACATATCAATGGCCCTGCATACACTAAAATGGCCTCTTAATACCCCATGTATGAATCAGTAGACCTGGGGAGCTGGATCAAATGACAAGGTTTTCATCCTAATGTAAATTCCTGCCCACAATATTCACAGCTGGTTCTAATGCTAATAACTGATCAGATGGAAGTGAAGTATCACTGCACAGTCTATTGATCAGGTAAGCTGTTTGCACTGTGAAGTTACAGTTAAAACACTGATTCCAGAAAGAGAGTGAGCTGGGAGGGGTGATGGTGGTGAGGGGAAGGGGAGTGACAGATTGGCTGGCAGGGAGGGTAGGGTGATGGTGGGGAAGCTCTGATCAGATGGAGGTGAAGTACCAATGCACGTGTGTACTCTACTGATCACATAAGCTGTTTGCAGGGTGAACTTAGTTATAGGTTTGATTCGGAAGGGAATGGACATAGTAGGGGTGATGTTGGGGGGGGGGGGGGGGGGGGGGGGGGGGGGGGGGGGGGGGGGGGGGAAGTACCACTGCATAGTCTATTGATCACATAAGCTGTTTAATTGCACTGTAAAGTTACAGGTAAAGGACTAATTTGGTGATAGGATGGGGATGGGAGGGGTGGTGGGGGGTGGGAGGGGTGATGGGGGTGGGAGTTTATGTATAATTCTATTGAGGTGGCCACAATTATAGGTCTGAGACAGTAAGAGGGTATTTTAGACGAATGGATAATTTAGCTGCAATGAACTTTTAATCGTGAGTATTTCTTGTTTAGGTAAAACAAAAAGATATGTGGTTTGTGTTTCCATACAGACCACATATAAAGGCTACATGTATATGATGTGGTCAGAATACAGTAATGCTCTAAATAATCGACTCATTAACCACAGCTCTCAGTGAGAGCTTTCCGATTAATGGCAACAAGCCATATTTCCAACTAAATCATGAAAAATTACCCATAATTCTGCTGTGGTTAAGGAGTCAATTATATAGAGCATTACTGTAGGTGACAAGAACAAAACATTATCACTATTAGACAATCTTGGAATCTAGCATGTCATAGCTGTATAAAATATAGTCACATATATTATCTCTAAAACCATTTTCAACAAAAGTAAAACTCATGTCAAATGAAGAATTTGTCCTTTACAATAAGACCTCATTCCCAAAAACCACTAAAAATTCTAGGATGCACTTGTGTAGACCTGTTGAACAACAATAAAACCATTAAAAACTCAAGATGCACCATTACAAGCCTGTTCAACAACAGAGCTACCAAAACTACAATAGCTCTTACCTGCCCACCTGGAGGGAGACAACACAACAGAGATAACGTATTTCTCCAAATTTCCACCCGACAAAACTTGCTAAGTAATTAACGTACTGAGCCGCACCTACCCTGCAGCGGATAAAGTGTGTTATTTGTTATTATTTATTTAGGCTCGATTAACAATCTTTGAGTTTGGTGGTGTATTAGACGCTGGATTTAACATCGATGATCGCACGGAGATAATAAAATGACATGGGATTACGACCCCCACCTCGAGGCCTTTCCGAGCACGAATGAGTGACAGATGGAGAGGGTGAGGTATTTCCTTTGGGTTATTAACGCGTTTCCGCTGCCAGATATTATTGATGTTTCGGATCAATGCTACTTCAACTTATAACGACTTTGTAAATAAAGGTGGAAAGTGTGGCACTGACTTGAACTATGTTACACAGATAATATGGAACGGATATCTACCCTCTATATGAGTGATTACCAAAGATTATCATGTAAGCAGGGGTGATGGTGGAGAGGCATAGGGGTGCTGGAGGGGGCACAAGGGTGGCACTACCTTGAACTATGTTACACAGATAATATGGAACGGATATCTACCCTCTATATGAGTGATTACCAAAGATTATCATGTGAGCAGGGGTGATAGGGAGGGGCATAGGGGTGCTGGAGGGGGCACAAGGGTGGCACTGCCTTGAACTATGTTACACAGATAATATGGAATGGATATCTACTCTCTATATGAGTGATTACCAAAGATTATCATGTGAGCAGGGGTGCTGGGGGAGGGGCATAGGGGTGCACAATGGTGGCACTGCCTTGAACTATGTTACACAGATAATATGGAACGGATATCTACCCTCTATATGAGTGATTACCAAAGATTATCATGTGAGCAGGGGTGCTGGGGGAGGGGCATAGGGGTGCACAATGGTGGAACTGCCTCGAACTATGTTACACAGATAATATGGAACGGATATCTACTCTCTATATGAGCGATTACCAAAGATTATCATGTGAGCAGGGGTGCTGGGGGAGGGGCATAGGGGTGCACAATGGTGGCACTGCCTTGAACTATGTTACACAGATAATATGGAACGGATATCTGCCCTCTATATGAGTGATTACCAAAGATTATCCTGTGACCAGGGGTGATGGGGGAGGTGCATAGGGGTGCTGGAGGGGGCACAATGGTGGCACTGCCTCGCACTATGTTACACAGATAATATGGAATGGATATCTGCCCTCTATATGAGTGATTACCAAAGATTATCCTGTGAGCATGGGTGCTGGGGGAGGCGCATAGGGGTACTGGAGGGGGCACAAGGGTGGCACTGCCTTGATCTATGTTACACAGATAATATGGAACGGATATCTACCCTATATATGAGTGATTACCAAAGATTATCCTGTGAGCAGGGGTGCTGGGGGAGGTACATAGGGGTGCTGGAGGGGGCACAAGGGTGGCACTGCCTCGAACTATGTTACACAGATAATATGGAACGGATATCTAGTTTTTATCTACCCTCTATGAGTGATTACAAAAGATTATCCTGTGAGCAGGGGTGATGGAGGAGGGGCATAGGGGTGCTGGAGGGGGCACAAGGGCGGGCACTGGGGGTTGGTGGTAGCAACGTGCACGTCTTGATACAGTGTGTCTAACATTTGCAGAATGAGGTGCCAGAGGGTGAATTTAGTGAAGCTATCCCACACAGATGGGAGACCTAGGATCAGATTGAAGTTCCCAAATGGTGAATATTGTGATGTACACCCATTGGGAACCTTGATTATGTAATGTATTGTCTGCCAATTTGGGGATGTAGAAAAACTAAACTAAAAAAGAAATAGAATCTAAGTTTCTATAGAATCTACGTGAAGAAGTTTCTAAAGAAATTTGATAATAAAGAAACTTTCCAGAGAAGATGAGGCCTTAGCAGAATGAGGTCCCCAATGTGCGAATTTATTGATTCCAGTCCGCTATGCGGGATAGCATCACTAAATTCACCCTCTGGGGACCTCATTCTGCAAATGACAGGCACCTCAGGCCTGGTAATGATTGGAGAATAGGTGGTGGTCGCCTTGGAACGAGTTCCAGTTGTCAAATAAAATATTCAAGGAGAACTGAAAATATTAAGTTACTCAAATCCAAGAAGGTGGGGCACTTATTTAATTGTAAAGGACAAATTCTTCATTTGACATGAGTCTTACTTTTGTAGAAAATGGTTTTAGAGATAATATATGAGACTAGATTGAGCTATGACATGCTAGCTTCCAAGATGCTCAAGAAAGTTGAATGTCTAATTGTGATAATGTTTTGTTCTTGTCACCTACAGTAATGCTCTAAATAATCAATAGTCTAATGAACATAACAGATGTCTAAGATGGAGAAGGGATCAATTGGACATTTAAGAGGGGATGGGGTGGGGATCGTTTATTACTCAATATTCAAATTTGAGAGAAAATCTCTTTGTAATCATATTTTCCAGCCTTTACGAATTCCTCTTTGGCTGTTTATTGTGAAAATTACAACTTCTAACTTTTAAATTTGAATTTACAGGTGTGATGTTACAATAAATGCTTTCCCTTATAGTATTAAATGAAGACATTCAAAATATTTCATATAAACGTCCAGACAAAAAGAAAATAAACAGGATGTCGGAAGAACTATAATAATTTCCTGTTTTGTCCAAGACTGATTATAGTGCGTCTGTCATTTGCAGTATGAGGTTCCCAGAGGGTAAATTTAGTGACACTATCATGCACCCTCACTATCATTCACTATCATTCACCCTCTGGGAACCTCTTCTGCTGAGGCCTCAACTGCTGAATTTAGTGCACTATCCTGCACATAGATTCCCCGATATATTGTAGGGAATTTCAGATAGCAAATTTTAACGGCCTATGGCTTTTCATAGACCTACAAATGAATTAATGGGATTAAAGGAATTACCCATGAGCCTCTAAATTAATCGCCCACCAACAAGAAGTTCAGACACAAAACTACAAGCGCAGTCACCATCTTTATAGAACTCGCCACAGAAACCATTTTCTTTTTTCATTTTAATTACACAAACTTCATGCTACACGCACCACAAATAACTGAGCCGACAGATGGAATGAACTAAAAACTGAATTCTTGGTGGATCTGTCGTCAGTGTGCCAATAGTACTGAGAAGCTACACCTGAGGTGATTTAGGTAAGGCATTGCATGAGCAATCAGTATTCATAAATCCCATTAATTCATTTGTAGGTGCATTTTCTGTTGTCACTTTCATTACACAAACCTCATACTACACGCACCACAAATAAATGAGCGGACAGATGGAATGAACTAAAAACTGAATTCTTGGTGGATCTGTCGTCAGTGTGCCAATAGTACTGAGAAGCTACACCTGAGGTGATTTAGGTAAGGCATTGCATGAGCATTCAGTATTCATAAATCCCATTAATTCATTTGTAGGTGCATTTTCTGTTGTCACTTTCATTACACAAACCTCATACTACACACACCACAAATAAATGAGCGGACAGATGGAATGACTAAAAACTGAATTCTTGGTGGATCTGTCATTAGGGTGCCAATAATCCTGAGAAGCTACACCCGAGGTGCTTTAGGTAAAGCTTTGCATGAACATTCAGTTCTGTAGTATACTAATACTGGTACATTGGAATGGCGTCCCTTCTTAATTTGTATTTCAGAATTTAGTGTGTCTGTCATTGAGAGCTTTCCGATGAATGGCAGCAAGCCATATTTCCAACTAAATCCTGAAAAATTACCCATAATGCTGCTGTGGTTAAGGAGTCGATTATTTAGGGTATTACTGTATAAAGGGTGAGGTTATATTCAAGTCTGGAAATAGTGTGTCTGTCATTTGCAGAATGAGATCACCATAGGGTGAATTTAGTGATTCTATTCCACATGGCAGGCTAGCATCACTAAATTCACCCTCTGGTAACCTCCTTCTGCTTAAGCGTCATCTTCTGGGAAGTATCTATAGTCTCAAGTTTCTATATCCCCTTATTTCCAGAAGATAAAATGCATAATCGATGTGACTAATGGGTGAATATCACCAACTTCAACTGGGGAACTTCAATCTGATCCTAGGTCTCCCATAGCAATTGAGGCCTAAGCATAATGAGGTCCCCAGAGGGTGCATTTGGTGATGCTAGCCCACTGTGCGAGATAGTGTCACTAAAATCACCTTCTTGGGACAGACACACTAAATTCAAGCTTGGGTGCTTAAGGTAAGGCGCTGCATGAGCATTCAGTTCTGTAGTATACTAGTACGGTAAGTTGGGATGGGGTACATTCTTAATTTGTAGTTCAGCGCACGGGCAGTAAAACTGCCTCTGGAGTCCAATTTATCTGTTTTTCAGATATTAAATACAGTAATGCCCTAATTAATCAACTTCTTAACCACAGCAGAATTATGGGTAACTTTTCAGGATTTAGTCGGAAATATGGCTTGTTGCCATTCATCGGAAAGCTCTCACCGAGAGCTTTCAAATGAATGGCAACAAGCCATATTTCCGACTAAATCCTGAAAAGTTACCCATAATTATGCTGTGGTTAAGAAGTCGATTAATTAGGGCATTACTGTACAATGGTCTGTAAGGATATTCCTTGAATGTATCAGCTAAACAAATGAATGGGAATCAACTCATTAGTTTCTGAAATTTTGATCCACAACTATTAAAGCAGTTCAGACACAAAACTGCATCGCTGACAACATCTCTATCGAACTATAAGATAGAAACCGTTTTCTGTTTAATAAATGGATGTTGAATTGCTTGCGTTCCATAGAGTATGGATGAAAGTTGGTTTGACATTTTGAGTGGAATGTGAAAATGTTCCACACATAAAAATGTCAGACCAACTCTATACTCTATGAAATGCAACAAAATCAATATCCATTAGTTATATTAGTACACTCAACTGACTCAACTATCAAGATTAAAAGAGCATTAAGCAGAAGCACCCATTCCCAAAGCTTTTCTCGAAGCAAGTTGCATCTACACAAAAATGAAAGTAAGTAGGGGTCAGCGGGTCATTTGACGTAATTTCTACCAACCAACGTCCTGCATTCATGTTCCACAGTGCGAATGGGTGCTGGTGAGGGAGGGGCAAAGGGGAGGGGTGATGGTCAACTGAGTCAACTATCAAGATTAAAAGAGCATTAATTCCAAAGCTATTATCTGTACAAAACTGGAAGCAAGTTGGGGTCAGCGCGTGACATCATTTGACGTAATTTCTACCAACCAAGGTCCTGCATTCATGTTGCACAGCGCGAATGCATATGGGAGTTTAAATGTTGTCATTTTCATTTACACAAACTGCATGCTACACGCACCACAAACAAATGAGCTGGCAGATGGAATGAACCAAATAACTTAGTTCTTGGTGGATCTGTCATCAGTGCGCCAGCAAAGGGGAGAAGATATGCTATGCCTGAGGTGCATCAAATAGCATGAGGTACTTTAGGTACAAATGTAAGGTGTTTAGTATTCAGTAAATATATATGGAATGGGGTCCCTTCTTAACCCTTTCAGTGCCAGGTCCGATTTTTGTATCAACCAATATACCCTGTGCCAATGCATTCTCTTATATATGCGAGTCGACCATATGTCGCCTCGCATATATAAGAGAATGCATTGGCCTAACAATTTTTCATCATTTGTTATTATTTTTTACAATTTTTTACAATTTTAATAATTTTTTCTTATAAAAATTCAAATTCAAATTGTTTATTTGGTATAGAATCCAATATTAGATTATTACCAACACATATAAAGAACATAACAAGAGGACATTTACATTCTTGCGACAAAGAGCTATGTCTTCTGCACTTTACTTTGTTCAGCCGGAACATTTTGTAACCGCAAATGGTACAGCCATGCACTGTCATATGTAGTTTTGAGCAAGCCTTGAAATAGGGTGTCTGTCATTTGCAGAATGAGGTCCCCAGAGGGTGAAGTTAGTGATGCTACCCCGCATAGCGGGCTAGCATCACCAAATTCACCCTCTGGGAACCTCATTCTGCTTAGGCTTGGTTTTGAGTTTGAACTTCTCAGTGGGTTAGCCCTTAATTTAGAGGCTCATGGGTAATTTCATAAATCCCATTAATTCATTTGTAGGTGTGTTTTGCGTTTTCTGTTGTCATTTTCATTACACAAACTGCATACTACACGCACCACAAATAAATGAGCTGGCAGATGGAATGAACTAAAAAAAGTGAATTCTTGGGGGATCTGTCATCAGTGCGCCAGCAATGCTGTGGAAATGTGCAACATTGAATAACGCCAGTGATTTATCAGGAGCCAGAGCACAAATAATGTTTACATCAGATGTCTCCGTGTTAACTAGATATGTGGCTGTTCCAATAGGATAAAGTACCCCAAAGTTCCCAACAGTATTTGGACTACAGTAATGCTCTAATTAATCGACTCCTTAAACACAGCAGAATTATGGGTAACTTTTCAGGATTTAGTCGGAAATATGGCTTGTTGCCATTCATCGGAAAGCTCTCCCCGAGAGCTTTCCGATGAATGGCAACAAGCCATATTTCCGACTAAATCCTGAAAAGTTACCCATAATTCTGCTGTGTTTAAGGAGTCGATTAATTAGAGCATTACTGTAGAAAGGGTGAGGCTAAATTCAAGTCTGGAATTAGTGTGACTGACATTTGTAGAATGAGGTCCCCAGAAGGTGAATTTAGTCATGCTATCCCATGGGCGAGCATTCCCAAATTCACCCTCTGTGAACCACATTTTGCTCAGGCCTCATTTTCTGGGAAATATCTATGGTCTCAAGTTAACATTGTTTTTAATTACTTTTCCCCTTCTGATCAGTTTCTATATACCCTAATTTCCAGAAGATAAACTGCATAAACATCATTCGAGGTAACTAATGGGTGAATATCACCAACTTCAACTGGGGAACTTCAATCTGATCCTAGGTCTCCCATAGCAATAGAGGCTGAAGCAGATGATGCTAGCCCGCTGTGCAGGGCTGAAAATGTCAGACACACTACTTCCAGACTTTGGATATATTAGGCACATAGACATCGAAAAAGAACTGTAACTGATAACATGAACAGACTGTGCAGACGTTCCTGTGGTTTAAAAAATGAAAACTTGAAAGAATAAGAACTTTTATGATGATGCATATTGCTGAAAATTTCCAAATCACTACGCTAAACATAAATTATTTCCAAATGACTACGCTAAACATATTATTTTCAAAATCGCGCTAAACATAACGGAGAACATCTCTGCTAAGTTTATTATATCCAACATGAACAGAATCAGGAAAAATAGCAGAAACAATCATTTTCTATATTTTAACATTGGAATTTTGTTAACACTGTATTCCTTTAACCCTTTTCAATATCGTGCCATATGTATTCGAGCGAATGTTATAATCCGGAAATCCTCTTTTTGTTCTTTTGATGTCAAGAAATTCTTATTTCTTCGTTATATTTCACCATTATATTGTGCCCATTTGTGGGCTAATTACTCAAAGAAAACGTACAACAAATTGTCTATCTGTTATAATAATTCATATAGGATGTTGATGCGATATTTTAAATATTGTAGTGCTAGCGCTATGTATGTTACTTATTGTATGTTATCATTTCCTATGTTACTGCGCAAGTTTGTGTATAACTTCAGAGAGAGAGTATGTCAATGTTCGAATACAATAATTTCTAGTATACATTCTTCAGATATTAAGTATAGATGAAAACTATTTTTAAATTGGAATTCTATATTATACACATAATGCAAATCAAAATACGTTATTTCTAAAATTTGTGATTAATTGTTGTTATATATTATATTGTTTTAATACATATGGGCAACATTGCCTGAAATAAACTATTATATACTAAATACTCATCGACGAGTAGTTACATTTAATTAGAAAATGTTCATATAGGTCATTTGTTGAACTTATTATCTGAAAATTTCCCATCAATCATGGAAATTAATTCTTCGGCCCTTGTATTAATTTTTCGCATGTCTGTTGTCCTCTTAAATTTCTTGAACATCCCTCTGATGAATATTGTGATGTGCACCCATTGGGAACCTCGATTATGCAATGTGTCGTCTGCCAATTTGGGGATATAGAAAAACTAAACTAATAAGGAAATACAATCTAAGTTTCTATAGAAATTTGGTAATAGAAACTTTCCAGAGAAGATGAGGCCTAAGCAGAATGAGGTCCCCAGAGGGTGAATTTGGTGATGCTAGCACGCTATGCGGGATAGCGTCACTAAATTCATCCTATGGGGACCTCATTCTGCAAATGACAGACCAACAGGTAAAATACAAGAGAGGAACGAGAGAGGAACGGCCTGACTTATCTAATTATAAACCTGACTACTAAATCGTCAACAGGGTGAACGCCATCAATTTAATCAGAGGGACATGGAACTGTGACAGCCAGATATCGGTGTTTTACGATAATTAAGCCTATTTCGGGACGGACTGAGCATTGTGATTACATTATGGCTGAGGGGATTATTACAGACAGGCTACGGAAGCATGGAAGGGTATCAATTAACAATATCGCAATCAACAGACGATCACGGCCCGAGGCCAGTCCATAGTTCCAAGCATAACAATTTACCCGATCATTTCAATGATTGCCTTTTTTTTTTTCATTTAAACTGTTGAATTTGTCTGGCAATATTTCACTTGTTACAAATATAATTCCAAATCACTTCCTGCGTGTCTCAATTAAAACCTTCAGAACCATGTCTATTGACCCCCAAATGCTTGCAATAATATACTGGATCCACGGCCAGCTATATGACCCTTTAACCACAGCAGAATTATGGGTAATTTTTCAGGATTTAGTCGGAAATATTGCTTGCTGCCATTCATCGGAAAGCTCTCGGTGAGAGCTTTCCGATGAATGGCAACAAGCCATATTTCTGACAAACTCCTGAAAAATTTCCCATAATTCTGCTGTGGTTTAGGGGTCGATTATTTAGGGCATTACTATACCTCAATACATGGGAGTGAACAGCTATAATATGACCCATCCAGGGATGATGACAGGGGGGGGGCTCAATACATGGGAGTGAACAGCTATAATATGACCCATCCAGGGATGATGACAGGGGGGGGGCTCAATACATGGGAGTGAACAGCTATAATATGACCCATCCAGGGATGATGAAAGGGGCATCTTAATGAGGTTGCAACAAAGTCTGATCATAGTGTGTCTGTAATTTGCAAAATGAGGTCCTCAGAGGGTGAATTTAGTTACGCTATCCAGCTTAGTGGATTAGCATCACTAAATTCACCCACTGGGGACCTCATTCTGCTTGGGCCTCATCTTCTCTGGAAAGTTTCTTTATTATCAAATTTCCATACAAACTTCTTCACATAGATTATATTTCTTTTTCAGTTTAGTGTTCTCTATATCCTGAAATTGGCAGACGACACATTGCATAATCGAGGTTCCCAATAGGTGTACATCACAATATTCACCATTTGGGAACTTCAATCTGAGTCTGTCTCCCATAGCAGATGAGGTCATGCAGAATGATGTCCCCAGAGGGTAAGTTTGGTGATGCTAGCCTGCTGTGATGGATAGAGTCACTAGATTCACCCTCTGAGGACCTCATTCTGCAAATGACAGGCACCTTATTCTCCATCTGGGGACCTCATTCTGCTTAGGCCTTATCTTCTGGGAAGTATCTATAGTCTCAAATTAACATTGCTTTAGTTACCTTTTTACCTTCTGTTCAGTTTCTATATCCCCTAATTTGCAGAAGATAAAATACATAATTGAGGAGACCAAATTCTGACCAATGGGTGAACATCACCAGCTTCAATCTGATCGTAGGTCTCCCGCAGAAGTTTAGGCCTGAGTAGAATGAGGTCACCAGAGGGTTAATTTAGTGATGCTAGCCCCTCTCACCTTCTATGGACCTCATTCTGCAAATGTCAGACACAATATTTCAAAGCTTAACTTAATCTGATGGGGAGTAAATGGTCAGGACAAGGGGGTCAAGTGCCCCCGGCATCCCCCCCCCCCATTCCCCAGCATCCCTGATTAAGCCTGATTTATGATGAATAACTTACTGAATAACACTGATCTTTACAGGAAGGCGTTAATGCCAGGTCACAACATGGTTGTCCGTGCCAAATCTCTAGACTGTGAATTACTGAAAAACAGGAAGGTCAAAGGTCAATTTCTAGACTGAGAATCACTGAAAAACAGGAAGATCATATGTTAACCCTTTCATAATGAGAGCTGCGTGGGCACACCATTAAAGATCCTGTGCCAAAGCATTATCTTATATATGAGAGTCAACCATAGGTCACATCGCATATATAAGAGAAAGCATTGGCCTAAACAAAACTATAAAAAAAAACAATTTCTTACATTCTTTAACAATTTTTATAATTTTTTCTTACATTCCTTGACAATTTTTATCATTTTTTATCATTATTTCTTTCATTCTTTAACAATTATAAATAATAATATAACTTTTGTTAGGCCAATGCATTCTCTAATATGTGTGAGGCAACCTATGGTAGACTCGTAATTATAAGAGAATGCATTGGCACAGGGTTTTCGCAAAAATTCAGGAAGTTGCCATCATGAAAGGGTTAAACCATGGTTGAGATATGTAGCTTTGCTGTAGGCCAAAAAAACAAGATTTCTGGAGAATAACTCTAGAATGGAAAACTTGAACACGAACGTTATTAGCCCCTCTTTTGAAAGCAGTCATGATGATGAACCTCCATGCCAAATTTCAGATCTAATAATCCATGACTGAGATATATGCCCGGATGAACGGATGGATAGACAGACCATCCCCACAGTATACACCCAAGCCTGAATTTAATGTGTCTGTCATTTGCAGAATGAGGTCCCCAGAGGGTGAATTTAGTGATGGTATCCCACACAGCAGGATAGTTATGTGGGCAAGCATCACTAAATTCACACTATGGGAACCTCATTCTGCTAAAGCCTCATCTTCTGGGAAGTATCTATAGTCTCAAATTTACATTGTTTGTAGTTACTTTTTCCCTTCTGTTCAGTTTCTATATACTCTTAATTTGCAGAAGATAAAATACATAATCGAGGTGACTAGAAGTAACTTTCGGGGCAACCTGATAATATCATGATAATGCCATGACAAATGCACTCCAGATGAAATATTCTTCAGCAAGGAATTGACTTACGTGGCCGTGATGTCACCTACACGATATTAAGGACGCGGCAGTAATTCGGTGCAGCAACATGCCAACGTTATAGTAAATTATGATAGGAAGGAATGTATCAATCATATTTAAGCGCATGATAAATTCACTTTGCATTGACAAGCTTAAAAACTGCCGGGACGTCATGCACTTCTTACATGGTAGCAGCGCGGGAAATTACTTTCTCCGCAATTGTACATATTGATTTCGATGCATGATGTCTCATATAGGGTGCGATTAAATCAGGCCGAGAATCACCCCCCCCATAGATTCCCATTCATTTATTGAAGGGATGATCATATGATTTGATGCATCGTGTAAAGACATAAGAATTAGATTGATTGAGGGGGGTGAACAGATGAATTTCAGAGGCAACCTGACCAATATCGATATCATCCCATGAGTCAATTGATATGCACAGTAATACCCTAAATAATCGACTGCTCAGCTGAGAGCTTTCCGATGAATGGCAACAACTTGCCAACAAGCCATATTTCCGACTAAATCCTAAAAAATTAACCATAATTCTGCTGTGGTTAAGGATTCAATTATTTAGGGCATTACTGTACTTCAGATGAATAGAATTGGATAACGTGGCCGTGATGTCACCAACACGATATCAAGGACACAGCAGTAATTCGGTGCAGTAACATGCCATCGTTATGGTAAATTATGATAGGAACGAATGTATCAATCATATTTAAGGGCATGATAAATTCACTTTGCATTGACAAGCTTAAAAACTGCCGGGACGTCATGCACTTCTTACATGGTAGCAGCGCGGGAAATTACTTTCTCCGCAATTGTACATATTGATTTCGATGCATGATGCAGAGATATAAGATGCAGTCAAATCAGAGACTCGGTGCTCGTGCATTATCACAGAAGGAATCGCATTATTCATCTTTTTAATTTGCTGAGTGAATATGGCCTGGTTCGGGAGGGAGTAAAGACTGTCATTACACGCTTGCTGTTACTCCGGGATACAAGCATTGGAATGTGTTTGTTCTGCGTAGATTGATGCCGTTACAATTATAAAAAATAGCTCTATCTTCTCAAATACTTTTTTTTTAATTTCTATTCTATGTTTTTTCCAGAATTTTAAAAGGTTGATTATCTCTTCCGCAACATGATTTATATAGTTTCCTGGGTATGAAATAATAAATATGAATCGAAGACCACTGTCCGGAAAAGCATCTATCAATTAATATTGATTTTATTTCTATTTGTTTTCGAGGTCTTCTTAGCCCAGACACAGCACGCGAAACAAAATAGATATGTGAATTTATTTCATGTTCTCTAGACTGACAGGGTCCTCCACAGATGTTTCACCTTTTATAGTAAATTTTTAGTCACCAAATATATGATTTGTTTCTCAGATGTATATTGTATATATATTCTGTTATGACAGACACCATTGTTTTATGGTTTGTTTTAATAAATCTTATCTTATCTTATCTTATTGTATAAACTAACTATGTGCCATTCAAAAATGGTCCCTGATATTCACACCGTCTTTTTTATTTGTGTTTATTGGTTATTTTGATTATAGAAAATAAGTATATAATACACTCTAGGGCTAATCTACTTGATTCACACTCAATATTACAATAAATACAATCAATTGGAGAGAGTTTGCGACTCGCATTTGTTCAGAGCACCACACTGGAGGCCTTTGTCTAAAAGTTCTATTTATATAACAAATAAGTGTCCCATTAATTTATACTATATTTAGATCATTTAATACTATAAAATAATATCAAAATAAAATCGATATTGATAGAATCATTTCCGGACAGGGATTTCCAATTCATACGTATTATTTCTTACCCAGGAGACTATAAAAAAAAATTATTTAAGAGATAATCCATCTTTAAGTTTGAAATGCAAATTATTTTATCAAAGATATAGTGTTTTAACTTGCAGCTGGAAAAAGATTAAACTTGAACATTAATATAATAGAATGCAAACTATTCACTATTATATTAATGTTTAAGTCTAATCTTTTTCCAGCTGCAAGTTAAAACACTTATTATTCTTTGATAAAATAATTTGAATTTGAGGCCTCAGCAGAATGAGGTCCTCAGAGGGTGAATTTGGCGATACTAGCGAGCAATGCGGGATAGCGTCACTAAATTCACCCTCTTGGGACCTCATTCTGCAAATGACAGACACACTACAGTAATGCCCAAAGTAATTGACCACTTAACCACAGCAGAATTATGGGTAATTTGGGGAGAGCTTTCCGATGAATGGCAACAAGCCATATTTCCGACTAAATCCTGAAAAATTACCCATAATTCTGCTGTGGTTAAGTGGTCAATTACTTTGGGCATTACTGTATATCAATATAAATCAAACCAGTTACTTTACTCCAGGGCTCTGACTTAGTATTTTAATCAGTCCTGATTGAAATTAAACAGTGCATGTATTGTGAAGGCACACATGGTCTGTTGTTACTATAATGTAAAGACTTCTATCTTGCTGGTATGCTGTGATGTTAACAGGGCTCTAGTTAGCAATGCCTTCCTGTTTACCCAGCCAGCATGTGGTTGTCTGCTTCAAATCTAAACAAATTCTCAACTTAATCCTAATAAATCAAATAAAACCGAGTAGCAGACTGACAATATCATACATAATTGGTTCCTGGAGATCTTTGCATGTTTTTTATTTTCCCTATAAATAATGATAAAGTGGAAACATTCTCCGTGGGACAGAATTGTGCTCAAGTTCATGGCCATGGCTACAATGGTGTAAGAGAGCATGCCATGAATCTCTACTATGGCTGATGCCCCAAGAGATCATATTCCGCTAATACAAAACCTTGGAACTTTTTGAAGTTTTGACAGGGAACTTTATAAAGTCCCAAAAATAAAGCGGGGAAAATATTTCTTAGTTATTATCTGTTCCATATATAAACATTGAATTAGTGACCCAGGAGAAATTCCATAATTGTAAACGCAAAATCGCAAAATCGCTCCCAAAGTCACTTAAATTGTGAAATTTCGAGTTAGGACATTCACCTACAGGGAAATACATGTACAATAAGAAACAGATAATAATTAATAAATATATTTATTACGTGCGTTATTTTCAAAACTTCAAAAGGTTCCAAGGTTTTGTACTGGTGGAATATAATCAGGCGTTAGCCAGAGTAGAGTTTCATGGCTACAACGGTGTAAATACATGTACTTTCTTATGTGGAAATTTGTCCAGAATGATACCCTTCTTCTGGATTGGATGAAAACACTCTTTCTTCAGCCAGACGATATGATTGATTGATTGGGGTTTAATGTCGTTTTCAGCAACTAATGCCATATCACGACATTGCCAGTTTTAGTGGTGGAGTAAATCCGCACACTTATGGCTAATCTAACAGTGAGTTCAATGGCTGATAGACTCGTCAACCATGTGCAGCAAACCACCAGCCATCAGGAGTAACTGGCAACCCCAGAAGATAACGATTTCGAGTTTAGGGGCTTGATATTTCCCTATAAATATCTGATAAAGCATGAAATTTCTGTTGAAAATTCATGATTGTGTGGGTGACATATCTCTCAGACTAACAGCACTAACTGTATGATACCCAGCTGTTAAGACCAGGATGCTACAGTGATGCCCTAAATAATCAACTCCTTAACCACAGCAGAATTATGGGTAACTTTTCAAGATTTAGTCGAAAATATGGCTTGTTGCCATTCATTGGAAAGCTCTCACTGAGAGCTGTCCGATGAATAGCAACAAGCCATATTTCCAACTAAATCCTGAAAAGTTACCCATAATTCTGCTTTGGTTAAGGAGTCGATTATTTAGGGCATTACTGTACTTGGAGATTAATTATTTTAAACCAGAATTTTGGTCAAGGAGTCTCACTGAGAGCTTTCCGATGAATGGCAACAAGCCATATTTCCAACTAAATCCTGAAAAGTTACCCATAATTCTGCTGTGGTCAACCCTTTACCCAACAGAAGGGCCCTGTGCCAATGCATTCTCTTATATATGCGAGTCGACCATAGGTCGCCTCGCATATATAAGAGAATGCATTGGCTTAACACATTAAAAATTGTTACAAGAATGTAAGAAAAAATGGTAAAAAGTGTTAAAAAAAAGATTTTTTTTAGGCCAATGCATTCTCTTATATATGCGAGGCGACCTATGGTCGACTCGCATATATAAGAGAATGCATTGGCACAGGGCATAACTGTAACCATCACAATGTGGTCAATGAGCCGGTTCCAATGATATCCATATTTGTATGGTTTTATTGAGACAGACCAAAGATATTTTAGGCTGTTGAAGCTTTATTTGGCCGGTTTGTTGGGTAAAGGGTTAACAGTAACACAATGCAAAACATATTAAAAAGGGTTAAGGAGTCGATTATTTAGGGCATTACTGTACACGGAGATTAATTATTTCAAACCAGAATATCGCAGCAATTTCTGTTCACGAACCACAAGTTATGATGAACATGCACATTCATGCAAGGAACAGCATGAGAACAATGAAGCGTTCCATAATTGGAACCTGTGGAACAGAGGAACGCATGAGCATCAAATCTCCATGATGTGCACCAACAGCTCGGCTATCATGGCCAGGAGACGCTATCATCCCCAGGAGATGCAGAGGTCTTAATTAGATTTGTTAGTGTTAATTAGGAATTAGTTCCTGTTTCACAACGTGTAGCCATGCATGGCATAAACCAGATTCCTGCACTAAATCAGGAGATATTTCCTGGAATCAAGGTGAACAGTTCGTTCTTTATAATAAAAAATGAGATTCAGGCACTCTTCATGAGATTCAGGCACTCTTCACACTTAAAAGAACTCAATGCCTTTGAAGTGGGCATTTTTAAAAGTATCAAGCCTTGAAATAGTGTGTCTGTCATTTGCAGAATGAGGTCCCCAGAGGGTGAATTTAGTGATGCTACCCCGCATAGCGGGCTAGCATCACCAAATTCACCCTCAGGAAAATAAGGTTCAAGGTCTAATAAAAAATTTACAAATATTTTGCTATTTCTTTATTTTCTTACGATTTAAGGCACACTTAATTCTTACATCTCAGCAGAATGAGGTCCCCAGAGGGTGAATTTGGTGATGCTAGCCCGCTATGCGGGGTAGCATCACTAAATTCACCCTCTGGGGACCTCATTCTGCAAATGACAGACACACTATTTCAAGGCTTGTGAACAGTTGGTTCTTTATAAGAAAAAAAAGAGACTCAGACGCTCTTCACACTTGAATGAACTCAATTTGAAGTGGGCATTTTGCCAAGTATTAACCCTTCCAAGATTGGAGCTTACAGAACTTTTGTGAAAACCCTGTGCCAATGCATTCTCTTATATATGCAAGTCTCCCACATGGAGCCTCACGTATATAAGAGAATACATTGGCCTAACAATATTTACCTTGACCTTGTAAGCCAGTGCATTCTCTTATATATTCCAGTCTCCCACATGGAGCCTCGTATATAAAAAGAATACCTTAGCCTAACAATATTTACCTTGACCTTGTAAGCCAGTGTATTCTCTTATATATGTGAGTCTCCCACATGGAGCCTCGCATATATAAGAGAATACATTGGTCTAACAATATTTACTTTGACCTTGTAAGCCAGTGCATTATCTTATATATGTGAGTCTCCTATAGGGAAGAGAATGCACAGGATCTTTAATGCTGCACCGTGAAATGGTTATTAAGAGACCCTTAATAGACAGAATATACTAACTAGAAAAACATGAAAAACAGCCCCTATTAGAAGGTTTTAATAGTAAGTTTTTCCTAGTATTGGACAAGATCAAACCCAGCTGTATACATTTCTCCAGACATAAATTACACTGAACCAGTGTTCGATCCTTCCCGTTTATTTTGTGACATTATATTTTTGCATTTCATCAATCTACTGAAATTGATTGTTACTGAGCCATATCGTTTTACGAAGTATTAAGAGTCATGGGATTATATGTCAGAAAATATTCACTCAGAAAAGCATGAAAAACATGAGATATTAGAAGTTTGTCAGTAAGTTTTCCCTAGTGGGCTATCAGCTGACACTGCAGCTCACAATAGTTCATTGCATTCGTCCCAGCATGAGTCAGACAACAATACGTTCCGTCTCCGATTCCATTAACTATATCAACCACCCTGTTATTAAGCTTCGAGCTTCGTGTGGAGACCCCCACAGAGAGGAAGATGGATCACAAAATTATAAACTTACTCCGCGATTTACATAATTTATTTCATAGTTATGCAGATGAGTTATTTTTTATTTCCGTGTACGACATAAAAATAAGACGGTGTTTGACAGCGTCGATTTATGTGTATAGTGCAGAGGCTACCACGACTAGTCAATATGACAAAAATTACTTCTAAAGTCAGATATATGTATGCAATAAACACACCTTTGAAATATATACAGGTGTAAATCATTGCGACACTTTGATCGAGTTGTATCAAGTACGTTCATTGGATTAACGTACATGGTTGTATCATGTGTACAAATAACACTATACACTATAAATGATAATAAAGGTGGACATAATTTTTGTAGATGGAGAAAGTTTCTATGTCTAAGACACTAAAAATAATATTTAACTTTAAAGGTACACATTGTGTTTGAACAGTTTGAAGTGGACAACTTCCATATACAAATGACACTTTAATTGTATGTCAATATGAAAAGAATTACTTCTAAAGTCAGATATATGTAAGCAATAAACACACCTTTGAAATACATACAGGTGTAAATCATTGGGACACTTTGATGGGGTTGGATTCTGTGTACAATAACACTATACACTATAAATGAGAACAAAGGTACAAAACTTGTAACAATTTGACGGGGACTGCTTCTATGCAAGCCTGATTATAGTGTGTGTCTGCCATTTGCAGAATGAGGTCCCCAGAGGGTGAATTTAGTGACGCTAGCCCACTGTGATAATGACAGACAAACTAAATTAAGGGTTGGAGCCATGCCTAGCACAGCTCTGTGTTCTACAGCGCGACTCCCTCAACTTTGAGTAAGGCTCCCTATGGGAGACTGGCATATATAAGAGAATGCATTGGAACAGTTTTCCAAAAAAAATTTAGGAAGCTCCATGCAGTCATCAAAGGTTTAACCTCTTTGCTGCTAAATGACGTTATGACCTCATGTGCTTGGCTGTTAACATTATTGTCATTTTCCAGTGGAAAATTATAACGGGAAGATCACAAGAACCATAAATCTGACTCAGTTGAAAAGCTATTATTGTAAACAATCGAGGAACATCATACACTGTTTGAAACTTTGAGATACATGTAGTTATTACGATGTACCAATCACTGAGTTCCATTTATGAATAATGGCCTACAGCTAATGTGCGGAAGTAGGAAGATGTAATGCCCTAAATAATCGACTCCTTAACCACAGCAGAATGATGGGTAACTTTTCAGGATTTAGTCGGAAATGTGGCTTATTGCCATTCATCGGAAAGCTCTCACTGAGAGGTTTCCGATGAATGGTAACAAGCCATATTTCCGATTAAATCCTGAAAAGTTACCCATAATTCTGCTGTGGTTAAGTAGTCAATTATTTTGGGCATTACTGTAGTTACGGACGTCATAGCAGCGAAGAGGTTAAGGTTAACAGATGACGCCCTCTACTTGGCGTTCTATGCTCCTACATGTTTAACCCTTTCATGAGGGGAGCTTCCTGAATTTTTGCGAAAACCCTGTGCCAATTCATTCTCTTATATATGCGAGTTGACCATAGGTCGCCTCGCATATATAAGGGAAAGTATTGGCCAAACAAATTTCAATTATTTTTTATAATTGTTAAAAGATGTAAGGAAAAATTACTAGTAAAAAAAATTATAAAAAATTGGTAAAGAGTGTAAGAAATAATGATACAAAATTATAAAAATTGTTAAAAAATGTAAGAAACGAGAGGCCGATCACGATCGGCAGATGTTAACCCATCCCTTGGCGATAAAAATTTAATATGATCGGATAAATGAGAGTTTTGGTGTTGAGTTATAGAGTATACTGTTATGTAATATTATAGACAAATGTACATAACACAAATTATTGGAATTTATGGGTCACTGGCATTTATATAAGAGAATGCATTGGTACAGGATCTATAATGCTAAGCCAGCAAGCCCATGGGTTAAATGTGTAGGTGTGACCTGGACATGGAATACTTGGGTTAAGAGAGTCCAATTTAAGTTTTACAATAATAATGTGTCCTAGTATACAGATAAGCAACCTCACCACTGACCCATTAATATCAATTATATAGCACAACTGTCAAAATATCACAGGAATTGTTTATGTTGAACACTGACCTCTCTATTAAACCAATAACAATTATAATGATATCAGACCATCAGAAGATATAACTCTGCAGCAGAGATGTCTACTGTTAATATTATGTGATGTTTATTGTTGAATCTTTATTTTAAATTAGATACCATAGCCTTCTTTATCAGATTATTTGCACATTGGCATAAGAGACATCAGAAAATAATATAGACTTATCAATAGCTAAGTAGTCCAAAGGCAATTGATGAATTGGATTTAATGTTGTTCCAAACAGATTTACCAGTACATAACACAATATTTTGGACTGATTTAATCAAATTTGGTGTGGTGATTCGGGGTACCCTTGGCAGAGTTATAATGGTGTTAGTTTTTCAAATTGTTTTTATCAACTTTTATCATAATCATCAATATCTAAATGAAAACAAATGACAATGTCAATGACATTTTTTTTATTATTATTATAAAAGTTAAAAAAAAAAAAAATTTAATATTGATTTTTTTTCAATTTTTTGTTGAAAAAGGGTCATAACTCCTTTAAAATTAATCAGATCAAACCCATATTCGAACTCGATCTGTATTTTGGGCTCTGAAACTCGCATACCAAATTACTCGCATACCAAATTGTTCGAGTTATGACAGCATGCGTGAATTCGAGGTCGAAAAAGGGCCATAACTCCGTAAAAAAAAAATTTGGATCAAACCCATATTTGAACTCAATCTGTATTTTGGTCTGAGAAACTCATATACAAAATTTGGTTCCGATCGGATAGAAAATTCTTGAGTTATCGCACCATGCGTAAAGTGTCTACGGACAGACAGACAGACGGACGGACACACGACGAGTGGTCAATCCAGATGTCGACATTATGTTTAACATACTATGGTATGGGTAAACATAAAAATGTAAGAAAAAATTATAAAAATTGATAAAATTATAAGAAAAAATGAGAAATATTTTTTATAGAAGTAAGAAAAATGATAAAAATTGTTAAAGATGTAAGAAAAATTGATAAAAAATTGTTTGGCCAATGCATTCTCTTATATATGCGAGGCGACCTATTGTTGACTCGCATATATAAGAGAATGCTTTGGCACAGGGTCTTTAACGTTGTGCCAGCGTAGCTCCCGTCATGAAAGGGTTAAGGTTAACAGACGTAATAGGGGCATTTATTTAGGATTTAATATGAGTGCGGAATAATTTTCCTCTTGATGCGTCACATGTGATTGATGTGTTTTATAAACTATCTAATTCTCCTACGTAAACAATGGCCTTGTTCAAACAAAATGTTACGCAGAATGCGAATGCACTCATAAGTAATGGTCGAACTTCCTCGCTAAAATTAATTACAATTATTATCATTTGTAAATACATGGACGACATACCTAAGTTCACACTGTCCTCCCATAAATGGCAACAGAAGTAGTTAATTTAACCACGCCTGCAAATAGTGTGTCTGTCATTTGCAGAATGAGGTCCTCAGAGGGCGAATTTAATGACAGATATTGTGAGTGTTTCTTCACTGTACAAAATATTTTACCACGCATATAATGGTAATGCCTATATGTAGTTCATAGTTTAGCATTTTTCAATATACAGTATACACCACCACCACCACGGTGGACTCAGTATACGTGGCGGCAGTGTCACTGTGAACTTGATCTGACAGTTCTGACTTGGTGAGTGTGGTGGGTAGATTCTCACATTAGACGGTGGTGGAACACCCCTATGAACTTTATCTGACTTGGTGAGTGAGGTGTATAGATGCCTTCACTTCATCACCCATATCTCACTAGGTCAGTGACTAGTTAAGATTTATCTGACTTGGTGAGTGAGGTGTATAGATGCCTTCACTTCATCACCCATATCTCACTAGGTCAGTGACTAGTTAAGATGCCTTCACTTCATCACCCATATCTCACTAGGTCAGTGACTAGTTAAGATTTATTCAGGTAAACTATGGATAGCAGACACAATATTTTTCTTATCACCCGATTTTTAATTCGTTTTCTCATTCAAATTGATTGAAGCACACACATTAATCAGATTTTAAATTTAGCTCAAGCTCCTCGCTGGAGTGGAAATCACAGATCACAAACACGATAGGATGTAAACTGCGATGGCACACAGCCAGACAACACTGCCATGTATTAAGTTTTAATGAAGCTTTGCGTAATAATTTGAAGGCATCAGTACGCCCATGGCACTGGATATTACGTCCTAATGTTTTTAATGCACGTTACACTCAAGTGTTCATTATTGCCCACGGTGATCCGAGTTAGAACTATGGTCCATGAAGCGAAATCTAATTTTCAGTTATATCTTAGCATCCAGTGAGAATCTTAGAATAAAGATAAATCACAGATATTTGTTATCATCCATGACCTAGTAGCATAATAATTTCAAGCTGGCTCCACTCAGATCTCAGCATAAAGTACATGTACAGAAATGCCAAAAATAATCGACTCCTTAACCACAGCAGAATTATAATTAGTATATACATGTATGAGAGAGAAGTAATTTCTCCCTGAAACAAACATAGGGAGAAGTGGCACATTTTAGGGAGAATATGTCTCCCAAGTCGCCCTCTAGGTTTCTCCCTGGTATGAGGGTATCACCCCCCCCCCCCCCCTCCCCCCTGAATCCTGAATACCAGTTAATTTTGGGGGGTGAATCCTAAATACATGTTAAGAAATAATATGCGATAAATGACATACAAATTGACTGTTTTAATATAACGGTTAATTAAAAGTTTGGAATTGGAACACAAATCAAATATAGTTTCCGGACGCTTTCCGGATAACGACCGAAGAGACGCCTGTCACGTTATGGGCGTTATGAGGCCGTTATGATACGATTAATGATACTTTATGATGGCATGGTGGTCGAATATGCCCAAGAAGC
The DNA here is from genome assembly GCA_032622095.1 of Siphonodentalium dalli. NCBI lineage: Eukaryota > Metazoa > Mollusca > Scaphopoda > Gadilida > Siphonodentaliidae > Siphonodentalium > Siphonodentalium dalli. The sequence goes on along the minus strand of CP136068.1, from coordinate 174,788,930 downwards.
TATTCTTCCCACTCATTCATACAGATAACTAGCACAAAATATTATTTTGCGCCATCAAAACCTGCGTCCAAGATGTTTTGCATGAACCCGAATACCAGTTAATTCGGGGGTATGAATCCCGCGTAAGGCTTCAAAACATCCTGAATCCCGCGTACCCAAAAGGGGGGGGGGGATACCCTCTGGTATATATGGTCCCCTTGTGACCCATATATTATTCGGTGGTAACCTATTAAGAATGATATCCACATTGCAGAGCCAATAATTACAACATAATTCTGTCAAATCAGGAAAATAAGGTTCAACGTCTAATAACAAATTTACAAATATTTTGCTATTTCTTTATTTTCTTACGATTGAAGGCACACTTAATTTTCGAACCCCCAGATAATTTTATATAAAATATATGCCATATTATATACCATGAACCCCCAGATAATTTTATATAAAATATATGCCATACTATATACCACTTGAAAGAGGAAGCTCAAAAACATTGTATTATCAACTTATCCAGTGTAATAAACTGAAAAAAAAATTTTTTGAGAAACCGACGTTTGTTCTGCGCTGAAGTTTCTACACAAATTCTATTATCTTCAATGGAAGGGGAATAACACTATATATTTAAATATAGTGTTATTCCCCTTCCATTGAAAATAAACTTTTTTGTTTGAATTCTGGGAGCCATAACGGGGGAAATGATTTTATGATTTCAGGTATTTTCTATTACTCTATGAGACACAGGCATTCCAAATGGTGATGAATTATAGCATTTTAATCAAATTTTATGGCATAGATTGTTATTAAAACCGTATATCAAGGCACTATAAAAAAAATAATCGATACTTGAAAATTAAGTGAGCCTTTAAATTAAGCTAATTAAGATACCCCTGCTAATTAACCCTTTACCCAACAGAAGGGCCCTGTGCCAATGCATTCTCTTATATATGCGAGTCGACCATAGGTCGCCTCGCATATATAAGAGAATGCATTGGCTTAACACATTAAAAATTATAAAATTGTTAAAGAATGTAAGAAAAAATGGTAAAAAGTGTTAAAAAAAGATTTTTTTTAGGCCAATGCATTCTCTTATATATGCGAGGCGACCTATGGTCGACTCGCATATATAAGAGAATGCATTGGCACAGGGCATAACTGTAACTATCACAATGTGGTCAAGGAGCCGGTTCCAATGATATCCATATTTGTATGGTTCTATTGAGACAGACCGAAGATATTTTAGGCTGTTGAAGCTTTATTTGGCCGGTTTTGGCCGGTTTGTTGGGTAAAGAGTTAAGATACCCCTGTTAATTTCAAAGATGCAGTAATTTGATGAATATTCTAACATATTTTGATTAATTTAACAATAACGTATAAATATACCTCTTCGTATGATCTGATGTCGATGAATTTAGAAACATAGTGAATTGAATATGTCTCTTCTTATTACACACACAGGTAACTTATGTAAGTAAATATACCCTTCTTATGACCCATGTAAGTAAATTAGTTATGACAAATATAGTTTATGTGTATTTAATAAATTTAGAACCACAATAAAGTATATATACCCTACTTATGACATGATGTAGCTAAATTTAGAATCATTGTGAAGTATATATGCCATTCCTTATGGCCCATGCAGGTAAACTTATCTGGGACAGCAAATATATAAAGCTTCGTTCTGCCAAAAATCATAATCTTCAGCCTTGAGACATTTGACCCAAACTGGCCCCGAGTGATTCGATAGCGCTACACGAACACGCTGCATGTTTTCCAATTTTCTGCCTGCTTCCGACACAAACCTATTTAACCCACGGTGAATGGTTATTAATGATAAATCCCAAAATCTTATATCAAATTTACACCATTTTCTACTTATTTATTTATTTATAATTAATCAAAAGTTTTTTTCAAGGATCACAATAATTCAATCAATATACTGATATACGTCGATAAATTTACAAATGAGGAAACTAAGTTTCAAGGTCTAATATTTTTTGTTTTGCAATTTCTTTATTCTCTTAGGATTAAATTAAGTTGCTTAACCCTCTCATGACATGAGCTGCGCTGGTGCAACATTAAAGACCCTGTACCAATGTATTCTCTTATATATGCATTGGCCTAACAATTTTTTATCATTTTTTATAATTTTTTCTTACATTCTTTAACAATTTTTATAATTTTTCTCACCTTCTATAACAATTTTTTTTATTTTTTTCATACATTCTATAACAATCTTATAAATTTTTTTTTTATTTTTTCTTCTATTCTTTATCATTTTTTCTTTCATTTGTTAAAATTTTTTATCATTTTTTCTTACAATCTTTAAATTGTTTTTTTTATTTTTTCTTACATTCTTTAACAATTATAAAAAATAATATTAAATTTGTTAGGCGAATGCATTCTCTTATAAATGGTCGACTCGCATATATAAGAGAATGCATTGGCACAGGAAGCTCCCGTCATGAAAGGATTAATATACCCTTGTTAATTTGAAGCAAACAGTAATTTGATGAATATTCTAATATACATGTATGTCGATCAATTTAGAAACATAGTGAATTGTTTTTGCTTTTTCTTATGACCCACACATGTAACTTAGTTATAAAAATAATGTGCATAAACGTTTATTTGATAAATTTAGAACCACAATGATGTATATCCCCTTCTTATTCCAGCTAAATTTAGAATCATTCCTTATGACCCATGCAGGTAAACTTAGCTACTACAGCAAATATATAAAGCTTCGTTCTGCCAAAAATCATAATCTTCAGCCTTGAGACATTTGACCCAAACTGGCCCGAGTGATTCGATAGCGCTACACGAACACGCTGCATGTTTTCCAATTTTCTGCCTGCTTCCGACACAAACCTAATTAACCCACGGTGAATGGGTATTACCTGGTAACGGAACGACCCCTAAAAATGATCCTGGTTAATGATACCCATAATGGATAAAACACAATCTGCTGAGAGTGTTGACTTTTTTTTACAGAGCAACAGCTAAACCTATTCTATCATTTTACAGTCCTAAACCTTTCTGGCAGTTAACTGATTCAAGCAAGCCTTGAAATAGGGTGTCTGTCATTTGCAGAATGAGGTCCCCAGAGGGTGAATTTAGTGATGCTACCCCGCATCACCAAATTCACCCTCTGGGGACCTCATTATGCTTACACCTCAGCAGAATGAGGTCCCCAGAGGGGGGATTTGGTGATGCTAGCCCGCTATGCGGGGTAGCATCACTAAATTCACCCTCTGGGGACCTCATTCTGCAAATGACAGACACGCTATTTCAAGGCTTGGATTCAAGCCTGATTATAGTGTGTCTGTCATTTGCAGAATGAGGTCCCCAGAGGGTGAATATAGTGATGCTATTCCACATGATGGGCTATAGTACCTCTGAATTCACCCTCTGGGGACCTCATTCATCTTAGGCCTCAACTGCTATGGGAAACCTAGGATCAGATTGAAGTTCCAGGTTGAAGTTGGTGATGTTCACCCAGTTAGTCACCTCGATTATGCATTTTATCTTCTGCAAATTAGATACAGAAACTTCCCAGAAGAGAAAAAAAAGCAATGTTAATTTGAGACTATAGATACTTCCCAGAAAATGAGGCTTAAGCATTAAGAACAAATTCGAGATTTACTTGTCTGAAATTTTCAATTACGGTACTGTTGTGTCAGGCATAATAATTCCAAAAAATTTGGCAAAAGTTGGAAATGTGAGATTCCCCCCAACATTTTGCCCAAATAGTATCTTTCGGCTATCTGTGGGGGCATCCAAAAATATGCATGAATATAGAACAGCTGAGCATTCTGTTGTTATAGCAATGTTTACACAATATAACTATAAAGTGGACTATAGCTATGATATTAACAGGAGATGGATAAATAGCAATGCTTTGAGCAGAATTCATACTTCTCCATAGCATGAACCTCAACAGTACACAGAGTTTACAGACCATCACAAAATTTTACTATCTATGATCACCCTTTATAATTGCCCAATCAAATCTTCAGCATTATGTAATCACAAACACTTAAATCTTATTATAATTAATTAGAACATAACGTGCACCAAACATCGTTTTTTGTGTTCTTTTACCAAGACTCCTCAGCTACCTTCATCTGATGTGTAGTCTGAAGAGGGTCATTAACAATATATTAGGCCCTCACAAATATATGTTTATTCTCCCCCCATCAAACAGGTTAGGTGTTACAGACAGCAAGGATTATTTAAAGTTTAAACAAATTTTATTATCTATATTTATTTACATATATAATCTGTTCATCTTTGACCTAAAGACCTAAAGAGCATCATTAATAATATATTAGACCCTCACAAAAATATGTTTATTCTCCAATAAAGCTAGAAGTTAGATTTTATGTGTTAATTTACTCAGGATTTAAACCATTGTATTACTCCTCAATACAAGTGAATATTAAAAATAAGTCCCCCTTACCACAAAGATGGATTTTGTTTATATATTAATTTTCTCATTAAAGCTCCAAGTGGCATATTTCTAGAAAACATGTCTGAACAAAACTTATTGCAGTTGGATACCTGAATCTTTTATCTCATTATGGTCAAGACTGAGTTTTGTGTGCCTGTCATTTGCCGAATGAGGTCCCCAGAGGGTGAATTTAGTGATGTTAGCCTGCTATGCAGGATGCTGCGCAGAACAGCATCACTAAATTCACCCTCTGGGGACCTCATTCTGCTTAGGCCTCATCTTCTCTGGAAAGTTTCTTTATCAAATTTCTATGGAAACTTCTTCACATACATGTAGATTCTATTTCTTTTTTAGTTTAGTTTCTCTATTTCCCCAAATTGGCAGATGACACATTGCATAATTGAGGTTCCCAATGGGTGCACATCACAATATTCACGAATCGGGAACTTCAATCTGAGTCTATGACCCCCATAGCAGATGAGGCCATGTAGAATGAGGTCCCTGAGGGTGAATTTGGTGATGCTAGCCCATTAGAACTCATTCTGCAAATGACAGGCACACTAAACTCAGGCTTCCCCAGTATGGTTCAAAGATACAGGGGGACATATGTATTTGTCAATCTGAGGATTACAACCTGTTGCAAGCCTGGTTGTAGTGTGCCTGTCGTTTGCAGAATGAGGTCCCCAGAGGGTGAATTTAGTGAAGCTATCCTGCATAGCGGGCTAGCATCACTAAATTCACCCACTGGGAACCTCATTCTGCTTAAGCCTCATCTTCTGGGAAGTATCTATAGTCTCTCTATAGTTCCCATCTGGGAAGTTACTATATCCCCTAATTTGCAGAAGATAAAATGCATAATTGAGGTGACTAATGGGTGAACATCACCAACTTCAACTGGGGAACTTCAATCTGATCCTAGGTCTCCCATAGCAGTTGAGGCCTAAGCAGAACGAGGTCCCCCAGAGGGTGAATTTGGTGATGCTCGCCCACCATGTGGGATAGCGTCACTAAATTCACCCTCTGGGAATCTTTTTGAAACACATGAGCATTCCATGTCCGGCACCATTTTCAATCACCAAGTTTTATGGGTATCTATAATTTTCAAGTTAACTTACACAAAACAATATTTCAATTAATAAAATAATTAATTGTTTACGGTTTATTTAACATTCAAAGTTGCTCACTGACCGACATTGGCAATTTCATCATCAATACAGCATCAATGGTTGATTGCATGAATACGGTCAAGTACTGTGGTAATACTGGTGGTCAATGTCCTTAAGGAGGGTCATTTAATTAGAGCATAGCTGTATGATGAATAAGATAGAGAGCTCCAAAGTTGTTACAAATGGACGGAACACATTTCTATCTCATCATTTTTCCCAAAATCTCACAATTTTTTATGGGAATCTCACAATTTCCGACATTCTTAAGTTAACTAGTCTGTCTGCAAGCCTAAGTATTGTGTCAGACATTTGTAGAATGAGGTCACCAGAGGGTGAATTTAGTGACGCTATCCGTCACAGGGGACTAACGTCACCAAATTCATCCTCTGGGGACCTCATTCTGCTTAGGCCCAACTGCTATGGGAGACCTGCAGGAGGGGAACCAGAATTGACTTGGTTGTGCCTGAGTTAGAAGTAGTGAGAACAGGTACCCAGCTTATAGCATTTATCTATCTGGGTTATCTAGTAAGTACTGAAGCACATGGCAGTAAATACCATAGTCAGGGTATCACGGTACATGGCACAGCCCACCAATATCATACAATCCTCATAAATACATGACGAAACCCATCCAAAATTACACCATCCTCATCAATTGATGAGTTCTCACTATTCGGATACTGCCAGAAATATAATGTCATGAGAATTATCCAAGAAATTATTATGGTTGTCTGACTCTTAATTATTATTACATGCAAGAGTGTCAGGAATTTATTTTATATAGGTGGTAGATCACAGGATGCCGCAGCACCACCCCCCCCCCCCCCCCATCCCCATCTCATTTGTTCACTTTTGATTAATATTAATATCATAAGTGTTATTCTGATATTTAAACACGTCCCACCACCAGAGTTCGTCGATGTTTGGACAAATAATTCATATTTGGGAAAAATTTTCATTTGGCCCAAGTTATGATCTTCTCACTCTTAATTAGTATTGCATTTAATAGCATCAGGGATTTATTTAACGTATTTGGTATGCTCTGAATTATTTACCTTTTTTTACAGAACCCTAATTTTTTTACTCTTGATTCTTCTTAGTTCTGATTTTTTTAACATGTCCCACCACCAGAGTTCATCGATGAAAAAGTTATTCATATTTGCAAATTTTTTAATTCGGCAATTGATTATTTTTCAATTCCTCAAGAAAGTAGAAACTAGTTTTCAAGAAAATTGGTCAAACCTCAAGTTAAAGTGATGTGAAACACTCCGGTAGAAATGGAGAATCATCTTCTTCAAAGTAATTATTTTTACAAATATTATATCTAAATTGACAACACACATCGTCATTGTTATATATGAATTAAATGCAGTGACTGTCGATGACGAAATAATTTTCGTTAGTTTATTGCCGATTGATGCGTCCCGAATTGAGTAGTAATTATTTACAATTGAGCGTAGTTAAGACGATGTTTTCTATGGAGTGATACGGTCGATTTGCTTGAGATATTCGGCAATATTAGTAGAATGCTACATTCCTCCAGTTGGCATAGCGCCTGAATAGTAACTTATCAGTTTCACGCAACCGAAAAGTACATAATATGTCTTTAATGCGGTCCTTTTACAATTATTTCGTTGACTGCAATGTTTTATCATAATCTATGGGAGAGAGAGACTTATATAGACAAAATGTATCTTTTATCAAGGACAAGGATATATTTCACAAAAGCAAAGAATTTGATAAAAGATTCTAGATTATGATGCAACTTGTATTCTGTATTTATTCCACAGCTTTGTGTCAGATAAGTTTAATCCATGACTATAACTACCTTTAGTGTGATTTAGCCATTTCATGATGGGAGCTGCACTGGTGCAGCATTAAAGACCCTGTGCCAGTACATTATCCCATAGGGAGCCCCGCATATATAAGAGAATGCACTGGCTTATACGGTCAAGGTAAATATTGTTAGGCCAATGCATTCTCTATGGGAGACTCGCATATATAAGAGAATGCATTGGCACAGGGTTTTCGCAATATTTCAGGAAGCTGAAAAACTGTGGTAATTATCGGTACAATAACCAAAGTGGACATTGACGTTATATATGTCATCCCTTTTGGCAAAGTCAACTCGAAGTAGTTGCGGCTTGTATTCCACTTGTGCTATACAATGTTTCTTCAATGGCTGGGATTCTGTTGATTAAATGTGCCTCATGTCAACAGGTGCAGAATAATAAGAATTAATTGCTGATGAATTGATTCATTGTCAACAAATGTTGCAATAACTTGCAAAGCATGTTGATGCATTACAATTTTATCATAGAGCAGGACAATTCATCTTGACCTTTTAAATATTCAACTGTTGTCTACTGGAATTAATTTGGCTGTAAAATGTGGCATTAATGTGGTAATTTAGGGAGCGTTGAGTGCAGTTTAAGCTAATAGATGCACCAATGGGTTGATGATAATTAATTATGATGACCACATGGAATACAAATACCCACCATTTAAGCAATTAAGTCATGTAATTTTTAAATGAAGTCACGCTGAAGTAGAATCAAGCCTGAGTTTATTGTGCCTGTCATTTGCAGAATGAGGTCCCCAGAGGGTGAATTTAGTGATGCTATGCCACTCAGCGGGCTAGCATCACCAAATTGAATTAGGCCCCACCAGAGGGTGAATTTAGTGAGAGCTTTCCGATGAATGGAAACAAGCCATATTTCCAACTAAATCCTGAAAAATTACCCATAATTCTGCTGTGGTTAAGGAGTCGATTATTTAGGGCATTAATGTAACACAATAGGGAACCCACTCATCTTAACCTTTTAGATATTCAACTATTTTCTGCTGGTCATAATTTGGCTATAAATGTGGCATTAATGTGGTAATATAGGGAGCATTGAGTACAATTTTAGCTAATAGATGCACCAATGGGTTGACAGTTACAGACATTAGTTAATTATGATGACCACATGGAATACAAATGCTCCCCAACTAAGCAATTAAGTCAGGTCATTTAAGAATAAAGTCAGGCTAATTTTGCAGTGAAAATCAGTTTGTCTGGAATAAAATATGTTCAAATATACTGTTCTTATATAAATTGACATGCTTCACACATAAGCTAAATATGACTGTGCTTAAAGATGTATTATCTTGTCCACAACATGTCAGATTTATATAGTTTCTTGGGTATGAAATAATAAAGATGAATCAAAGAGCCCCTGTCCGGAAACGCGTCTATCAATTAATATTGATTGTATTTGGAATTTTTTAGTATAAAATAACTTTGTGCTGTTCAATAATTGTCCCTGTTATTCACGACCGTCTTTTATATTTAAATTTTTTATTTATTTTAATTATCGAAAATAAGCATATGCTACACTTTATGTCTTATCTACTGGATTTGCACTTAATATTACAATAAATACAATCAGTCGGAGACATTTTGTGTCTCACATTCATTCGGAGCACCACGCTGAAGGCCTCGAATCTAAAAGTTCTAAATATAGTAACAGATATATGGCCTATTAAAGGTACTCAACCCGATAAAACTCCTCTCAATTACTATTTCAATGGCTTCGGGGGTCAAAAATATTTGATTCGAGTCGAGGAAGTCACCCATCAAAGCTCAGATTTGTTAGATATCGATTTTAGAAATCTATTATTTTTCATTATCGGGAATACTATCTGGCCCAGAACTCAGTAAAAATTGCGTTAAAATTACCACTTGATTTTAGAGTTATTCATCCTTGTCTGTTTGAATAGATTTTGAGTACACATCCAGAGCAGATTACGGCAGTTATTAGTACTAATCTCGAGAACATAACAAATTTGAAAAATCAATATCTAATAACTCTGAGCTTTGTTTGATGGGTTCCTCGACTCGAATCAAATATTTTTTACCCCCAAAGCCAAAGAAATAGTAATATAGGACCCTCTGATCGGATTGTTGTTGTTGGAATCTGTTGAGATGGGGACCCTCTTTACGGGTTGAGTACCTTTAAATTGATATGATATTTGTCACATTATGATAAAATAATATTAAAAAAAATCAATATTAATAGATAGAATCCTATAAATAAAGATATATATATATATAAAGAGATAACCATCTTTTACTTAATTTTAATAAAATAAACTCACCTGGTACAGTTCTATTCACACAGCCCCAGAAACTTAGCTGTTAAAAGAGAAAAAGAAGACAAAATAGATAGAAAATCAAGACTGTAATATGTACCAACAAGCCTGAAATATGGTGCCGGACATTTGCATAATGAGGTACCCAGAGGGAGAATTTAGTGTCGCTACCCCACACAGGGCTACCATAACTAAATTCACCTTCCGGGGACCTCATTCTGTTTAGGACTCATCTTCTTGGTGACTTGGTGGACAGGGACTAGCCTAGAGGGCGACTTGGAAGACAAGGACCAGTCTACTCTTGAGTGCCTAATAGTAGTACAGGTCGGACAATGGTACAGGGTGCAAAATCTCCATAAATTTAATAACAGTGCAGGTCGGAATAATAGTACAGGGTGCACCGGTACATCCATATAAACGTACCAGATATCTGCTATACTAGTACATAGTTCATTGTAAATGTTAGAAATAGACACTGGTGAATATAAAGATAAATATGTACCCATTAACAGCAGTATATACTTCTATTTTTATCAGTTCATACTGAAAATTGAATAATTGAAGAATTAAGCAGATCATCAAATTTAATAAACGTAAAACAGGAGTGAATTTTATCAGGAAAACAATAAACATACATGTATGACTATTATGCACTCGAGAGTAGAGGGCGACTTGGGAGACATGGACGAGCCTAGAGTGTGACTCGGGAGAGAGGGACCAGCCTAGAGTGTGACTCGGGAGACAGGGACCAGCCTAGAGTGTGACTCGGGAGACAGGGACCAGCCTAGAGTGTGACTCGGGAGACAGGGACCAGCCTAGAGTGTGACTCGGGAGACAGGGACCAGCCTATAGAGGGTGAATTCAGAGACAGGGACCAGCCTAGAGTGTGACTCGGGAGACAGGGACCAGCCTAGAGTGTGACTCGGGAGACAGGGACCCGCCTATAGTGTGACTCGGGAGACACGGAACAGCCTATAGAGGGTGAATTCGGAGACAGGGACTTGGGAGACATTTCCTCCCTAAAAGGTGCCACTTCTCCCTATTTTTGTCCCATGGAGAAGTGACTTATCTCTCATATACCAGTATCCATATGTTCCAACATAATATTTACTGATTGTAAGGTGCTTTTACTCACTATAATGGCATTATAAATGAGCTCTTGTGTTGCATAATTCTTATTGGATCACAGAAGGGTGATGTTGGGGTGTAAATTAAACTTCAATCATTGTTACTTCTCCCTAATACCAGTATAATCAAACAGGAAGTGACTTCTCCCAATATGAAAGCTCTAGTCTGGTCCCTGAAGATGACATATAAATGTTTGCTAATATAAAGACCCCCCCCCCCCCCATTTAGAAACACTTACCGTATGAGGAGGGCAGTGGTCTGCAGCGGCGGCGATCTGTTTAATCTGCTCAATCCTACCACCCACCACTGGAATCTGAAAACATACAAAGCATCAATCTCAAATGATTTCATATACAAATCCCTGCAACTAATATTAATTTCATCTGGCCAAGACTCATTATAGCGTGTCTGTCATTTGCAGAATGAGGTCCCCAGAGGGTGAATTTAGTGACGCTATCACGCATGGCAGGCTAGTGCCACCAAATTCACCATCTGGGGGACCTCATTCTGCTTGGTCTCAACTGCCATGGGAAACCTATGATCAGATAGAATTCCCCAGTTGAAGTTGGTGATTTTCACCCATTAGTCACCTCAATTATGCATTTTATCTTCTGCAAATTAGGGGATATAGAAACTTCCCAGAAGGGAAAAAGTAACTAAAAACAATGTTAATTTGAGACTATAGATACTTCCCAGAAGATTAGGCTTAAGCAGAATGAGGTTCCCAGAGGGTGAATTTGGTGATGCTAGCACGATGTGCAGGATACCATCACTAAATTCACACTCTCGGAACTGACAAATGCAAATGACAGACATACAAAATTCAGACTTGAATGTGACAAGCATTTATAATCAATGATTTATAATATACATCTACATTAATGATCTACATTAATTTCCCAGATAAAACCATTTCAGCAGACTATAGAAATGACTGGTGTCCATTTGCCACAATTTAATTGCAAACGAACTTGAGAAATTAAAATGACAGTCAATTTAACCCTTCCATGATGGGAGCTGAACTGGTGCAGCATTAAAGTTAAAGATCCTGTGTCAGTGCATTCTCATATATATGGGAGTCTCCCATAGGGAGCCTTGCATATATAAGAGAATGCACTGAATTACAAGGTCAAGGTAAATATTGTTAGGCCAATGTATTCTCTTATATGTGCGAGTCTCTGTATGGGCCACTTGTATATATAAGAGAAGGATTTTTTTTAACATTGAAAATCCAATTTCTAGTTTTTTAAATACAAATGCCCAAAAGAATTACGCCACCTGATTTGGGAGACTTGTTGCCAAATACAAAGTTTATATATCATTAAGCAACCAGGTATTGTTATCAATGATCATCCAGCAATTTATGATGTGTGGTCTATCCTATATATCCGGTAATCTCAATGTTTTTACTAGTTTTATATGTCTAGAATTTTTTAGTATCACCGTAAAGTTTTATTATCACAGCAAGCCTGAGTTTAGTGTGCCTGACATTTGCAGAATGAGGTCCCCAGAGGGTGAGTTTAGTGACGCTATCCTGCACAGCATCACCAAATTCACCCTCTTGGGACCTCATTCAACATGGCCTCATCTGCTATGGGGAGACATAGACACAGATTAAAGTTCCCAAATGGTGAATATTATGAAGTACACCCATTGGGAAGCTCAATTATGCAATTTGTCCAGGGGCGCCGGAAGCATCCAAGGGCATTTTCTCCTGAAAACTCGGGAAAATAACCATAAATTCATTGTGGCAAAAATCCCTATTTTAATGTTATTTGTCGGTTTTTATGGCCGTTTTGTGATAAAATTGACAAATAATTAATATTCCTTGTGAAATTGGTGGTATTTGGACCAAAAAAGTCACATTTTGCTATAAAAACACGAGATTAAATACACAAAAAGCATTTTCTGTCTCCAGAAAAAGGGCAAGTCCTGCCCCCGCTCGCCCCCCCCCCCCCCCATCAAGGGCAGGGGGGTCAGCTGCCCCCTCTACCCCCCTCTTACGGCGCCCCTGAATGTGTCATCTTTCAATTTGGGGATATAGAGAAACTATAAACTAAAAACGAAATAGAATCTAAGTTTCCATAGAAATTTGATAATAAAGAAACTTTCCAGAGATGATGAGGCCTAAGCAGATGAGGTCGCCCAGAGTGCGAATTTGGTGATGCTAGACTGCTGTGCGGGATACCATCACTAAATCCACCCTCTGGGGACCTCATTCTGAAAATGACACACACACTAAATTCAGACTTGTATCACAGTTGTGGATCTTAACATTGTCACATGGGAAGCGATTGCATATGGTGTTTCATACTTTCATGGTACAGCCCTGGGAAATACTTTTTCTTACTTATATTTATACATGTACTATTTTACCCAACAAACCACCTGTCTATCTATCAAACAATCTTTAGCACTTTGCAGACACTCTTAAGACTCAGACGTGCTGTATCATGACCAGTCTGTGTAAACAGACACTCAGACTCTGAGTCATACTGACACACTGAGTGACGCAGTCTAGTTTAGTCTTGTGGACATCATTCTGACACTGGCCTCTGGAAGCTTGGAACGTCCTCAGAGAAAGGTCATTTCTACCCATACATGTTTATCTGATGAAGTGGTACAAGCTCGTGCAGTGTAATTAACATCAACCTATTGTACAACTGTACGGCTTACAAATGCTTAATCTCAAAATACATGGGAATTCGGCCTTCCATAGTCGAAATCATGAAAGCTGCAGGGACTGCTCAATGATCGAAAAGTATGGTAGATGGGTAATGTCGCAAGAGCTATACTCCACCTTCACCTCACAATTTGCAGTCACGTTATATTCAACTAATTAACGGGTCTTTTTCGGGATTGTCAGACGATTGGGACCTTGGACGATTGGGACCTCGGACGATTGGGACCTTGGACGATTGGGACCTCGGACGATTGGGACCTTGGACGATTGGGACCTCGGACGATTAGGACCTTGAGTCAGGACGATTGGGACCTTGAGTCAGGACGATTGGGACCTTGAGTAATTGATTTCTTCAGTTATATATAAGAAATTATTCACAAACCCTGCAACTATTAATTCCGATTCTTAGCGGCCATGACGGCACTGGCACGTGACCATGTTTACGCCTGTCAATCACAACAAATTTATATTTAGTGCGGTGTGACGTAATTTGGGGGAAATTATAAGTATGGTATATTAGTTTAAAATCAAATTTTATTTATGTAACGGAATTAACAAATATAATAATGATATAATACAAAACAATAATGACGATGGTATTTGATAATCTCATTGGTCATTGACCTGGTGGAGAGCATAGACCAGCATACATCTTACTGGTCGCTTGATCTCTCATTCTGCCGAACGGGTGCATATAGCTTCGAAATTTCTTTCAGCAGCGACGACGATGAAATTTCTTTGGAGTCGTAACTGTCCCACAGTTTAAAGATTCTTCCCTGCAATTCTTTGGTGTCAGCTTTTTGCCTTCGGCTCAGTTTCCCTTCGCTGACCATATTCACTTGTACGGGAATCTCTGACGCCTCTTGGTACAGTAAGAGGCGATATGGTAAATTGAAAGTTTTTACATTATTATATTTCTGTTCTTTTTAAAGGTGTTGCATGCATGTATAAAGGAAGATTTAAAAATATATATATACCTGTTTGGTTTTACAAGATGAACATGACCAGTCGATATCTGAACGCACTTTCACTGCTTGTCTGTAAACTTCTCTGCTGACACCAGTCTGACACTTACGATGCTGCCAACGAAAACAGCCACCGCAGTTCAAACCTTCCTGCCGAGGTCGAACTTCGACACCACAGAATAAGCACTCAACGTTTTCGGAAGACATGTTTGATATGCCATCATTTCAGATCTGGAAATCGTATATAGCTGTTCTTGTTTTTACAGAGCTTCGGTAACACAAACGCATACTTGATACCTATACATTCCAACTCATTGATCACTGTTAGGAAGGTGACGATTAATCAGCGGTGATCCCTTTTAGCAATAACAACACGATCGGCACCTACTTTTAAGTAGGCTGCCGTTAAGTAAACATTGATAAACTGTACTCACTCGTCCAAGGTCCCAATCGTCTCGAGGTCCCAATCGTCCAAGGTCCCAATCGTCCAACTTAAGGTCCCAATCGTCCAAGGTCCCAATCGTCCAAGGTCCCAATCGTCTGGATACCTTTTTCGGGTGGTTTCCACCAAAGTGGGTGGAACATCTTGATATACAAGTCAAATTGCACATGCGGGTGGAATGGAGTCGATTTGAAATTATAGATGCGTGCCCTACGAGTATACCATTTATCGAGGTCAAGGACGAGCATAGCTCTTGCGACATTACCCCGCTACCGAAAATTAGCTGAGCATGACATTATACAGTATGTCTATATTTGTGAGAGTAAAGAGTGTGAATCTCACAGTCTGAGGCACAATTGTGATTAAGATGATCTTACCAACTACGTCAGTAATAATCGAATGTTGACGGAAGAAAGCTGGCGACAATGGCGGCAAATCCCATGACAACCTGACCATGTGATAATTTTACGCGGGAAATTAAACTGGAGTGGAACAAACTTCACTACCGGAAGCCGCGATTTGAGTGTTTTTGGGTGGAGCGACTATATTGTAATTTTTCTCTAATTACTATGCCCTTCACTATTAATTAGAACCACTCCATTTGGAAATTATGACTAAGACGGAATGGCCATAATATTATTTATTGAGATCTGATCTCCCAACAAACATACATTAAACATGTGAACAATAATGAAACCTTACTCTCACTTTTCTCTCCTCCTCATGCTTAATCGAAGTGCCATGTCGAAAAATTCGAAATCGAGTGAATATTTTCGGCGCGAAAAGTGTTTTATACCCGATATTAGAATTATGGGAAATCCAAGAGAATCATGGGAAGTTCAAAGGTCACTATAGTTCGTGTAACATAAGTGTACCGGTATCGTCGGAGTAATATATAGTCTATAGAGTAAATATTTCCGGTTTAGAAATTACACATTTTGATAACAAAATTGCCCTTTTTTACATTAAATTTTCAGTGCAGGAACCATTTCTGGTTATAGACGCTCCTCACAGAGCAAATTTCATTCGATATGTTAAAGAGACTCACAATGTTCAAGTTTCAAACTAAATCGGTGAGATTCTGATACTTATTCCTAGTTCCTTATTCAGTCCCTATTCGGAAATATCTGATTTCAACCAAACATATACATGGGGTGAGAACCCTTTTGAATACTACTAAATGTTTAAAGTTACTCAATCCGATTCGATGATCCCCCTATAATCAGATTCCAACAACAACAGCAGCAGCAATTTTAGAGAAACGCCGCTTCAGTTATCAGAATCTCCCTGCGAGAGACTCGTGTATATAAGAGAATGCATTGGCACAGGGTTTTCTCAAATGTTCAGGAAGCTTCAGTCATGGAACGGTTAACCCTTTACCCAACAGAAGGGCCCTGTGCCAATGCATTCTCTTATATATGCGAGTCGACCATAGGTCGCCTCGCATATATAAGAGAATGCATTGGCTTAACACATTAAAAATTATAAAATTGTTAAAGAATGTAAGAAAAAATGGTAAAAAGTGTTAAAAAAAGATTTTTTTTTAGGCCAATGCATTCTCTTATATATGCGAGGCGACCTATGGTCGACTCGCATATATAAGAGAATGCATTGGGACAGGGCATAACTGTAACTATCACAATGTGGTCAAGGAGCCGGTTCCAATGATATCCATATTTGTATGGTTCTATTGAGACAGACCGAAGATATTTTAGGCTGTTGAAGCTTTATTTGGCCGGTTTTGGCCGGTTTGTTGGGTAAAGGGTTAACGAGCTATCGGGATGTATCAACTTACATCAACCAAGGAGTACACCTGTAAGTATGTTACTATGCAATATACTGGTATAGCGAGTTTGGTTTGGAGTAAATCGGTGTTATTTCTGATCAGTTTGTGGCTTGCGTACTGTATAGCGTGAGGACCACCCATATTACAGTGTCAAGCACAATAAACTATACTCGATGATAAGTTTATCTATAAAGGGTCTGCCAACTCCCTTGTAATTGGGATGAAGATTCACCTGCTTCTAGATATCTCATTACCGACACCCAGTGATTAAAACAGTCGATGAACACAGTTCAACACACACCCCATCAGTCTCCTTCTAACATACAATGCTGTATAACATGTGTACGGGAACGGATCAGAGGGGGCGGGTTGTTTTCACTTTACCAATGGAGATTTTATTTCAGATTATTTCTTTAAAATTCAGAACATGTTGTCATCAATGTTGATAAATGGAGAATATGGAGTCACAAAACCATAACTTTACATTCACATCTTCTGACGTTCTGCATGCCTTTCAAGACACACCTTTATTTGGTAGTTGCGGTACAGTATAACATGAGTAGATATATACAATTAAGATATCTCTTTTCTTTATCTATATAATACTGCTCAAATTGGGTTTAGTGTGCCTGTCATTTGCAGAATGAGGTCCCCAGGGGTGAATTTAGTGACGCTATCCCGCATAGCGGGCTAGCATAACCAAATTCACCCTATGTGGACCTCATTCTGCTTAGACCTCATCTGCTATGGGAGACATAGACTCTGATTGAAGTTCCCAAATGGTGAATATTGTGATTTGCACCCATTGGGAACCTCGATTATGCAATGTGTCGTCTAATTTTGGGAATATATGTAGAGAAACTAAACTAAAACAGAAATAGAATCTATGTAAAGAAGTTTCTATAGAATTTTGGTAATAAAGAAACATTCCAGAGAAGATGACGCCTCAGCAGAATGAGGTCCCCAGAGGGTGAATTTAGTGATGCCATGCGGGATAGCGTCACCAAATTCACCCTCTGCATGGGGACATCATTCTGCAAATGACAGGCACACTACACTCAGACTTGTTGTCATAATTTATTTAGTAAGTTAGTATATCTAGTTTGGTGGAGCCCAAATCAAACCCGATTGGACGTGCAGCTTCTCTAGAGTTGGTAGATCGTTATATCATAATTATGTTATGAACTATCATATCACAGCATACACAACGGAAATATTTTATATCGTTAACTGATACAATGCTGCGTCGATATCATAATCGTGAAGCTGTACTACAAGAATCCAGTTAGACCTACAAGAATCCAGTTAGACCACACTCTGAGAATCTGTGAGAATTCCCCCTGGCACTTAAACAACGTCATCCATTTCGAGACATCATTTCTGACAATTCTTCAGTATTCTTCTCCATTGGGGAGCTTCGGGAAGCCCCGTACTCCGCGACGACAAAGAGTCAACGATAACGCGAGATTTCATTTGAAGCTGTTGGTATCCCATCTCTACTGCCGCTATAGGAAGGTGTTTCAAGGCGATGTATCCCGTGGAATTATAATGGACATTCTTTGATGGTCGACATTATTTCAGATGGAATGAACTGTCTTCTCTCAACTTACTCTATCGTGAAATATTTTGACCTGTCCTGGTGTGTGATGTATCATGTACACAGTGATGTCAGTATACATGTATATCTAGTAGAGCGATGTTCGTCCGGATTTGCCTTAAACTAATCTAACTCCATGCACACTTGCTTTATATAGAAAGGTTTTAGTTTGAGTCAATTCTGAGAGTGGCATATTGGCCTTTCCCTTTTGGATGATATGGTGATAAAGGTGGTATATAGTTCACATAACACTGTGTCAGTCATGTGACATCATTTCTCAAAGTAAATCGACAGGTCTCCTCTATTGGATAGCTTCGGGAAGCCCCGTATTCCGCGGCGACAAAGAGTCAAAGAAACCTCCCTGGGCGAGATTTCATTTGAAGCTGTTGGTGTCTTCCAATCTCTGATGTCGCTATATGGAGGTGTTCGACTGCGATGTATCCATTGGAATTCATAATGGAATTGCTTTGATGGCCGACAATAATATCATATGGTTACACTGGTGTAAATGTTTTCCATAGGCCTCAGTGCTAACGTTTTAGCGTATACTGTTGGCAATATAAACTTTGGGTCCAAAATTTTCTTTAAATATGAAAAAATTGACATTTGGGGAAACTTTTTGCGCAAAAAAAATCATGTCTGTCTAGCAAGGAATTCGCCTTTAAATCTTGTGTTTTCGTAACTAGTGTCAGAACAGCATAAAAAAATACTGTCATATTTTAGACCACACCAAAAAATTCAAACTACAGAGGGTTAATTCCTGTGCCAATGGCTATTTTACCTCTGGGAAATCATAGGGAAGAGGTGTGATGATTTTTTTATGCAAAAATCACACAAGGCTATTGACCAATCAGGGCCCAGTGTCTATTTATTCTCTCCTATATGTAACCATATGGTATGAACTGCCATCTCTAATTATTACTCTATCATGAAATAATTATGTCGTCCTGTCCGCGTGTATGATGTATAGTGGAGTATAGCTATATATAACGGTCATCGTACGGGGTCGCCTCAAGCTAATTAGGCCTACATTTTTTATAGCAAAATTCTGGGAGTGGCGTATTGGCCCTTCCCTTTGGATGATATGATGATAAAGGTGGTCTATAGTTCACATAACGCTGTGTCCGTCAGCCATGTCAATACGACATCATTTCTGAAAGTAAATCGACAGATCTCCTCTATGGAGAGCTTCGGGAAGCCCCGTATTCCGCGACGACAGAGAGTCAAAGAAAGCTCCCCGGGCGAGATTTCATTTGAAGATGTTGGTATCTCTGATGTCGCTATATATATAGGGGAGTGCTCGAGCGCGAATTCATAATGGAATTTCTTTGATGGTCGACAATAATATCATATGGTTTGAACTGTCATCTCTTATAATACTCTACCACGAAATATGTTGGCATGTCCATGATTATCATATAGTGGATAGCTATAGCGGCCATCGTATACCGGCTCGCCTCATACTCATCAGCCTGTTGATGGTGGACTGAAATCGGAAGAAGAAGATGAGGCCTCAAACTCATTAGGCCTACATTTTTTATAGCACAATTATGGGAGAGGCGTATTGGCCTGATATGGGTGATATGGTGATAAATGTGGTCTATAGTTCACATAACGCTGCGTCTATCAGGCACGTCAATGCGACATCATTTCTGAAAGTGAATCGAGTGCCTCTATTGGAGAGCTTCTGGAAGCCCCGTGTTCCGTGACGACAGAGAGTCAAAGACAACTCCCTGGGCGAGATTTCATTTGAAGCTGTTGGTATCTTCCAATGTCTGATGTCGCTATAGGGAGGTGTTCGAGTGCGATGTATCCATTGGAATTCATAATGGAATTTCTTTGATGGTCGACAATAATATCATATGGTATGAACTGTCATCTCTTATAATACTCTACCACGTAATATGTTGGCATGTCCACGAATATCATATAGTGGAGTATAGCTATAGCGGCCATCGTATACGGGCTCACCTCAAACTCATTAGGCCTACATTTTTTATAGCAAAATTATGGGAGAGGCGTATTGGCCTGATATGGTGATAAAGGTGGTCTATAGTTCACATAACGCTGCGTCTATCAGTCACGTCAATGCGACATCATTTCTGAAAGTGAATCGAGGGCCTCTATTGGAGAGCTTCTGGAAGCCCCGTGTTCCGTGACGACAGAGAGTCAAAGACAACTGCGAGATTTCATTTGAAGCTGTTGGTGTCTTCCAATCTCTGATGTCGCTATAGGGAGGTGTTCGAGTGCGATGTATCCATTGGAATTCATAATGGAATTTCTTTGATGGTCGACAATAATATCATATGGTATGAACTGTCATCTCTTATAATGCTCTACCACGAAATATGTTGGCATGTCCACGAGTATCATATAGTGGAGTTTTTTTTTTTTTATATTCAAATCAACTGTTGGAGGGTATGGGTCCTTCCTGCTGTCGCATGGTGTCACAACGGCTTTGAACTACGAGGCAACTTTCCAAACATTCATGCATCAAACCATGCAGACTCCAAATGTCTCCAGTGGAATTATAATGTATAACATAATTATATTCTTTGATTACCGGCATTAATTTCACATTGAATGAATGAAATATGTTGGCCCGTCCTGGACTATATGGTGTATCATATATACGTAGTTGTGCCATGCAATATATATGTATATAGCTAGTGGTAATCGTTCGGATTCGCCTCAAACCAATCCAACTCCATACTTGTTTATAACAAGGTAATGTTTTTAGTCAATTCTGGGAGTGGCGTATTGGCCCTTCCCTTTGGATAATATGGTGATAAAGGTGGTCTATATATAGTTCACATAACGCTGTGTCTTTCAGCCACGTCAATACGACATCATTTCTGAAAGTAAATCGACAGGTCTCCTCTACTGGAGAGCTTCGGGAAGCCCCGTATTCCGCGACGACAGAGAGTCAAAGATAGCTCCCCGGGCGAGATTTCAATTGAAGCTGTTGGTGTCTTCCAATCTCTGATGTCGCTATAGGGAGGTGTTCAAGTGCGATGTATCCATTGGAATTCAAAATGGAATTTCTTTGATGGTCGACAATAATAGCATATGTAGTATGAACTGTCTTCTCTAATATTACTCTGTCCCGAAATATGTTGGCCTGTCCACATGTATCATGTATAGTATAGTGGGGTAGCTATTATATAGCGGCGATCGTACGGGGTCGCATCAAACTCATTAGACCTAATTTTGTTTTATATCAAAGTTATATTCAAGTCAATTCTTGGAGGGTATAGGCCCTTCCTTTTGGTCTCATGGCATCACAACGATTTAGTGTAAACATATTTTTTATTTCCAAATCCAAACATAATACACATAATACAAAAGTGACATAAATATATAACATATAAGAGATAAATGTATGGAAATGAGGATCAGACAACAAGCCCGAGGGGCTTATATGAAGTCTTCTCCTCTTTGGCGACATGCCCCTTCCTCAATAAGTGAGGGAGGGGTATCGATCAGACGGGAAAGGATATAAATAATGTTTTTTAAAGGAGAAGTAACTAAGTTTGAGTTGGGGATGGAAACAGCGGGAAGATAGTGTTTAGGGATAGCAGGGGGCAGAGAGAGAGATAGAGAGAGAGAAAGAGAGAGAGAGAGAGAGAGAGAGAGAGAATGAGAGAGAGTGAGAAAGTGGAGGGGCAGAGTTTTCAATAATTTAGTTGCTGGCTTGATGAAAATTATGCTCGTAGTAATATGCATGCGTCAAGCTCCATGGGAGGGGGTCAATCGCAATGGCCAATTCCTATTTCAATGGGGTTCACTGTGAATATCGCTGCATTCTTCATGTAGAATCATTTCACGTATATACAGGATAGTGACAAGTAAGTAACTTACAAAATAATCGTTATCGGAAGACATTTAGTACTACATATATAATGGGGAACATCGTGCTGCCGCATAACGCGACCGGAATCCAAAGCAATTTGTTACCCATACAGATCATGGAAATCTTTTTGTTTTCATAATATATGTCTGTACTGCATTAAATATTTGTTTGTTTTCGCGAAGACTAAGCTCCCTTGATTTGAAATACGAGGCAACTTTACTAACATTCATGCACCAAACCATGCAGACTCCGAATGTATTTGAGGGTCTCCAGTGGAATTATAATGCAACATAATTATATTCTTTGATGACCGGCACTAATTTCATATATATGGAAATAATGAAAATCCATCTCCATACTTGTTTAAAACAAGGTTATATTTTGAGTCAATTCTGGGAGTGGCGTATTGGCCCTTCCCTTTGGATAATATGGTGATAAAGGGGGTATATAGTTCACATAACGCTGTGTCTTTCAGTCACGTCAATACGACATCATTTCTGAAAGTAAATCGACAGGTCTCCTCCATTGGAGAGCTTCGGGAAGCCCCGTATTCCGCGACGACAGAGAGTCAAAGAAACCTCCCCGGGCGAGATTTCAATTGAAGCTGTTGGTATCTTTCAATCTCTTCTGGTGCTTGGGATGTGTTTGAGGGGTGTCTCCGGTGGCGCTTGGGATGTGTTTGAGGGGGTGTCTCCGGTGGCGCTTGGGATGCGTTTGAGGGGGTGTCTCCGGTGGCGCTTGGGATGTGTTTGAGGGGGTGTCTCCGGTGGCGATTGGGATGTGTTTGAGGGGGTGTCTCCGGTGGCGATTGGTATGTGTTTGACGGGGTGTCTCTGGTGGCGCTTGGGATGTGTTTGAGGGGGTTTCTCCGGTGGCGCTTGGGATGTGTTTGAGGGGGTGTCTCCGGTGTCGCTTGGGATGTGTTTGAGGGGGTGTCTCCGGTGGCGCTTGGGATGTGTTTGAGGGGGTGTCTCCGGTGGCGCTTGGCATGTGTTTGAGGGGGGTGTCTCCGGTGGCGCTTGGGATGTGTTTGAGGGGGTGTCTCCGGTGGCGCTTGGGATGTGATTGAGGGGGTGTCTCCGGTGGCGCTTGGGATGTGTTTGAGGGGGTTGTCTCTGCTGGCGCTTGGGATGTGTTTGAGGGGGTGTCTCCGGTGGCGCTTGGGATGTGTTTGAGGGGGTGTCTCCGGTGGCGCTTGGGATGTGTTTGAGGGGGTGTCTCTTCTGGCGCTTGGGATGTGTTTGAGGGGGTGTCTCTGCTGGCGCTTGGGATGTGTTTGAGGGGGTGTCTCTGCTGGCGCTTGGGATGCGTTTGACGGGGTGTCTCCGGTGGCGCTTGGGATGCGTTTGAGGGGGTGTCTCCGGTGGCGCTTGGGATGTGTTTGAGGGGGTGTCTCCGGTGGCGCTTGGCATGTGTTTGAGGGGGTGTCTCCGATGGAGCTTGGGATGTGTTTGAGGGGGTGTCTCCGGTGGAGCTTGGCATGTCTTTGAGGGGGTGTCTCCGGTGGCGCTTGGGATGTGTTTGAGGGGGTTGTCTCTGCTGGCGCTTGGGATGCGTTTGACGGGGTGTCTCCGGTGGCGCTTGGGATGTGTTTGAGGGGGTGTCTCCGGTGGCGCTTGGGATGCGTTTGAGGGGGTGTCTCCGGTGGCGCTTGGGATGTGTTTGAGGGGGTGTCTCCGGTGGCGCTTGGCATGTGTTTGAGGGGGTGTCTCCGGTGGAGCTTGGCATGTGTTTGAGGGGGTGTCTCCGGTGGCGCTTGGGATGTGTTTGACGGGGTGTCTCCGGTGGCGATTGGGATGCGTTTGAGGGGGTGTCTCCGATGGAGCTTGTGATGCGTTTGAGGGGGTGTCTCCGGTGGAGCTTGGCATGTGTTTGAGGGGGTGTGTCCGGTGGCGCTTGGGATGCGTTTGAGGGGGTGTCTCCGGTGGCGCTTGGGATGCGTTTGAGGGGGTGTCTCCGGTGGCGATTGGGATGTGTTTGAGGGGGTGTCTCCGGTGGAGCTTGGCATGTGTTTGAGGGGGTGTGTCCGGTGGCGCTTGGGATGCGTTTGAGGGGGTGTCTCCGGTGGCGCTTGGGATGCGTTTGAGGGGGTGTCTCCGGTGGCGCTTGGATGTGTTTGAGGGGGTGTCTCCGGTGGCGCTTGGGATGTGTTTGAGGGTGCGTCTCTTCTGGCGCTTGGGATGTGTTTGAGGGGGTGTCTCCGGTGGCGCTTGGGATGTGTTTGAGGGGGTGTCTCTGTTGGCGCTTGGGATGTGTTTGAGGGGGTGTCTCTGCTGGCGCTTGTGATGTGTTTGAGGGGTGTCTCTGCTGGCGCTTGGGATGTGTTGGAGGGGGTGTCCTCCGGTAGCGCTTGGGATGTGTTGGAGGGGGTGTCTCTGCTGGCGCTTGGGATGTGTTTGAGGGGGTGTCTCCGGTGGCGCTTGGGATGTGTTTGAGGGGTGTCTCCGGTGGCGCTTGGGATGTGTTGGAGGGGGTGTCTCTGCTGGCGCTTGGGATGTGTTTGAGGGGGGTGTCTCCGGTGGCGCTTGGGATGTGTTTGAGGGGGTGTCTCTGCTGGCGCTTGGGATGTGTTCAGTGTTCGCGCTGTCGGTAGCCAAATTAGCCAATGGCTAATCTTTTTCGAATTTGGCTAATAAAATTTCATTTGGCTAAACTTTTGGCTAAACTTTTTTTGACCCCAAATGGAGACTGAAAGCATGATTTTTTAGCAAGTGGGTTTTCGTTGTGAACGATCTAGTCCGAAAACATCGTAAGTGGAAATATATCGCCGACTGTACAAAGGGAAACCCGATCGCGGACAGTACAAAGGAAAACCCGTCACTCTGCACGAAACAGCCAAAGGTCATTGTTTTACATTTAATCCGCTAATCCCCCATTGTCTGTCTGGTCACTGGCAGGGCAGGGTTTATGAGCACCGATTGTAATACAATAGCTTAATCAGCCAAATGTGAATCCCGACAGATATTTTGTGGCTATTTGTCGTCAATACCGATGCATTCAAAATAATATGCATGCTTTTACGACAGATTGTAATTTGATAATGGCGTAACAATATTACGTTATTAGTTTCCAGATGTCACTTAGATATTTTCGCAAGGATAATTAATATTTAATGATTAAAAAAAGATATTGATATAAAACAAAAAAATAATGACATTAAAAAGGACAATCCCGGGTTACCCCCCCCCCCCCCTCCCAAATCGTTCTTTCACATAAAGATTACTAAATGTTTAATAAATGATATATATATAAATATTTTTAGTTCAAAATCAGTTAAATTATTGTGTATGTTACCTGTGTCTGTTAGATTTGACGTTTTAGTCATTAATTGTAAACCGACCAGAAAACGATGATTTAATTTGGCCATAGTTTTTTTTTAATTTGACCAAAAAACATTTGGCTAAAGTTTTTTTCATTTGGCTAATATAATTTTCATTTGGCTAAGATTTTGGCTAAAGTTTTTTTCGGTCCAGCGCGAACACTGGATGTGTTTGAGGGGTGTCTCCGGTGGCGCTTGGGATGTGTTGGAGGGGATGTCTCTGCTGGCGCTTGGGATGTGTTTGAGGGGGTGTCTCCGGTGGCGATTGGGATGTGTTTGAGGGGGTGTCTCCGGTGGCGATTGGGATGCGTTTGACGGGGTGTCTCCGGTGGCGCTTGGCGATTGGGATGCGTTTGACGGGGTGTCTCCGGTGGCGCTTGGGATGCGTTTGAGGGGGTGTCTCCGGTGGCGCTTGGGATGTGATTGAGGGGGTGTCTCCGGTGGCGCTTGGGATGCGTTTGAGGGGGTGTCTCCGGTGGTGCTTGGCATGCGTTTGAGGGGGTGTCTCCGGTGGTGCTTGGCATGTGTTTGAGGGGGTTTCTCCGGTGGCGCTTGGGATGTGTTTGAGGGGGTATCTCCGGTGGCGCCTGGGATGTGTTTGAGGGGGTGTCTCCGGTGGCGCTTGGGATGTGTTTGAGGGGTGTATCTGCTGGCGCTTGGGGTGTGTTTGAGGGAGTGTCTCCGGTGTCGCTTGGATGTGTTTGAGGGGGTGTCTCTTGTGGCGCTTGGGGTGTGTTTGAGGGGGTGTCTCCGGTGTCGCTTGGGATGTGTTTGAGGGGTGTCTCCGGTGGCGCTTGGGATGTGTTGGAGGGGATGTCTCTTCTGGCGCTTGGGATGTGTTTGAGGGGGTGTCTCCGGTGGTGCTTGGCATGTGATTGAGGGGGTGTCTCCGGTGGCGCTTTGGATGTGTTTGAGGGGGTGTCTCTGCTGACGCTTGGGATGTGTTTGAGGGGGTGTCTCCGGTGGCGCTTGGGATGTGATTGAGGGGGTGTCTCCGGTGGCGATTGGGATGTGTTTGAGGGGGTGTCTCTGCTGACGCTTGGGATGTGTTTGAGGGGGTGTCTCCGGTGGCGCTTGGGATGTGATTGAGGGGTGTCTCCGGTGGCGATTGGGATGTGTTTGAGGGGGTGTCTCTGCTGGCGCTTGGGATGCGTTTGAGGGGGTGTCTCCGGTAACGCTTGGGATGTGATTGAGGGGGTGTCTCCGGTGGCGCTTGGGATGTGTTGGAGGGGGTGTCTCTGCTGGCGCTTTGGATGTGTTTGAGGGGGTGTCTCTGCTGGCGCTTGGGATGTGTTTGAGGGGGTGTCTCTGCTGGCGCTTGGGATGCGTTTGAGGGGGTGTCTCCGGTGGCGCTTTGGATGTGTTTGATGGGGTGTCCCCGGTGGCGCTTGGGATGTGTTTGAGGGGGTGTCTCTGTTGGCGCTTGGAATGCGTTTGAGGGGATGTCTCTGCTGGCGCTTGGGATGTGTTTGAGGGGGTGTCTCCGGTGGAATTATAATGGGAATTCGTTTATGGTCGGCACTAATTTCATATGGAATGAAATGTCTTATCATATGTTATATTACACGAAACGTGTTGGCCTGCATTGGTGTGCCACACTCATTGTAGCTAGCGGCGCTCGTACGGGATCTGATCAAACCAGATCAAACACCATAAGCCAACTTGTTTAAAGCAAGGTTATGTTTTAAATCAATTATTGGAGGGTATATATATGCCCTTCCTTTTGGTCTCATTGCTTCATATCCGCTATGAAATACAACGAGGCAACTTCCCAAACATTCATGCTCAAAACCAGACTGGATAGTACAAGGTTGTATAGTTCTTGACAGCTGAGAACAAGAGCGATTTGGTGTTGGTTGCTTGAAAATGAACGAAACTTGAAAAAAGTTACTGCCTAATCTAGGCGGATTTTGTTTTGCAATGGGTGATTTTTGTAATATTCCATTTACATGCAACAACAAATAAATGTTGCAATGTATATAATAATACAAACATGGTGGTTGACAGAACAATTATTGAACCATTTATGGGGTGTAGCTTGTGTAGTTAGGCTGAAGAGGTCACGCTCACCTAAAAAATGTGCTGAAGTGTACAGACGTTTTGAAAATGTGCTGAAAGAAAAACAGGATGTGTTATGGGCTCCAACGCCGTTATTTCATATGTGTTCTTGAAAGTCTGGCTCCCTTTAGCAGTAACTGTTTGTTTTCAGTTAATTTAAATTTTCATTGGAACATAAACAATTATTCCCAAACAGAAATCATGACAGAGGCGAAAACTAAAAGTCATCTAGAAGGAGATTTCAAAACGTGTATAACCTTCAGCACTTTTTTTATAACAGCGACCCCTTCAGCTATAGCTATATATGGGTATATAGCGAGAGATGGGTATTTTATGTCTACACGCACGGCTCTGCTAATCCCTTATACACTGACGCTTGCATTGCAACTTCCAAAACATTCACGCTTGGTACCAGTTCACGCTGTGAATCTATACCGGCTAACGCCCGAGTAGAGATTCATGGCATGATCTAGCTTGGTACCATACCCAGTAGGTGTTCGTTTCTTGACACCTGCGAACAAGGGGCGATTTGGGTGTTGGTTGCTTCAATATGAGCGGAACTTGAAAAAAGTACTTCCTAAGTTAAGCACAGTTAAGCGGAAATATTTGCAACGAGTGATCTGAGAAAAGAAATTAATTGCTAAGTTCGTATTTTGTGCAGACGATTTGCGTTACATTGCCCATGACAGATTGTTAACTACCCGAATCGCGAGGAATGCAAGAGAAATCAGCTGATACGAAGTCTGATGTCTGCGCGATACCAAATTAAACACACCTGTGTGAGTGTGCCGGTCTTATATAGTAGAGCTATACGGAGCGGCGATCGAATGCGTCGGGTTAAGAATGAACCGTGACCTAATGTGGGTAGAGTTTATAAGAACGAGTGCGCCGGGTTAAGAATGAACCGTGGCGCACAAGCCCCCCCCCCCCCCCGCCACCGCGTAATAGGAACCGTACGCGACACGTAGTGGATCAATACACATGCAATGTGCCTCAATTCTTCCTTTTATCGGCGACATAACGCTAAGAATATTGTATGTTACATCAGAGAGTTCATGGTCCCGACGAAGACGACATGACAAGACTTGTCGTGGTTGTGCAATCTTGTCTGGATACCAGTGTTCGCGCTGGACCGAAAAAAACTTTAGCCAAAATTTTAGCCAAATGAAAATTTTATTAGCCAAATGAAAAAAACTTTAGCCAAATATTTTTTGGCCAAATTAAAAAAAACTTTGGCAAAATTAGATCATCGTTTTCTGGTCGGTTCACAATTAATGACTAAAACGTTAAATCTAACAGACACAGGTAAAATACACAATAATGTAAATAATTTTGATGAACTAGAAGTATTTTTATATATATCATTTATTAAAAATTTATTAATCTTTATGTGAAAGAGTGATTGGTGGGGGGGGGGGGGGGGGGGGGGGTAACCCGGGATTGCCCTTAATGTCATTATTTTTTTGTTTTATATCAATATCTTTTTTTAAATCATTAAATATTTATCCTTGCGAAAATATCTAAGTGACATCTGGAAACTAATAACTTAATATTGTTACGCCATTATCAAATTACAATCTGTCATAAAAGCATGCATATTATTTTGACTGTAGGCCTATCGGTATTGACGACAAATAGCCACAAAATATCTGTCGTGATTCACATTTGGCTGATTAAGCTATTGTCTTACACTTGGTGCTCATAAACCTCGACCGTCATAAATACAATGTCATCATAAACATGCATTGTGCAGGCGCGCCGTGGGTGACCAGACAGACAATGGGCTGAATGGGGGATTAGGGGATTAAATGTAAAAATTAATAATGACCTTTTGCTGCTTCGTGCAGAGTGACGTAATCTTTCGCCAGATTAAAACAGCCTGTTACGAAGAAATTGCTTATATACCGGCGTCAATGCACTTTACAAAACATTGCTTTCTTCACATTGTCATAATTCAACCATGGTCGGTTTAATATCCATGCGTCTTTGAATGTCCGTCTTGTGAAAACTAAAGATGATTGCATATCACTTTGTGATCGCTTGATCGATCGGGTTTCCCTTTGTACGATATTTCATAAGTACGAAAATAATGAAATACTTTCGTCACCTAACTTCGTCTTGAATGTCGATCTATTGAGCGCTTTTATTAATTAGCTTTCTGGCTCCATGCTTTCAGTCTCCATTTGGGTTCAAAAAAGTTTAGCCAAAAGTTTAGCCAAATGAAATTTTTATTAGCCAAATTCGAAAAAGATTAGCCATTGGCTAATTTGGCTACCGACAGCGCGAACACTGCTGGATACTGGCCCACAAATCCAAAATGACGTAAATGACGTCAGAACCCTTACGGGTCATGACGTCTTAGCTGGTTTTCATTCAGCTAACCAACGAAATAGGTCTAAATGAAACTAATGGCTCTATGCCTAAATCACATGGGAATTCTTCGTAAGTTGTGAAGCAAGTAATTTAATTTTCATCGCGATGGTCCATTCCCGATTCCGCGTTTTGGTGATATCCCACAGTTGCTAAAGGAAGTCACGTGACAATTTCTCCAAAATCCATATCCGCGATCTTTGAAAAATCGCTGATGAATCAGGGGGGGGGGGTCATCCACTTTTGTCCATACACTAGGCCGGGGTGGGTGGGTGGTTCAGCTGCGAAAAAGTCACTTTTTTCCTGAGTGGTCGCAATGTTTTCCTCTTACAACATTTCTTCAATATAAATGCCTCAAAGTGTTCAGCATCATTGTTAAGGTGTGTATGACACTTAGGGCAGTGCTTATGGGGTGGTAGTTAGTGTGGATATGGGCATGATGCTTCTCAGAAATCCAGATTACGAACCAACTCTCAGGAATTCGCCTTTTACATCCCATCACATTGCCATGTACCAATGCTACTGGTTCCAGATGAAAATGGACAGTTATGTAGCACATGAATAAACTTTAATATAAATAAAATGAAAAAAGCTATTCATTTATCTCATTAATATTTACTCATTATACCTGGTCAGACCAGATGACTCAGTCAAAATTGTATCGGAACTTGGCATGGGACTGTAGACTGCAACAACGCATATCACTGAGATAATAATCTTGAGATGGTGGGACCCAGATAACAGATTGGGCGAGCATACATAGACCTTGAATGTGTAGATATGGAGAAGGCTGCTAAGTGGAATAAACAAAATCAGAACAGATGAGTGAAAAGAAGGGAAAGAAAATATAATGTAACTTAATATAATATGCAAGTCTAAAAATAATGTGCTGGTCATCAGCAAAATGATCGAATTCTGCAGAGGGCGAATTTGGCGATACTACCCGGCATAGCATCAACAAATTCAACCTTTAACGACCTCATTCTATTTTGGTCTCGACCAACCATGGAGAACTAGCTACATATGAGGGTCACATATGGTGAATTTGGTAATGCTATAGCCCACTCTGCTGGGTAGCATCACAAAACTCACCCTCCTTGGAGCTTATTCTGCAGACTGCATATGACCGTCTTATTTTCAAGTTTCTATTTACACGCAGTACATGTATTTGTATGAATGCTTGACCTGGGTCTGGCCTT
This sequence comes from Siphonodentalium dalli, assembly GCA_032622095.1. NCBI lineage: Eukaryota > Metazoa > Mollusca > Scaphopoda > Gadilida > Siphonodentaliidae > Siphonodentalium > Siphonodentalium dalli. Next base: position 174,757,777 of record CP136068.1, on the reverse strand, counting down.
AGCACAGTACCTAGCCCAAGAACTCAGCTCATGGAAATGAAAATTAGTTTTGTGATACATAGTGGATTTCAGCTGAATACCTGTATTGTTGGAGAGTTAATTGCCAGGTGGTGTAGCCCTAATAATTTTTTCAAAAATCATAATTGACATAAATTCATGTGATACTATGGGACACATCTAAAGTTACACTTTTTGTGATGAAAAGAAGGTACACTAATGCTTTTATATTTGTTTACATGTATAATGAGCATTATGAGCTACCTTAGACAATATTTGGGGAAGAATCAATCAATAATTTACTGATCAGCACATGTATTCTGTGTGTTATTTTGGGTTTTTCCAGGTATTTTTTTAGAACCTGTTTCGTGTTGTTACAAAAGTTGGAATGACTTAGAAGAACCAGAAATGGAAATAGGGTAACTGTAATACTGACCATCAAGCTTAAATGGTGTGATATTACAGATTTGGAGGTAAAAAGGGGGTGGGTACCCCGCATGAAATTGGAAAAAATATTTTTTCCTTCAAATAGGGGGGTGGTGGGTACCCAAGAGCCGGAAAAAACGTTTTTTCAGCCTAATGTCATGTCACTTTTTTCAGACCCCCCCCCCCCCCCTGGATGGATATAGAACAAAATAGGCCTATATGACGTCATTCACCTGCGCCTAACGTATAAACAACCACGCGCTCCTGAGGCACGCTGGTGGTTGCTATACAAATCTCGTACAGATTGACAAGACTCTGCTTTGAGTGCGCCGGTTTTGGGGGCTTATTACATGAGCTGGGACAACTCGGTCTGCCGGGACAAATCGGTCGCGCTGTTACGTGAGTCGAGACAACCCGGTCATCCGGGACAACTCGGTTTGACGTGAACAAAACTATATATAGCTGTCAGTCACCGAGCCACGGCGTAATGCGGGTAGTTATTATACGTCACTCACACAGTCACACTCACCTCTCGCTGTTATACATGGACCGAGTTGTCCCGGTTGTTGCTTTAGTAATTAATTTTACTTCGCGCTTCAAATCTTCCGAAGGCTACATTTCTGATTCTGTAGCCTATAATACGTTAAAACTTAACAACTTTGAGAAAAGTAAAAAACTGTGGTTGCATCGAAATCAGTTTGAAACAACCGAACTGAAGACGCTCAAACAAGATCAGGAACGTATATTTGTTACTTTTATGAATTCTTCAAATTTCAAATTTTAGAAAATCGTTGAGAAGCGTTTGTGAAGCATGGTTGTAGATTGAAATTAGAAGCTATATATAGGAACCCTTTAATAAACACCATCTAGGCACGTCCCTGTGTGAACTCTAATAAGACAAAATGCTCCTCCTCCATAACAATTTTCTAAAATTTGAAACTTTGAAGAATATTGAATTCTGCGTGAATTGCTTTCAGATCGCGTTGTTTCGCGGCGTGAAGCCGAATCATCGTTCTCGCGAATCCTCGCGAATCAAACGAGATCGTAATCTGCCGCCGATTGATCCTCGATCACAAATGCCGGGACATAATACCATAAAGGAATGCCTTATCCTCATAACAATCGGGGTTTCTTTTGATATTCTCAGACTCTCGTCAAAATAGATTCTTAGCGGAATAAGCAGATATTGACGGCTATAAAAAGTATTTATCGGAAGTGGTGTTGCATGCATGGCATGGTGGGTCCCGCAGCTAGAGACGGTCGGATCGCTTATGGGACAGAGGACCGCGTATGTGTTACTCATGTACGATATCGACCTCAATGATGTTACACTCTTAAAACAAATGTGTTAAATTCTACAAGAGAATGCATTGGCCTAACAATTTTTAATAATTTTTTCTTACATTCTTTAACAATTTTATCATTTTTTCTGACATTCTTTAAGAATTTTTATCATTTAAAAAAAAAAATCGTACTTTCTATAACATTTTTTATAATTTTTTCTTATATTCTTTAACAATGTTATCATTTTTATAATTTTTTCTTACATTCTTTAACAATTTTATCATTGTTTTATAATGTTTTTTTACATTCTTTATCAATTTTTTAAAATTATTTTCTTATATTTTTAAACAATTATAAAAAAAAATATAAAATTTGTTAGGCCAATGCATTCTCTATGCCTATGGTCGACTCGCATATATAAGAGAATGCATTGGCACAGGGTTTTCGAAAAATTGTGTAGAGATGACACATGACATATAATTGTGTCGGTGGAATTTTCTCAACATTGAATATGAGTGAATATGTGAGTATGTCATATTTAGTAGATGAGATATGTTCTATATGAGACACAACTATGATACACTCTCATATTAACTCACAATCAATGAATTATTAACGTTGAGGAAAATCCATCGACAGTACATTAGGTCGCCAGAGAAATTTGAAATACATGCACCGCCTAAATCCCTATTTGAATCCCCACAATATACTCTCGTAATGGTAAATAACTGTAGCATTTTGTGGGAAATACTTACCATACAAATACATGAAATCGACAGGTGCAACTTCCAAATACTGTAGGCCTCTATATTATTAAAAGATTCATATTTTAACGTTTTAGGTTAATAAGAAAAAAAAATTCTTCGCCAAAATACCCACCTGACTAAACTGAAAAGTCTATATACACGAACACTGGTTACCTGTGCAAGTATACACGTACAAATATGAACGGCTCCAAATTGATCGCCTCGGTCAAAGAAATGATAGCAGCTATTGTACGCCATTATATGCTATAATATGACAATACCCCAAAGGCAGTATATTGTATAAAATACTACAAGGCTAAAACACGTTTCCTGCACGTGCGATCCAGATTTATAGGGAAAATAGATTTTGCACGTGCGCGTAAGAGTAATTAAAGTAGCAGACGATACTGCCAGTTTCTGCGGGATGAATACTACATATATTTAATTTCTGACACCGTGGTTAACCGTGTAGATGGATTGCATAACATGCGACCTTAGTAACCCCTATCTGTGTTGGAGTAGTCTGACGCGCGCGTGACTCGCATCATCGACAACTTGCAATCGAACTGACAAATTTTAAATAGCATTTGGAAATATTAACGCCAAGAAACAACCGATAATATTAAAGTGGGATTTATTTGGAATCAATATTCTCAATCGACTGACATGTATTCACATTTGTCCATGTCTACTGGCAACTGCGTTCATTAAAGCTGCACATACTGTTTGCAATTTTACATTATCAGGGACGTGGCGACATGGGTTTGGGTGGGTGAGATATTGGGGTGTCTTAACCCCACTCCCACCCCCACCCCAATTTGGTTAAATTTTTCATCAGTTGGAAATTTTCAGTCTAATTAAAACTAGACCAATGTTTCATTACAGCCAACACTCAGTCTAGTGACTCTGGTCCTTAAGTTGATTGAAATTATAATTTTGTCTAGTTTTATTAGACATAAAAAGTTGTAAATTTCAGTATAAAAATAGGTTAAAATTGTTGTGATAGTTTGATTTCTCGACCAGTTTTATAGGGATCAGGTTGGAAATATCTACGTCCCGGAATTATAAATTTGTGTCTGGTTCGGGGGGGGGGGGGGGGAGGTGTTATTCAATATTCTAAGGTGGACACAACGCCACACCCCCTATCGGAGACCCCGCGTCCCTGGACATTATGAATATCATGAGGCTCATTATCATACATCACGGATCTAACACCATTTGATCAAACACAACCACACACGTTTAACCATGTGACTAATGACCTTATAAGGTCTGACGTTGATATTTGGTGAATAACTTAATAATACCGTTATAAATGGCATGAAGTACATTGCAGATTATGGTGGCTCCTTTAATGGAATATTCAATCAATCAATCAATCTTTAATGGAAAAAACCCATGTTAAAACATGTTTGATTTATTCAAATACAGATAAATACATAAATTTTTAACATATATATGGAGCATAACAAATATAATATGCATGTATGTAGCTGTATAGGCATACATAATTACTATCCGACAAGAATGAGCTCATATTAGTTTATAATGTCCTTATCTACTTTCTTCTTTCGTAATTCAATTGCGTGTTTAATAAAATCACAGACATGTTTTGTATCCCAATATGTTGTTGGATTTATAATAGATTCAGTTGATTCACATTCTGTGTCAAGGCACTGCGCCAAACTCATGGAAATAACATCTCTCATAAATAGACACCACATCTGGCGGACTATTTAAATCAGGTGACTGATAATGTGCATATATTATATACTACAGTAAAATTCGTCTGAATTGAATTTGAACTAACTATATATAGTGCTATTTGTCATTTGTTATTTAGTTATCTGTTGTAAACCTCTACGTTCTCCCAAATTCCGAGTCAAGGTCATCCATCGCCTTATTTCCAGGTCCGTGTACTGTAACCTTATGGGAACATGGTGTCTATTTATGAGATAGGTTATTTCCGTGAGAAAGCGGAAATGGCGGATCCGTTGAGATTGGGCACTGTGGTTTGCTATGAAATATACACTGTCAAAAATGCCCGTAGAAATTACGTCACTTACCTGTTCGCAAGCACGGCGGCATGATGGATTCCTTCTGATAGACGAACAACAATGGGGTTCTGGAATAGAATGACAACGATAAAATTTCATTTCGATTCTTATAGCTGATACATGCACAGGCACGTGGCGACAAGGGGTCAACAATTTTCAATAGTTGGAATGTTCATGCCCATGTCCAGGAACCTACGTCACTAATGTAAACTCTAAACCATCGCTTCAGACGTTCAGGAACCTACGTCACTAATGTAATTTCTAAACCATGCATCTGATAGCGGGTATCTGGAACTCATGTATATGGGTCAGCTGGATATTGGCTGCATGCGTTATTGCACGTATACGAGTGAAAGGGATATTGTCAACTTTACGAAAATTTATTAAATTGTTGAGGTGTGTTTGGTGTTCAAACCGTGGCAAAAGCGATACATATTTTCATTGTAAATTTCAGTTATATATAGATATGAGTTCTTATAATTTAACAAATTATATCTGATAGGGGGTTGTGTCAAACTTAGAATTCCATCAAGTTATCAGATTAGTGCAGCCTCATTTTGGTCTAAAATTTCCAACTATTGAGAGTTTTGAGTCTCTTTGAAAAGCGGACGAAAGTCATATGGATATATAGGATATACGTCTCTAAATTTGTGGATTAACCCTTTACCCAACAGAAGGGCCCTGTGCCAATGCATTCTCTTATATATGCGAGTCGACCATAGGTCGCCTCGCATATATAAGAGAATGCATTGGCTTAACACATTAAAAATTATAAAATTGTTAAAGAATGTAAGAAAAAATGGTAAAAAGTGTTTTTAGGCCAATGCATTCTCTTATATATGCGAGGCGACCTATGGTCGACTCGCATATATAAGAGAATGCATTGGCACAGGGCATAACTGTAACTATCACAATGTGGTCAAGGAGCCGGTTCCAATGATATCCATATTTGTATGGTTCTATTGAGACAGACCGAAGATATTTTAGGCTGTTGAAGCTTTATTTGGCCGGTTTTGGCCGGTTTGTTGGGTAAAGGGCTAAAATTAGTCTCTGCGTTGATGTGATTCCCTCCATTTCATTGGAGGGTGGCGCAGAGTACGCCTGAATTCATTGGTTAATGACGTGACAGGTCACTTCAGAGATCAGAGATCAATGACATGTTGACCAACTTTCACACGCATTGTCAAACACAACTAATGTTGTAAAACTGAATAGAGGCCATATATATTCATTATACACATCGGAATATAGGAGACATCATATTCATATTTGGAAACGGTTTATTATACGTCATGTTAGGAATGCCGCGTCGTCGTAGAAATAATATATAATGGAGAGATCATTAGAGATGATCCGTCGGCATTTCAAAGAGACTACTCATCCCTGTTGCTAACCGGTCACGTATTTAGTCTTGAAACTGCACACAAACGTACGGTGTTGGTGAAATGCAAACTCCATACAGCGCCGTCTACGTTATTACTATGAATAGTCTATGATATATCACTGCCACAAGGATGGCACTTTGCAGACCAATACATCTATTTTTACAGATCGTCGGAACTATATATATTTAGTCACCTATTTTCTTATTTTGACCACCAAAAGTTTGCAATAATGGTAATTCTTTCGGCATTGATAAGAAAAATATGAACTGAGCCAGACATAGACAATTTTAATCCTAAAACATAAGAACTATAAGAACACGTAAGAAATTTTTACCAAATGTCCTTATGGCAGTGGTATCTCAGCGGAGCGATGGGAGATAACTCTGCCTGGAGTTTGAGTAAAATGTACTAAACGCGACCAGGCTATGGTCTTACAATCTCGTCCAAATACGGATACGATAGGCGAGAATCGCATGCGTTTTGATATGTCGATGCCGTCTGGAGAGTTTGGCGGGACCAGCATCCCGTCTCGATTTGCTCAGTCTACCCTTGATGCTATAAAGTGGTAGCCGCGGGCGCTTATATATAGAGTTGTTTTTATGAGCCATCAGGCCCCCGCGGCAGCGGTCGCTGGCGCGACCTGACTGCCTCGATATCAATTTGAAAAAGGGGTGACGTTGCTTAACGCGCCTGCGGCGCTTCAATAACAGTCTTCAATAACAGGTCTCGATTTGCTCAGTCTACCCTTGATGCTATAAAGTGGTAGCCGCGGGCGCTTATATATAGAGTTGTTTTTATGAGCCATCAGGGTGACGTTTTAGACAGTGCCGTCCACCACTATTTCATCTATCACCTGGATCGACTGATCACGCCAACCTTTAAATCATACCATGAATCTATTACTCTGGCTACGCCCGTAGAGATCGTATTCCACCAGATCATGTCATGAATCTCTAATATAGCTAGCCCGTAGAGATCGTATTCCACCGTACAAAATCCTGGGAACTTTTTTGGTGTTCTGAACCGTTCTGACAGGGAACTTTATAACATTGAACAAACAAGGAAGAGAATATATTTCTTTGTTAATACTTGTTCCCCAATGATCTACTTAACATTAGCGTGTGATCCCAACTCGAGGTTGCATGTTTTTTTTGTGTGTGACTTTTTTGAGCCGATATCGCGATATGAATTAATTAATTACCCGGGATAAATTCCATGATTGCATGTAAGCGATGCAAAGCAAAATCGCTCAAAACTAACTGAAATCGTTCAACTTCGAGTTGGAACATTCACATATACAGCGAACTATACAGTGTATTAGGAACGTGTATATGATATCTACGGGCGTAGAAAATACGTAATCTAAACCATTTAGTTTAGATATTCTCTGATTGCATATACGTTTTGATTCCCAATCCCATTCAGGTAGAGAAAATTCACCTGTCAAGTTCATCAATATATCATCTACACTTTAAGGGTAGACTGTACGCTAATTTCAATAAATTCCAGGTAATAATAACGATATAATATCAATAATATATTGAAAAATAATTAATTTGAGTCGAAGATGTATTATGTAAATGTTCAGGTTAACAGGTTATATTGAAATCAAATTTAATATTTTAATATAAGTTTACTTTAACTAAGTTATACGAATTTCCATGTTTAAGGCGTAATAAAAGTAATTGACGGATAGTGGATCGGGCAACGCGTGGCACATACGGTGAAGCACATTATGTTGATACGGGGCGTGAACTCAATCCACTCACTGACTATACAATAAAATAAATGAGTATCTGGGACTATTATGCATATACTATAAAATTAATGAGTATCTGGGACTATTATGCATATACTATAACATTAATGAGTATCTGGGACTATTATGCATATACTATAACATTAATGAGTATCTGGGACTATTATGCCTTTACTATAAAATTAATGAGTATCTGGGACTATTATGCATATACTATAACATTAATGAGTATCTGGGACTATTATGCCTATACTATAACATTAATGAGTATCAGGGACTATTATGCATATACTATAACATTAATGAGTATCTGGGACTATTATGCATATACTATAAAATTAATGAGTATATCTGGGACTATTATGCCTATACTATAACATTAATGAGTATCTGGGACTATTATGCCTATACTATAACATTAATGAGTATCTGGGACTATTATGCATATACTATAACATTAATGAGTATCTGGGACTATTATGCATATACTATAACATTAATGAGTATCTGGGACTATTATGCATATACTATAACATTAATGAGTATCTGGGACTATTATGCATATACTATAACATTAATGAGTATCTGGGACTATTATGCATATACTATAACATTAATGAGTATCTGGGACTATTATGCATATACTATAACATTAATGAGTATCTGGGACTATTATGCCTATACTATAACATTTATTTCATACATTCGCCTGAAACCGCGTACAAAAATATCTCGATGGCGAGCGTTCTATGTTTGCATTCCGGTTTATCTGTCATCTGTAACATTACTCTCTACTCAGCAGACAGTCAAATAATGGAAATCTGTTTACCTTATTCTACGAAGCAGATAATATAGCAACCAACAACAACATTTGGACACTGCACCCCTTTAAAACCACATGATTTCATTATTTAAAAATAATTTTGTTTTTGATTTACTAATACTTGAAGCAATATTATGGACTTGTTCGGTGCGTGAAACTGTTAAGTTAGTTTTCAGGCGCTATGTCAACTAGAGGAATGTAGCATTCTACTGACGTCACCGAAAAGTTCAAGCAAATCGAACGAACCACTCCATAGAAAACATCGTCCGAACTACGCTCAATTAAAAATATTTACTTCTCGATTCGGGACACAACTATCATCGATAAACTAATGAAAAAGATTTCGCCATCGAGCGTCACTTCATTTATAATTGATAGATAAGAATTACGGTGTGTGTTGTCAATTTGGATATAATATGTGTAAAAATAACTACTTTGAGCAAGATTATTCCCCATTTCTATTTGACCACCCCACCGGAGTGTTTCACATCACTTTAAATATAACACTTAGTCCATGCACTTATTATATAAAAGTATTATAAGAAAGAAATCTCTTTTGTGAAAATAGGACGAATATTAATTATGTATACATTATCTTCCATATGATGCTTATTATGCGAATTTTTTATGGTGTGTATAGAAAGTTTAAACGAAATGGTCCGAATTTATCGTTTAAAAATCCGACTTTACGTGGATTCGATGTAAATCTGAAAGAAATTTGCTGCAACGATTTCAAAATCTGGACTCGATTATTACAGATTAATCATCATTATCATCGGGAATCTATCTATACTTTAAATTTTTGGGTTCACTTCGGAGAGATTGTTTTAAGTATTTTGTTGTTTGTCCAGAAAAGTTATACGAATTGGTATATATTTACCATCTCGGGCGGTGGGACCTTACACGCAGAAAGTCCCGTAAACCTTAAATGAAATGTTGCAACGATTTCAATAATTGGACCGGTAACATGCAGGGGATTGTTTCCCCTTTTATTTCATACATGCAGGTACAGTTTGAAGTCGAAATGAATTGTTGTAACCATTTACACTCGCTTATTAAAGACATATTATGGACTAATTCGGTTGCGAGGGAATGTAGCATTCTATACTAGTATCACCGAAAATCTCAAAGAAATCGACCATACCACTCCATAGATATCATCGTCTGAACTACGCTTAATTATAAATATTTACATCTCGATACGGGACGCGACAATCGGCGATAAACTAACGCAAATTATTTCGCCATCGAGAGTCATTCCATTCAATTAATATATAATAATGACGGTGTGTGTACTGTAAATTAGGATTAATATTCGTAAAAATAACTAATTTGAGAAAGATTATGCTCCATTTCTATTTTAACACCAACCGGAGTGTTTCACATCACTTTAAATGATTCCGATTGCACTCAGGACCAGAATTGGGACCCGCCATATCAAATCCAGTCGTAGTCGGTATTTTTTTTACCCTGTGCCAATGCATTCTCTTATATATATATGCGAGTCGACCATAGGTCGCCTCGCATATATATATAAGAGAATGCATTGGCCTATATATAACAATTTTTTTAAATAAATGTTTCTTACAATTTTTAGGACATACATGTAAAATAAAAAACAGCCATTACCCTGCAGGGAGCCCCACACACATATAGAAGCATATAGAAGAGTGTCGTCTGCTCATGTTTGTCTGGGGCTCTGTATGGGTGAAATTATAAAATTGTTAAAGAATACAAGAAAAAATTATTAAAATTGTAAAAAATTGTTAGGCCAATGCATTCTCTTATATATGCGAGGCGACCTATGGCCGACTCGCATATATAAGAGAATGCATTGGTACAGGGTAAAAAAAATCCCGACTTACGACTGGAATTGATATGGCGGGTCACAATTGAGACTGCACGCGTCGTGTCACGAATGGCGATCGTCAGTCGTCACTGTGTAACGATTAGTTACATGTTTGTGCCTCGTCAAACCTGGCATGTCTGTAGTCTGTACCGAGTACACCCGTCACAAAATACTCGGAACGTGTAGAGTTCAAACATGGTTACTTCGTGTGTGACACCCCACATTCCTATATTCTCAGGTATGAATGTTCTGCACTCTGTTTGAAGACCCATGTGTTATGTGCGGTGAATTATCACCATCCTATATGTTCCACACCGTATATTACCTGAACCATATGCAGTACAATGTGCATGAAGAACCAGAATTTTGAAAGGGTCAAAACTTGCAAGGATGTCACCAAAAACCGTCATCATCACATATATACCATACCATATATACCTACATGTACATATAGAGTAAATGTAAAGCCGTTTGTTTTTATAAGGCAACGTTTTCCTAATATTGAACCGATTATTAAACATCCGACTTGGTAAGGTATGCAAGACCCCGAAAATGGCGAATATATATATGTCACAAAATCCTCAATATATATATGGTGTCCTGCATGGTTATCAGGTTACCGTTGATGGAGGGTGAGTAGGGAGTCACTGTCACCACCGGAGGCGGAATTTGTACTTTGTGGCGGCTAACCCCCGGATTCTTGACTTGAAACATATTTTATTTGCATAATATACAAAAGGGATTGGGGCACAAGTTTATGCAACTTATGAAGTCCCTCTCCTAATACAATATAATAACACACATGTGGTCAAGATGACGGTACAAACGTATTTACATGGTGATAAGTTATGAGAGATATAGCGTGTAGTGCCGATAGCTGTCCTTACCCCCCCCCCCCAACCCCTTGATCCTGACTAATACCAGTTAACAAAGAGGGGTGAATCATGCGTATCAAGAACATATAGATACATACTTGGTATAATTTTACATTATAATATCATATATAATAGTTTTCATATATATTTGCTGTATAGTAGTATATTCTAGATCATGCCATGAATCTATACTATGGCCGACGCCCGTATGGATCATATTCCACCAGTACAAAACAAGGGAACTTTTTGAAGTTTCGACAGGGACCTTATGAAGTTGAAAAAAACAGCGCAGATAATATATATCTCAGTTAATATCTGTTCCTTAATGATATAAATCACTGTAGGTGAATGTCTTATAACTCGACATTTCACGATTTAAGTGACTTTGTAAGCGATTTTGCTTTGCGTCGCTTACAATTATGGAATTTCTCCTGGGTAATTAATTCAATATTTATTGCGATATCGGCTCACAAAAGTCACAGAAAAGCATGCAATTTCGAGTTGGGACCTTCACCTACAGTGAATTACATTATCAAGGAACAGATAATAATTAAGAAATATATTCCCCGTGTTATTTTCGACTTTATAAGGTTCCCTGTCAAAAATTCCAAGGGTTTGTACTGGTGGAATATGATCTCTATATACGGGTGTTAGCCAGAGTAGATATTCATGGCATGATGATCTAGTAGTAGCCATACCCTCATAACATCAAGAGGAATTAAGACTGAATTTCATCAAATTATGTCATTTGGGCGAGATATATTAATCCAAATTTGAGTAATTTTGTGCTATACAAAAGCTGCATACCAGCCTTTTCGTTGATTCGCTATAGAAGTTGGTACGCATGGGTAAACTTACCTGAGGAGTACCATTGCATAGGTGCCATTGACCATAAAGGGAACTTAAAATATATATCAATATAATCATATAATATCAATAAAGTGCGTTCCTTATACAATTAGACGATATGTATGAAATTGGTACAATTTGGGTCACCTGGTCAGGGAATTATCATGTAATGTGTGTTTACCGGTTAAATTGGGCATATGAATCCCGAGTGTATACCAGTTATAACAGAGGGGTATGAATTCTGCGTATCGTCGAAAATGGTATGACTCCCGAGTATACCAAAATAGGGGGGGGGGGGGGGTGAATACCTCGATGAGGATATATTTTATAAATCGGCAAATCACACACAGGTATGTCCCCAGCTCGTCGCCAATATTATTCAACCTTGTATACAGTTCAAACAGGGTTACTTCATATGACACCCCCAAATTCCTAAGTACCCCATTAAAAGTGTAAAGTAACGGAAAACGTGTTCTGTTTGTTTACTATTGCGTCAAATTTCACACAGCATGTCCATATAATGTATTTGTAAAACAAATATTGTGGATATGCATTCAAGCGAATGCCCGCAAGGCGAGGAAACCAGGCGGTATACACGCGCGTTCGGCGAGTATAGCTCTGAAGCTGAACTATATATAGGTGACTGAACAGAGTAAATGGATAGAACACGCATGGTGTGTTCGATTTGAGTTCCGAACTTACCGCTTTGTGAATCACTAATCAGACATAGGAACAGAACTATTATCCAGGTAGTCATGTTGGTAAAATGTGACATCCGAATGGTCGTCTGTACATCTTTAATAATCCCAATCGTGCATTTGAAAGTGTGGCATGAATTTCTAATCGCAGCATGGAGATGGATACCATGCAACAATGTGGGCAGGCCTGCTAATTTAGTTACACGCATTCCGATGATTGACAGCCCGTCAATCATCCGCTACCGATACATCAATCCGCGTGTATACTGCCGATAGCAATGGATGGTCGTGCGTTTCTTGATGTCGTCTGCTCACGTGGACCAAGAATACGTCAAGTTTGTCTTCAATGGTGAACTATTCTATGCGGTAAATATTGTGTATTAAATTGCTTTTTGGATGCTGAATAAACTTTATCATTGAACAATTTTATATCTAAGAATATAAGCTGGTATATTATTTGAATTGCCGCTACATTGGCGCCCACGATGATCGTATTGGGGGCGGCATTAACGTGCCGTCACTCCGCCTATGGCTGTCAGGGTTTCTGGGATCTGGTTTCGATTGGGTGGACTTTATTGTTGTGTTATGCTTGTATCCATTGCTCAATAAACCGACTTATCTGTGATAAACTGAGCAATTAAGTGTCTTCACACAATGAAGGGGGCCCCGGGGGCTGGGTGATGATTTGGTTATAACACCTGAAAGTTGGATAATAAGACAACTCGTGCCGTGGGGAGGCCACCTTATTGATACAGAGAGAACCAGAATAAGTGACGGAAGCACGCCGAAGCAGAAAAGAGGCAAAACGTGTACCCACATTCGCCACAAACTTAAGGGATCTTAAAGCTAGAGTATTGGTTGATGAATATCCAATATATACTTAAAGGGATATGATTAGTAAATTGGCGAATGGTCAACATGTGTAGGTATGCAGCGACGTGACTTAACCCTTTACCCAACAAACCGGCCAAAAACGGCCAAATAAAGCTGCAACAGCCTAAATTATCTTGGGTCTGTCTCAATAAAACCATACAAATATGGATATCATTGGAACCGGCTCATTGACCACATTGTGATGGTTACAGTTATGCCCTGTGCCAATGCATTCTCTTATATATGCGAGTCGACCATAGGTCGCCTCGCATATATAAGAGAATGCATTGGCCTAAAAAAAATCTTTTTTTAACACTTTTTACCATTTTTTCTTACATTCTTTAACAATTTTATAATTTTTAATGTGTTAAGCCAATGCATTCTCTTATATATGCGAGGCGACCTATGGTCGACTCGCATATATAAGAGAATGCATTGGCACATGGCCGATCTGTTGGGTAAAGGGTTAACGACAATCTACCTCCAAATACTGGCTGCTAGTAACTGGCCAATACTGCCCAATAGTCCAACAGTTATATATTACATAATTATATAGCCATCGTTAATGAACGAAGCAGGAGAATTTTAAGATATCAGACTGAAAATACGTTTTTATTTACTGATATATATACGGATAGCTACAATGTAGTACTATAGCTATTGTGTATAATTATAAATATGGTATTTGGTATCACGAGTACCACATAACTTTATACAGTATTCTTATTCAAATTTGGGGTTTCTGTCTCCGTTATATTTTTAACTATAAAGGTGTGATTGGTTGAAATCCCGAGTTAATCTGAGTTAATGGTATAAAACTTCTGAGTGGGTGGGGAATAACTGCTCAGTAAACCGACTTGTGTGTTCACACAACGAAGGGGCCCTGGGGTTGTGAGGGGGGGCTGGGTGATGATTTGGTTAAGATACATGAAAGTTGAATAATAATACAACTCGTGCCACCTTATTGACACAGACAGAGCCAGAATAAGCGATGGGCACACACCGAAACAGAAAATAGGTAGAACGTGTCCCACGGTAAAGTCGACAAACTTAAAAGAGAAGAGTATATTGGTTAATCAATGCAACGACACACACACACATCAAGATCGAGATATGATTTAAAAATCATGGATTGGCTAAATTAGTGGCTATATTGTATATGCAGCTACGTTAGTCGCAATGACAAGGCATATCTCCCTACAGATCCTGGCCAATGATCCAACAGTTATATATGACATATATAACCCACGGCCGTGCACGCATGAAACCATATATTGCATGAATCCGGTACATTTTTCCTTGAAGAATTCAGACTGAAAATAGTTTGTACAATGTATATAGTATACTATAGCTACTATGTAGAATTAACGAGTGGCCTATTGACATAAATACACTATACAATATTCTCAGTCAATTTGGTGCATTCTTTCTCAGTTATATTTCTAACTTTAATGGTTAATGGTGCATGAGATTGGTTGAAATCTTGAGTTAACGGTATAAACTTTTGAGCGGAGGGGTATAACTGCTCAATAAACTGACTTATTTGTGATAAACTGAGTAATTAAGTGTTTTCACAAATGCCATATTGCTGTATCTATATACAACCAAAATTGTTATGGAAACACCCAGAATCACAAGTTATGTTTGACATTAAAATGTAATATATATATAGTCTAAATATATATGCACGTTTTAGTTTTAGTTGGTCCCGAAATCAGATCAGGTTTCTCGCAGACGACATAATGAATAATCAGATTGGGCTTATCGCAGACGACAGAGACTGCACAGAGCTTATCGAACCACAAAGAAGCACACCCACTACAAGAATACGCACTGTCACTAACTCGCGGCCATATTGGATCCACCAGGTCCGGTTTCGTGTTTTTAGTACTGCAGGTCAAAGTTCTGGAGTAGCATTTCCAAATATGGAAGTTATGAATATTAAAAATCTCCATATCTGGAAATGCTACTCCAGGACTTTGACCTGTAGCACTAAAACCACGGAACTGGGGCTGGGTGAATCTCTAAAGGCACGGAACGGGGCTAGATAAATCCAATACGACCACGACTCAGTGATCTCGCTTACAGACAATTGTTTCTGTTCGAGAAAATATAAGCACCATGCATGGGCCCGGGCAGATCGAATAGGTCCATTGCCCCACTGCGAGGGATATTGATCCCCTAATGTGGCACCCTGTTTACCGTGGGATGCACCCCATGAGGCTGATGTACGAGTTCTGGTGGTACCAAGACGGCCGTATTACGTGAGGCATCTACCTTTACCGTGGGATGCACCCAATGAGGTGTTGTACGAGTTCTGGTGGTACCAAGACGGCCGTATCACGTGAGGCATCTACCTTTACCGTGGGATGCACACAATGAGGGTGATGTACGAGTTCTGGTGGTACCAAGACGGCCGTATCACGGGAGGCATCTACCTTTACCGTGGGATGCACCCCATGAGGGTGATGTACGAGTTCTGGTGGTACCAAGACGGCCGTATCACGTGAGGCATCTACCTTTACCGTGGGATGCACCCAATGAGGGTGATGTACGAGTTCTGGTGGTACCAAGACGGCCGTATCACGTGAGGCATCGACCTTTACCGTGGGATGCACCCCATGGGGGTGATGTACGAGTTCTGGTGGTACCAAGACGGCCTTATCACATGAGGCATCGACCTTTACAGTGGGATGCACCCCATGGGGGTGATGTACGATTTATGTGATACCAAGACGGCCATATCACGCGAGGCATCGACCTTTACCGTGGGATGCATGCACCCCATGAGGGTGATGTACGAGTTCTGGTGGTACCAAGACGGCCTTATCACGTGAGGCATCTACCTTTACCGTGGGATGCACCCCATGAGGGTGATGTACGAGTTATGGTGGTACCAAGATGGCCGTATCACGTGAGGCATCGACCTTTACCGTGGGATGCACCCCATGAGGGTGATGTACGAGTTCTGGTGGTACCAAGACGGCCGTATCACGTGAGGCATTGACCTTTACCGTGGGATGCACCCCATGGGGGTGATGTACGAGTTCTGGTGGTACCAAGACGGCCGTTTCACGTGAGGCATCGACCTTTACCGTGGGATGCACCCCATGAGGGTGATGTACGAGTTATGGTGGTACCAAGACGGCCGTATCACGGGAAGCATTGACCTTTACCGTGGGATGCACCCCATGGGGTGATGTACGAGTTCTGGTGGTACCAAGACGGCCGTATCACGTGAGGCATTGACCTTTACCGTGGGATGCACCTCATGGGGGTGATGTACGAGTTCTGGTGGTACCAAGACGGCCGTATCACGTGAGGCATCTACCTTTACCGTGGGATGCACCCCATGAGGGTGATGTACGAGTTCTGGTGGTACCAAGACGGCCGTATCACGTGAGGCATTGACCTTTACCGTGGGATGCACCCCATGAGGGTGATGTACGAGTTCTGGTGGTACCAAGACGGCAGTATCACGTGAGGCACCGACCTTTACCGTGGGATGCACCCCATGAGGGTGATGTACGAGTTCTGGTGGTACCAAGACGGCCGTATCACGTGAGGCATTGACCTTTACCGTGGGGTGCACCCCATGGGGGTGATGTACGAGTTATGGTGGTACCAAGACGGCCGTTTCACGTGAGTCACCGACCTTTACCGTGGGATGCACCACATGAGGGTGATGTACGATTTATGGTGGTACCAAGACGGCCGTATCACGTGAGGCATCGACCTTTACCGTGGGATGCACCCCATGCATGGGGGTGATGTACGAGTTCTGGTGGTACCAAGACGGCCGTATCACGTGAGGCACCGACCTTTACCGTGGGATGCACCACATGAGGGTGATGTACGAGTTCTGGTGGTACCAAGACGGCCGTATCACGTGAGGCATCGACCTTTACAGTGGGATGCACCCCATGCATGGGGGTGATGTACGAGTTCTGGTGGTACCAAGACGGCCGTATCACGTGAGGCATCGACCTTTACCGTGGGATGCACCACATGAGGGTGATGTACGAGTTCTGGTGGTACCAAGACGGCCGTATCACGTGAGGCATCTACCTTTACAGTGGGATGCACCACATGAGGGTGATGTACGAGTTCTGGTGGTACCAAGACGGCCGTATCACGTGAGGCATCGACCTTTACCGTGGGATGCACCACATGGGGGTGATGTACGAGTTCTGGTGGTACCAAGACGGCCGTATCACGTGAGGCATCTACCTTTACCGTGGGATGCACCCCATGAGGGTGATGTACGAGTTCTGGTGGTACCAAGACGGCCGTATCACGTGAGGCATCGACCTTTACCGTGGGATGCACCACATGGGGGTGATGTACGAGTTCTGATGGTACCAAGACGACCGTATCACGTGAGGCATCTACCTTTACCGTGGGATGCACCCCATGAGGGTGATGTACGAGTTCTGGTGGTACCAAGACGGCCGTATCACGTGAGGCATTGACCTTTACCGTGGGATGCACCCCATGGGGGTGATGTACGAGTTCTGGTGGTACCAAGACGGCCGTATCACGTGAGGCATCTACCTTTACCGTGGGATGCACCCCATGAGGGTGATGTACGAGTTCTGGTGGTACCAAGACGGCCGTATCACGTGAGGCATTGACCTTTACCGTGGGATGCACCCCATGAGGGTGATGTACGAGTTCTGGTGGTACCAAGACGGCAGTATCACGTGAGGCACCGACCTTTACCGTGGGATGCACCCCATGAGGGTGATGTACGAGTTCTGGTGGTACCAAGACGGCCGTATCACGTGAGGCATTGACCTTTACCGTGGGGTGCACCCCATGGGGGTGATGTACGAGTTCTGGTGGTACCAAGACGGCCGTTTCACGTGAGGCATCGACCTTTACCGTCGGATGCACCCCATGAGGGTGATGTACGAGTTATGGTGGTACCAAGACGGCCGTATCACGTGAGGCATCGACCTTTACCGTGGGATGCACCCCATGAGGGTGATGTACGAGTTCTGGTGGTACCAAGACGGCCGTATCACGTGAGGCATCTACCTTTACCGTGGGATGCACCCCATGAGGGTGATGTACGAGTTCTGGTGGTACCAAGACGGCCGTATCACGTGGGGCACCGACCTTTACCGTGGGATTCACCCCATGAGGGTGATGTACGAGTTCTGGTGGTACCAAGACGGCCGTATCACGTGAGGCATTGACCTTTACCGTGGGATGCACCCCATGAGGGTGATGTACGAGTTCTGGTGGTACCAAGACGGCCGTATCATGTGAGGCATCGACCTTTACCGTGGGATGCACCCCATGAGGGTGATGTACGAGTTCTGGTGGTACCAAGACGGCCGTACCACGTGAGGCATCGACCTTTACCATGGGATGCACCCCATGAGGGTGATGTACGAGTTCTGGTGGTACCAAGACGGCCGTTTCACGTGAGTCACCGACCTTTACCGTGGGATGCACCACATGACGGTGATGTACGATTTATGGTGGTACCAAGACGGCCGTATCACGTGAGGCATCGACCTTTACCGTGGGATGCACCCCATGCATGGGGGTGATGTACGAGTTCTGGTGGTACCAAGACGGCCGTATCACGTGAGGCACCGACCTTTACCGTGGGATGCACCACATGAGGGTGATGTACGAGTTCTGGTGGTACCAAGACGGCCGTATCACGTGAGGCATCGACCTTTACAGTGGGATGCACCCCATGCATGGGGGTGATGTACGAGTTCTGGTGGTACCAAGACGGCCGTATCACGTGAGGCATCGACCTTTACCGTGGGATGCACCACATGAGGGTGATGTACGAGTTCTGGTGGTACCAAGACGGCCGTATCACGTGAGGCATCTACCTTTACAGTGGGATGCACCACATGAGGGTGATGTACGAGTTCTGGTGGTACCAAGACGGCCGTATCACGTGAGGCATCGACCTTTACCGTGGGATGCACCACATGGGGGTGATGTACGAGTTCTGGTGGTACCAAGACGGCCGTATCACGTGAGGCATCTACCTTTACCGTGGGATGCACCCCATGAGGGTGATGTACGAGTTCTGGTGGTACCAAGACGGCCGTATCACGTGAGGCATCGACCTTTACCGTGGGATGCACCACATGGGGGTGATGTACGAGTTCTGGTGGTACCAAGACGGCCGTATCACGTGAGGCATCTACCTTTACAGTGGGATGCACCACATGAGGGTGATGTACGAGTTCTGGTGGTACCAAGACGGCCGTATCACGTGAGGCATCGACCTTTACCGTGGGATGCACCACATGGGGGTGATGTACGAGTTCTGGTGGTACCAAGACGGCCGTATCACGTAAGGCATCTACCTTTACCGTGGGATGCACCCCATGAGGGTGATGTACGAGTTCTGGTGGTACCAAGACGGCCGTATCACGTGAGGCATCGACCTTTACCGTGGGATGCACCACATGGGGGTGATGTACGAGTTCTGATGGTACCAAGACGACCGTATCACGTGAGGCATCTACCTTTACCGTGGGATGCACCCCATGAGGGTGATGTACGAGTTCTGGTGGTACCAAGACGGCCGTATCACGTGAGGCATTGACCTTTACCGTGGGATGCACCCCATGGGTGTGATGTACGAGTTCTGGTGGTACCAAGACGGCCGTATCACGTGAGGCATCTACCTTTACCGTGGGATGCACCCCATGAGGGTGATGTACGAGTTCTGGTGGTACCAAGACGGCCGTATCACGTGAGGCATTGACCTTTACCGTGGGATGCACCCCATGAGGGTGATGTACGAGTTCTGGTGGTACCAAGACGGCAGTATCACGTGAGGCACCGACCTTTACCGTGGGATGCACCCCATGAGGGTGATGTACGAGTTCTGGTGGTACCAAGACGGCCGTATCACGTGAGGCATTGACCTTTACCGTGGGGTGCACCCCATGGGGGTGATGTACGAGTTCTGATGGTACCAAGACGGCCGTTTCACGTGAGGCATCGACCTTTACCGTCGGATGCACCCCATGAGGGTGATGTACGAGTTATGGTGGTACCAAGACGGCCGTATCACGTGAGGCATCGACCTTTACCGTGGGATGCACCCCATGAGGGTGATGTACGAGTTCTGGTGGTACCAAGACGGCCGTATCACGTGAGGCATCTACCTTTACCGTGGGATGCACCCCATGAGGGTGATGTACGAGTTCTGGTGGTACCAAGACGGCCGTATCACGTGGGGCACCGACCTTTACCGTGGGATTCACCCCATGAGGGTGATGTACGAGTTCTGGTGGTACCAAGACGGCCGTATCACGTGAGGCATTGACCTTTACCGTGGGATGCACCCCATGAGGGTGATGTACGAGTTCTGGTGGTACCAAGACGGCCGTATCATGTGAGGCATCGACCTTTACCGTGGGATGCACCCCATGAGGGTGATGTACGAGTTCTGGTGGTACCAAGACGGCCGTACCACGTGAGGCATCGACCTTAACCATGGGATGCACCCCATGAGGGTGATGTACGAGTTCTGGTGGTACCAAGACGGCCGTTTCACGTGAGTCACCGACCTTTACCGTGGGATGCACCACATGAGGGTGATGTACGATTTATGGTGGTACCAAGACGGCCGTATCACGTGAGGCATCGACCTTTACCGTGGGATGCACCCCATGCATGGGGGTGATGTACGAGTTCTGGTGGTACCAAGACGGCCGTATCACGTGAGGCACCGACCTTTACCGTGGGATGCACCACATGAGGGTGATGTACGAGTTCTGGTGGTACCAAGACGGCCGTATCACGTGAGGCATCGACCTTTACAGTGGGATGCACCCCATGCATGGGGGTGATGTACGAGTTCTGGTGGTACCAAGACGGCCGTATCACGTGAGGCATCGACCTTTACCGTGGGATGCACCACATGAGGGTGATGTACGAGTTCTGGTGGTACCAAGACGGCCGTATCACGTGAGGCATCTACCTTTACAGTGGGATGCACCACATGAGGGTGATGTACGAGTTCTGGTGGTACCAAGACGGCCGTATCACGTGAGGCATCGACCTTTACCGTGGGATGCACCACATGGGGGTGATGTACGAGTTCTGGTGGTACCAAGACGGCCGTATCACGTGAGGCATCTACCTTTACCGTGGGATGCACCCCATGAGGGTGATGTACGAGTTCTGGTGGTACCAAGACGGCCGTATCACGTGAGGCATCGACCTTTACCGTGGGATGCACCCCATGAGGGTGATGTACGAGTTCTGGTGGTACCAAGACGGCCGTATCACGGGAAGCATTGACCTTGACCGTGGGATGCACCCCATGAGGGTGATGTACGAGTTCTGGTGGTACCAAGACGGCCGTATCACGTGAGGCATCTACCTTTACCGTGGGATGCACCCCATGAGGGTGATGTACGAGTTCTGGTGGTACCAAGACGGCCGTATCACGTGAGGCATCTACCTTTACCGTGGGATGCACCCCATGAGGGTGATGTATACGAGTTCTGTGGTACCAAGACGGCCGTATCACGGGAGGCATTGACCTTTACCGTGGGATGGACCCCATGAGGGTGATGTATACGAGTTCTGTGGTACCAAGACGGCCGTATCACGTGAGGCATTGACCTTTACCGTGGGATGCACCCCATGAGGGTGATGTATACGAGTTCTGGTGGTACCAAGACGGCCGTATCACGGGAGGCATTGACCTTTACCGTGGGATGCACCCCATGAGGGTGATGTATACGAGTTATGTGGTACCAAGACGGTCGTATTACGGGAGGCATTGACCTTTACCGTGGGATGCACCACATGGGGGTGATGTACGAGTTCTGGTGGTACCAAGACAACCGTATCACGTGAGGCATCTACCTTTACCATGGGATGCACCCCATGAGGGTGATGTACGAGTTCTGGTGGTACCAAGACGGCCGTATCATGTGAGGCATCGACCTTTACCGTGGGATGCACCCAATGAGGGTGATGTACGAGTTCTGGTGGTACCAAGACGGCCGTATCACGTGAGGCATTGACCTTTACCGTGGGATGCACCCCATGAGGGTGATGTACGAGTTCTGGTGGTACCAAGACGGCCGTATCACGTGAGGCATCGACCTTTACCGTGGGATGCACCCCATGAGGGTGATGTACGAGTTCTGGTGGTACCAAGACGGCCGTATCACGTGAGGCATCGACCTTTACCATGGGATGCACCCCATGAGGGTGATGTACGAGTTCTGGTGGTACCAAGACGGCCGTATCACGTGAGTCACCGACCTTTACCGTGGGATGCACCACATGAGGGTGATGTACGATTTCTGGTGGTACCAAGACGGCCGTATCACGTGAGGCATCGACCTTTACCGTGGGATGCACCCCATGCATGGGGGTGATGTACGAGTTCTGGTGGTACCAAGACGGCCGTATCACGTGAGGCACCGACCTTTACCGTGGGATGCACCACATGAGGGTGATGTACGAGTTCTGGTGGTACCAAGACGGCCGTATCACGTGAGGCATCGACCTTTACCGTGGGATGCACCCCATGCATGGGGGTGATGTACGAGTTCTGGTGGTACCAAGACGGCCGTACCACGTGAGGCATCGACCTTTACCATGGGATGCACCCCATGAGGGTGATGTACGAGTTCTGGTGGTACCAAGACGGCCGTTTCACGTGAGTCACCGACCTTTACCGTGGGATGCACCACATGAGGGTGATGTACGATTTATGGTGGTACCAAGACGGCCGTATCACGTGAGGCATCGACCTTTACCGTGGGATGCACCCCATGCATGGGGGTGATGTACGAGTTCTGGTGGTACCAAGACGGCCGTATCACGTGAGGCACCGACCTTTACCGTGGGATGCACCACATGAGGGTGATGTACGACTTCTGGTGGTACCAAGACGGCCGTATCACGTGAGGCATCGACCTTTACAGTGGGATGCACCCCATGCATGGGGGTGATGTACGAGTTCTGGTGGTACCAAGACGGCCGTATCACGTGAGGCATCGACCTTTACCGTGGGATGCACCACATGAGGGTGATGTACGAGTTCTGGTGGTACCAAGACGGCCGTATCACGTGAGGCATCTACCTTTACAGTGGGATGCACCACATGAGGGTGATGTACGAGTTCTGGTGGTACCAAGACGGCCGTATCACGTGAGGCATCGACCTGTACCGTGGGATGCACCACATGGGGGTGATGTACGAGTTCTGGTGGTACCAAGACGGCCGTATCACGTGAGGCATCGACCTTTACCGTGGGATGCACCACATGGGGGTGATGTACGAGTTCTGGTGGTACCAAGACGGCCGTATCACGTGAGGCATCTACCTTTACCGTGGGATGCACCCCATGAAGGTGATGTACGAGTTCTGGTGGTACCAAGACGGCCGTATCACGGGAGGCATTGACCTTTACCGTGGGATGCACCCCATGAGGGTGATGTACGAGTTCTGGTGGTACCAAGACGGCCGTATCACGTGAGGCATCTACCTTTACCGTGGGATGCACCCCATGAGGGTGATGTACGAGTTCTGGTGGTACCAAGACGGCCGTATCACGTGAGGCATCTACCTTTACCGTGGGATGCACCCCATGAGGGTGATGTATACGAGTTCTGTGGTACCAAGACGGCCGTATCACGGGAGGCATTGACCTTTACCGTGGGATGGACCCCATGAGGGTGATGTATACGAGTTCTGTGGTACCAAGACGGCCGTATCACGTGAGGCATTGACCTTTACCGTGGGATGCACCCCATGAGGGTGATGTATACGAGTTCTGGTGGTACCAAGACGGCCGTATCACGGGAGGCATTGACCTTTACCGTGGGATGCACCCCATGAGGGTGATGTATACGAGTTATGTGGTACCAAGACGGTCGTATTACGGGAGGCATTGACCTTTACCGTGGGATGCACCACATGGGGGTGATGTACGAGTTCTGGTGGTACCAAGACAACCGTATCACGTGAGGCATCTACCTTTACCATGGGATGCACCCCATGAGGGTGATGTACGAGTTCTGGTGGTACCAAGACGGCCGTATCATGTGAGGCATCGACCTTTACCGTGGGATGCACCCAATGAGGGTGATGTACGAGTTCTGGTGGTACCAAGACGGCCGTATCACGTGAGGCATTGACCTTTATCGTGGGATGCACCCCATGAGGGTGATGTACGAGTTCTGGTGGTACCAAGACGGCCGTATCACGTGAGGCATCGACCTTTACCATGGGATGCACCCCATGAGGGTGATGTACGAGTTCTGGTGGTACCAAGACGGCCGTATCACGTGAGTCACCGACCTTTACCGTGGGATGCACCACATGAGGGTGATGTACGATTTCTGGTGGTACCAAGACGGCCGTATCACGTGAGGCATCGACCTTTACCGTGGGATGCACCCCATGCATGGGGGTGATGTACGAGTTCTGGTGGTACCAAGACGGCCGTATCACGTGAGGCACCGACCTTTACCGTGGGATGCACCACATGAGGGTGATGTACGAGTTCTGGTGGTACCAAGACGGCCGTATCACGTGAGGCATCGACCTTTACCGTGGGATGCACCCCATGCATGGGGGTGATGTACGAGTTCTGGTGGTACCAAGACGGCCGTATCACGTGAGGCATCGACCTTTACCGTGGGATGCACCACAAGAGGGTGATGTACGAATTCTGGTGGTACCAAGACGGCCGTATCACGTGAGGCATCTACCTTTACAGTGGGATGCACCACATGGGGTGATGTACGAGTTCTGGTGGTACCAAGACGGCCGTATCACGTGAGGCATCGACCTTTACCATGGGATGCACCACATGAGGGTGATGTACGAGTTCTGGTGGTACCAAGACGGCCGTATCACGTGAGGCATCGACCTTTACCGTGGGATGCACCACAAGAGGGTGATGTACGAATTCTGGTGGTACCAAGACGGCCGTATCACGTGAGGCATCTACCTTTACCGTGGGATGCACCCCATGAGGGTGATGTACGAGTTCTGGTGGTACCAAGACGGCCGTTTCACGTGAGGCATCGACCTTTACCGTGGGATGCACCACATGGGGGTGATGTACGAGTTATGGTGGTACCAAGACGGCCGTATCACGTGAGGCATCTACCTTTACCGTGGGATGCACCCCATGAGGGTGATGTACGAGTTCTGGTGGTACCAAGACGGCCGTATCACGTGGGGCACCGACCTTTACCGTGGGATTCACCCCATGAGGGTGATGTACGAGTTCTGGTGGTACCGAGACGGCCGTATCACGTGAGGCATTGACCTTTACCGTGGGATGCACCCCATGGGGGTGATGTACGAGTTCTGGTGGTACCAAGACGGCCGTATCTCGGGAGGCATTGACCTTTACCGTGGGATGCACCCCATGAGGGTGATGTATACGAGTTATGTGGTACCAAGACGGCCGTATCACGTGAGGCATTGACCTTTACCGTGGGATGCACCCCATGAGGGTGATGTATACGAGTTCTGGTGGTACCAAGACGGCCGTATCACGGGAGGCATTGACCTTTACCGTGGGATGCACCCCATGAGGGTGATGTATACGAGTTATGTGGTACCAAGACGGTCGTATTACGGGAGGCATTGACCTTTACCGTGGGATGCACCACATGGGGGTGATGTACGAGTTCTGGTGGTACCAAGACGGCCGTATCACGTGAGGCATCTACCTTTACCATGGGATGCACCCCATGAGGGTGATGTACGAGTTCTGGTGGTACCAAGACGGCCGTATCACGTGAGGCATCTACCTTTACCGTGGGATGCACCCCATGCATGGGGTGATGTACGAGTTCTGGTGGTACCAAGACGGCCGTATCACGTGAGGCACCGACCTTTACCGTGGGATGCACCCCATGAGGGTGATGTACGAGTTCTGGTGGTACCAAGACGGCCGTATCACGTGAGGCATTGACCTTTACCGTGGGATGCACCCCATGAGGGTGATGTACGAGTTCTGGTGGTACCAAGACGGTCATTTCACGTGAGGCATCGACCTTTACCGTGGGATGCACCCCATGAGGGTGATGTACGAATTCTAGTGGTACCAAGACGGCCGTATCACGTGAGGCATTGACCTTTACCGTGGGATGCACCCCATGAGGGTGATGTACGAGTTCTGTTGGTACCAAGACGGCCGTTTCACCTGAGGCATCGACCTTTACTGTGGGATGCACCACATGAGGGTGATGAACGAGTTCTGGTGGTACCAAGACGGCCGTATCACGTGAGGCACCGACCTTTACCGTGGGATGCACCCCATGAGGGTGATGTACGAGTTCTGGTGGTACCAAGACGGCCGTATCACGTGAGGCATTGACCTTTACCGTGGGATGCACCCCATGGGGGTGATGTACGAGTTCTGGTGGTCCCAAGACGGCCGTATCACGTGAGGCATCGACCTTTACCGTGGGATGCACCCCATGAGGGTGATGTACGAGTTCTGTGGTACCAAGACGGCCGTATCACGTGAGGCATCGACCTTTACCGTGGGTTGCACCCCATGAGGGTGATGTACGAGTTCTGGTGGTACCAAGACGGCCGTTTCACGGGAGGCATCGACCTTTACCGTGGGATGCACCACATGAGGGTGATGTACGAGTTCTGGTGGTACCAAGACGGCCGTATCACGTGAGGCATCGACCTTTACCGTGGGATGCACCCCATGAGGGTGATGTACGAGTTCTGGTGGTACCAAGACGGTCGTATCACGTGGGGCACCGACCTTTACCGTGGGATTCACCCCATGAGGGTGATGTACGAGTTCTGGTGGTACCAAGACGGCCGTATCACGTGAGGCATTGACCTTTACCGTCGGATGCACCACATGAGGGTGATGTATACGAGTTCTATGGTACCAAGACGGCCGTATATCACGTGAGGCATCGACCTTTACCGTGGGATGCACCCCATGAGGGTGATGTACGAGTTCTGGTGGTACCAAGACGGCCGTATCACGTGAAGCATCTACCTTTACCGTGGGATGCGCCCCATGAGGGTGATGTACGAGTTCTGGTGGTACCAAGACGGCCGTATCACGTGAGGCATCGACCTTTACCGTGGGATGCACCCCATGAGGGTGATGTACGAGTTCTGGTGGTACCAAGACGGCCGTATCACGTGGGGCACCGACCTTTACCGTGGGATTCACCCCATGAGGGTGATGTACGAGTTCTGGTGGTACCAAGACGGCCGTATCACGTGAGGCATTGACCTTTACCGTGGGATGCACCCCATGGGGGTGATGTACGAGTTCTGGTGGTACCAAGACGGCCGTATCACGGGAGGCATTGACCTTTACCGTGGGATGCACCCCATGAGGGTGATGTATACGAGTTCTGTGGTACCAAGACGGCCGTATCACGTGAGGCATCGACCTTTACCGTGGAATGCACCCCATGAGGGTGATGAACGAATTCTAGTGGTACCAAGACGGCCGTATTACGGGAGGCATATACCTTTACCGTGGGATGCACCACATGGGGGTGATGTACGAGTTCTGGTGGTACCAAGACGGCCGTATCACGCGAGGCATCTACCTTTACCATGGGATGCACCCCATGAGGGTGATGTACAAGTTCTGGTGGTACCAAGACGGCCGTATCACGTGAGGCATCTACCTTTACCGTGGGATGCACCCCATGCATGGGGTGATGTACGAGTTCTGGTGGTACCAAGACGGCCGTATCACGTGAGGCACCGACCTTTACCGTGGGATGCACCCCATGAGGGTGATGTACGAGTTCTGGTGGTACCAAGACGGCCGTATCACGTGAGGCATTGACCTTTACCGTGGGATGCACCCCATGAGGGTGATGTACGAGTTCTGGTGGTACCAAGACGGTCATTTCACGTGAGGCATCGACCTTTACCGTGGGATGCACCCCATGAGGGTGATGTACGAATTATAGTGGTACCAAGACGGCCGTATCACGTGAGGCATTGACCTTTACCGTGGGATGCACCCCATGAGGGTGATGTACGAGTTCTGGTGGTACCAAGACGGCCGTTTCACCTGAGGCATCGACCTTTACTGTGGGATGCACCACATGAGGGTGATGAACGAGTTCTGGTGGTACCAAGACGGCCGTATCACGTGAGGCACCGACCTTTACCGTGGGATGCACCCCATGAGGGTGATGTACGAGTTCTGGTGGTACCAAGACGGCCGTATCACGTGAGGCATTGACCTTTACCGTGGGATGCACCCCATGGGGGTGATGTACGAGTTCTGGTGGTCCCAAGACGGCCGTATCACGTGAGGCATCGACCTTTACCGTGGGATGCACCCCATGAGGGTGATGTACGAGTTCTGTGGTACCAAGACGGCCGTATCACGTGAGGCATCGACCTTTACCGTGGGTTGCACCCCATGAGGGTGATGTACGAGTTCTGGTGGTACCAAGACGGCCGTTTCACGGGAGGCATCGACCTTTACCGTGGGATGCACCACATGAGGGTGATGTACGAGTTCTGGTGGTACCAAGACGGCCGTATCACGTGAGGCATCGACCTTTACCGTGGGATGCACCCCATGAGGGTGATGTACGAGTTCTGGTGGTACCAAGACGGTCGTATCACGTGGGGCACCGACCTTTACCGTGGGATTCACCCCATGAGGGTGATGTACGAGTTCTGGTGGTACCAAGACGGCCGTATCACGTGAGGCATTGACCTTTACCGTCGGATGCACCACATGAGGGTGATGTATACGAGTTCTATGGTACCAAGACGGCCGTATATCACGTGAGGCATCGACCTTTACCGTGGGATGCACCCCATGAGGGTGATGTACGAGTTCTGGTGGTACCAAGACGGCCGTATCACGTGAAGCATCTACCTTTACCGTGGGATGCGCCCCATGAGGGTGATGTACGAGTTCTGGTGGTACCAAGACGGCCGTATCACGTGAGGCATCGACCTTTACCGTGGGATGCACCCCATGAGGGTGATGTACGAGTTCTGGTGGTACCAAGACGGCCGTATCACGTGGGGCACCGACCTTTACCGTGGGATTCACCCCATGAGGGTGATGTACGAGTTCTGGTGGTACCAAGACGGCCGTATCACGTGAGGCATTGACCTTTACCGTGGGATGCACCCCATGGGGGTGATGTACGAGTTCTGGTGGTACCAAGACGGCCGTATCACGGGAGGCATTGACCTTTACCGTGGGATGCACCCCATGAGGGTGATGTATACGAGTTCTGTGGTACCAAGACGGCCGTATCACGTGAGGCATCGACCTTTACCGTGGAATGCACCCCATGAGGGTGATGAACGAATTCTAGTGGTACCAAGACGGCCGTATTACGGGAGGCATATACCTTTACCGTGGGATGCACCACATGGGGGTGATGTACGAGTTCTGGTGGTACCAAGACGGCCGTATCACGCGAGGCATCTACCTTTACCATGGGATGCACCCCATGAGGGTGATGTACAAGTTCTGGTGGTACCAAGACGGCCGTATCACGTGAGGCATATACCTTTACCGTGGGATACACCCCATGCATGGGGTGATGTACGAGTTCTGGTGGTACCAAGACGGCCGTATCACGTGAGGCACCGACCTTTACCGTGGGATGCACCCCATGAGGGTGATGTACGAGTTCTGGTGGTACCAAGACGGCCGTATCACGTGAGGCATTGACCTTTACCGTGGGATGCACCCCATGAGGGTGATGTACGAGTTCTGGTGGTACCAAGACGGTCGTTTCACGTGAGGCATCGACCTTTACCGTGGGATGCACCCCATGAGGGTGATGTACGAATTCTAGTGGTACCAAGACGGCCGTATCACGTGAGGCATTGACCTTTACCGTGGGATGCACCCCATGAGGGTGATGTATGAGTTCTGGTGGTACCAAGACGGCCGTTTCACGTGAGGCATCGACCTTTACTGTGGGATGCACCACATGAGGGTGATGAACGAGTTCTGGTGGTACCAAAACGGCCGTATCACGTGAGGCACCGACCTTTACCGTGGGATGCACCCCATGAGGGTGATGAACGAGTTCTGGTGGTACCAAGACGGCCGTATCACGTGAGGCACCGACCTTTACCGTGGGATGCACCCCATGAGGGTGATGTACGAGTTCTGGTGGTACCAAGACGGCCGTATCACGTGAGGCATTGACCTTTACCGTGGGATGCACCCCATGGGGGTGATGTACGAGTTCTGGTGGTACCAAGACGGCCGTATCACGTGAGGCATCGACCTTTACCGTGGGATGCACCCCATGAGGGTGATGTACGAGTTCTGTGGTACCAAGACGGCCGTATCACGTGAGGCATCGACCTTTACCGTGGGTTGCACCCCATGAGGGTGATGTACGAGTTCTGGTGGTACCAAGACGGCCGTTTCACGGGAGGCATCGACCTTTACCGTGGGATGCACCACATGAGGGTGATGTACGAGTTCTGGTGGTACCAAGACGGCCGTATCACGTGAGGCATCGACCTTTACCGTGTGATGCACCCCATGAGGGTGATGTACGAGTTCTGGTGGTACCAAGACGGCCGTATCACGTGGGGCACCGACCTTTACCGTGGGATTCACCCCATGAGGGTGATGTACGAGTTCTGGTGGTACCAAGACGGCCGTATCACGTGAGGCATTGACCTTTACCGTGGGATGCACCCCATGCATGAGAGTGATGTACGAGTTCTGTGGTACCAAGACGGCCGTATCACGTGAGGCATCTACCTTTACAGTGGGATGCATCACATGGGGTGATGTACGAGTTCTGGTGGTACCAAGACGGCCGTATCACGTGAGGCATCGACCTTTACCGTGGGATGCACCACATGAGGGTGATGTACGAGTTCTGGTGGTACCAAGACGGCCGTATCACGTGAGGCATCGACCTTTACCGTGGGATGCACCACATGGGGGTGATGTACGAGTTCTGGTGGTACCAAGACGGCCGTATCACGTGAGGCATCTACCTTTACCGTGGGATGCACCCCATGAGGGTGATGTACGAGTTCTGGTGGTACCAAGACGGCCGTATCACGTGAGGCATCGACCTTTACCGTGGGATGCACCACATGGGGGTGATGTACGAGTTCTGGTGGTACCAAGACGGCCGTATCACGTGAGGCATCTACCTTTACCGTGGGATGCACCACATGGGGGTGATGTACGAGTTCTGGTGGTACCAAGACGGCCGTATCACGGGAGGCATTGACCTTTACCGTGGGATGCACCCCATGAGGGTGATGTACGAGTTCTGGTGGTACCAAGACGGCCGTATCACGTGAGGCATCTACCTTTACCGTGGGATGCACCCCATGAGGGTGATGTACGAGTTCTGGTGGTACCAAGACGGCCGTATCACGTGAGGCATCTACCTTTACCGTGGGATGCACCCCATGAGGGTGATGTATACGAGTTCTGTGGTACCAAGACGGCCGTATCACGGGAGGCATTGACCTTTACCGTGGGATGCACCCCATGAGGGTGATGTATACGAGTTCTGTGGTACCAAGACGGCCGTATCACGTGAGGCATTGACCTTTACCGTGGGATGCACCCCATGAGGGTGATGTATACGAGTTCTGGTGGTACCAAGACGGCCGTATCACGGGAGGCATTGACCTTTACCGTGGGATGCACCCCATGAGGGTGATGTATACGAGTTATGTGGTACCAAGACGGTCGTATTACGGGAGGCATTGACCTTTACCGTGGGATGCACCACATGGGGGTGATGTACGAGTTCTGGTGGTACCAAGACGGCCGTATCACGTGAGGCATCTACCTTTACCATGGGATGCACCCCATGAGGGTGATGTACGAGTTCTGGTGGTACCAAGACGGCCGTATCACGTGAGACATCTACCTTTACCGTGGGATGCACCCCATGCATGGGGTGATGTACGAGTTCTGGTGGTACCAAGACGGCCGTATCACGTGAGGCACCGACCTTTACCGTGGGATGCACCCCATGAGGGTGATGTACGAGTTCTGGTGGTACCAAGACGGCCGTATCACGTGAGGCATTGACCTTTACCGTGGGATGCACCCCATGAGGGTGATGTACGAGTTCTGGTGGTACCAAGACGGTCGTTTCACGTGAGGCATCGACCTTTACCGTGGGATGCACCCCATGAGGGTGATGTACGAATTCTGGTGGTACCAAGACGGCCGTATCACGTGAGGCATTGACCTTTACCGTGGGATGCACCCCATGAGGGTGATGTACGAGTTCTGGTGGTACCAAGACGGCCGTTTCACGTGAGGCATCGACCTTTACTGTGGGATGCACCACATGAGGGTGATGAACGAGTTCTGGTGGTACCAAGACGGCCGTATCACGTGAGGCACCGACCTTTACCGTTGGATGCACCCCATGAGGGTGATGTACGAGTTCTGGTGGTACCAAGACGGCCGTATCACGTGAGGCATTGACCTTTACCGTGGGATGCACCCCATGGGGGTGATGTACGAGTTCTGGTGGTACCAAGACGGCCGTATCACGTGAGGCATCGACCTTTACCGTGGGATGCACCCCATGAGGGTGATGTACGAGTTCTGGTGGTACCAAGACGGCCGTTTAACGGGAGGCATCGACCTTTACCGTGGGATGCACCACATGAGGGTGATGTACGAGTTCTGGTGGTACCAAGACGGCCGTATCACGTGAGGCATCGACCTTTACCGTGGGATGCACCCCATGAGGGTGATGTACGAGTTCTGGTGGTACCAAGACGGCCGTATCACGTGGGGCACCGACCTTTACCGTGGGATTCACCCCATGAGGGTGATGTACGAGTTCTGGTGGTACCAAGACGGCCGTATAACGTGAGGCATTGACCTTTACCGTCGGATGCACCACATGAGGGTGATGTATACGAGTTATGTGGTACCAAGACGGCCGTATATCACGGGAGGCATTGACCTTTACCGTGGGATGCACCCCATGCATGAGAGTGATGTACGAGTTCTGTGGTACCAAGACGGCCGTATCACGCGAGGAATCGACCTGCAGATACTGCTTATTAGCTCATTGTCCACTTTGATTGGTGAATGTTCAAATCTATATTACTGTTCACCACAAACGAACACAATATATTACAACTATATTTAAATACGATCTATATAGCACACGATCTGTTAAAAATACTCGTCTAAAAATAAAAATTTCGTTTCAGCGCTGAGCAAGATGCTTTATATATTAAGTAGATGATTTTTTTTAAAGGAATGTCGGCTTTATTTTATCACATTTTTGCTTTTTAATCGTTTTATTGAGTAACAATTGTGAATTTAATTCCATGTTGATTCGCTGTTTATTACTACAGTATTAAGAATGTTTTCTATCTGTAGTATTATCATGCGTTTTATTATAGATGTTTTTGCACAATGGCCAGTCTCTCAATGCTTCTGAACCCTTCTGGGCGCTCTCACTCTGATTTAATTGATTTTATTTGTTCGTTTTTGAATCTGATTCACTATATATCTGTACACAGTTTCTTTGCTTGTTCTTGGTTCAGTTTTCCTCAGTCGTGCTATTGGCGCCCCCTCTCCATTATATGGCGAGTGGGGGTCGGACGGAAAGGAATGGGCATAATATTAGTAATGATGATGTCGTGAGCGGCAGGAGAAAGATCAAGATCAAGAGAGAGAGAGAGAGAGAGAGAGAGAGAGAGAGAGCGAGAGAGATAGAGGAAGGAAGGAATGAGAAAACAAAAGACAGGGGGGGGGGGCAGATGGCATTGAGATGATGACAGTGGTGGGAAGTTTTCAATAATTGGATTTTTGCGTTCATATGATGCTCGTAATTGTATAGTAATTGCCATGCATCAAGTGTCATGGGAGGGGGTCAATCACAACTTATACATATATAGAGTGGTGAATAACATGCTGCCGCATAACGCAGCCGGAATATACAGAGCAATTCGTTACCCATACAAGTGAAATGTTTCGATAGAATCATGGGAATATTTTTGTTCTTATGATATATGTTTGTTTTCCCGAAGGCTAAAGTCTCTTGATCGCCACAATAGTGTGTATTCTCAGATAGGACAACATTGGGTAGGGATAGACTTTCGGCGAACTTTGATGACAACTACTAAAATGGCGTCGAACCAATTTAAAGGCCCACTTAATTTTCGAGTCACTGATTATTTTTTTTATAGTACCTTTATATACGATTTTATTAACAATATATGCCATAAAATATGATTAAAATACCATAATTCATCACCATTTGGAGCGTCTGTGTCTCAGAAGGTGCACACAGAGTAATAGAAAATAGCTGAAATCATAAAATCATTTCCCCCGTTATATGACTCCCAGAATGCAACGTAATTCAAACAAAAGTTTATTTTGAATGGAAAGGGAATAACCATATATCTAAATATAGTTAGTTATTTCCCTTCCATTGAAAATAATAGACTTTGAATTAGAAATTTTAGAACAGAACAGACGTCGGTTTCTCAACAAACACAACATGTTCACAGTTTATTACATCGAATAAGTTGAAAATACAATGTTTTGGAGCTTCCTCTTTCAAATGATATATACTATGGTATATATGTTATATAATGTGATCTGGGGGTTCGAAAATTAATTGGGCCTTTAAGGAGTACACCAACTCCACGGAGTATACAAGCTATTCTCGAGAAAATATACCGGTCACGTGGTTCGAAAATATACCGGTCACGTGGTAAAATATACCGGTCGTGTGGTAAAATATACCTGTCGTGTGGTACTTTTAGCCTAAAGAACAGATCCAGTGACCGATTGTCAGTTTGTACCGCAGAGCAATGGAGCAGCCAGTTCTGGGGTAAACCCGACTCGAATATAGCTATGCAATACTATATATACAGCATTATATAGCTGTTGAGTCTGTACCATAACTGTGGAGCAACTTGTCTGTATCATGCTGGATCTTGCATGCACCGGCAACTGACATACCAGAACTCGAATCACACATTCCACATGATTTATATATAACTGGCAAGCTATCAATAATCGAAACGATCGCCGGAATATCGGGTCAGCAAGGGTCCAAGGTCCTCAACTTCTGAGAGTCTCTGGCATAAATCACTGTCCCAATAAGTACCACAGTCTGGGGGGAATCGGCCGAGAACAAACAAACTATATAGTGTAGTGTAAACTGTGCACGGTGTTACATGGAAATGTTCCCTCCAGAATAAACACGCAATATGAGGACCATCAATGTACTGTAAATAATTTATATATTCTCCGGATTAGATGTTCGTCTTTGTTTGAAGACTCATTTGCTACTCGATAATTTGATATGTGATGTCTGTAATCCATCTATAAGGTGCACGAGGATGGATGGGGGCCTCATGCGGCAGTCAGACAGGGGCGGAATAAACTGAACAGACATGCGTGTTTCATCGAGATAGATACACTCTTAAATGTCTTGGGTTCATGCGAAACCAAACGGGTTTTAAACATCGTCACCGATATCTTGGCAACCAATTTCGGGTTTGATGAACACAACAAGTGGTTTTAAGTAAAACCAAATCTGCAAAACCAAATCTGGGTTTCATGAAATCAAAATTGGGATATGAGTAAATCCAAGCCGTAGAAACCAAATTTGGATTTCATAACAACCATGTTATTTTGAGTGTTTGGTTTTGATCAGGATCACTGTAGTTGCATAAACTGTGCACGGTGGTATATAAAAATGTTCATCCCAGAATAAACACGCAATATGAGGACCATCAATGTACTGTAAATAATTTATATATTCTCCGGATTAGATGTTCGTCTTTGTTTGAAGACTCATTTGCTACTCGATAATTTGATATGTGATGTCTGTAATCCATCTATAAGGTGCACCAGGATGGACGGGGGCCTCGCGCGGCAGTCAGACAGGGGCGGAATAAACTGAACCAACATGCGTTTTTCATCGAGATAGATACACTCTCAAATGTCTTGGCAGCCAATTTCGGTTTTGATGAACACATGCAACTAGTGGTTTTAAGTAAAACAAAATCTGCAAAACCGAGTTAGTTTTTCATTAAATCCAAATGTAGATACTGGTAAATCGAAGCCATCAAAACCCAATTTGGATATCATAACAGAGGGTATCACCCCCCCCCCCCTGAATCCCGAATACGACTTAATTTTGGGGGGTGAATCCTGAATACGAGTTAATTTTTGGGGGTGAATCCTGAATACATGTTAAGAAATAATATGCGATAAATGACATACAAATTGACTGTTTTAATATCAGACAGATACAAGCATTTTAACCTGAAACATTGCATAAATCCTAACATCTAGTGGTCTAACTCCATACAAATGCACACGGCTACGGGCAAGAGACCACGACACACCGAGCTGACCATCGTTGTTCGGCCGGTGTGAGAAAATTTTGAAATTTGAACAAGAAAATCACAAATCCTAGCATCCAGACTGGCCTCAACTAAAGCTTTCCTATAGTGTTGGAAATTTCAAACCTCATACTCCGCCTCAGGTTGGAAAATTCTCCAACTGATGACCACAAGTTTGATCAAATTAGCATTTGTGTATTGGCCACAGGGGAGAGACAATGACACACCGGACCGACCATGGTTCGGCCCGGTGTGGGAATTTTTTTTAATCTGAACAAGAAAATCGCAAAATCCTAGCATCTAGACTAGCGTCAAGCATTCTTAGAGTTGGAAATTTCAAACCTGACACACCACTTAGGTTGGAAAATTTACAACTGATGACAATTCCAATGCCAATGTTGACCAAATGTATGAGAATATTGTTTTCTTAAATTAACTAGCATTTTTTGACTGGCCACGGGGGAGGGATCAGGACACAAGATTTCCAAGTGTTGGAAATTTCCAACCTGTCACCCTCCTGAGGTTGGAAATTTCCAACTGATGACCATTTCAGTCCAAAATTTTGACAAAAAATAGGAAAATATGCAAATATTGGTCCAAAAACAATTAATCCCCCCCCCCAATAAATTGTTTGAAAATCAAACTACAAGAACATTTCAACCTATTATAGGTGTGAAATTTCCAACTAATGTTTTGGCAGGTATGAAATTTCCAACTGTTGAAAATTGTGACCAAAGTTGGGGGGTGAGATCCCCCCCCCCTGTCGCCACGTCTCTGTTTATGATGGCATGGTGGTCGAATATGCCCAAGAAGCTATTCTACCCACTCATTCATACATATAACTAGCACAAAATATTATTTTGCGCCATCAAAACCTGCGTCCAAGATGTTTTGCTTGAACCCGAATACCAGTTAATTCGGGGGTATGAATCCCGCGTACGGCTTCAAAACACCCTGAATCCCGCGTACCGAAGGAGGGGGGGTGATACCCTCATAACAACCATGACTGATTTCTAACATTTGGTTTGATCAGACCATTTTGGTTGCAAACTGTTCACGGTGCTACATGAAAATGTTCGTCCCAGAATAAACACTCAATATGAAATATGGACAATTCAGTTTCTCAGAATAATGCAGAATGAATTATAACCGAGCAAAGTCATAACTATTTTTGTTAGAGATTTACTCGTGTTGGCAGTAATCAGACCAACGTAGCAGGGGACTGAACTCTATCTTACAGACCAGCGTATCAGGGGACTGAACTCTACATTGCAGCTTGAGGTCATGATGCAGCTTCATTTTTGGGAGAGGAATATTTTCGAATACACCGAGTAACATCCAAATATACGGATTAGTTTTCTATTATAGTCCATGCTCGTTTTAATTAAGAATGCGTCTGTTGTTCTATTCGAGTGAATATTCGGGTTATATAGTTCATTACCTGGGGTGCATATTTGAGAATTGAATGATGATGAACTCGTGGTGTAAATATTATTTTTGTCAGCATGCAGACATGGCACAAAGACACACTCATTATAAGTTGCGTAACTCTAATTTATGTCGACAATTCTCACTGAATTTAGAGTTGTTCTCCTTGAGTTGCATCGCGATTATATATTTCTCAGAATAATGCAGAATGAATTATAACCGAGCAAAGTCATAACTATTTTTGTTAGAGAATCGGCTTCTTCGATACTCGTGCTGAGCAAATAACAGTTAGGAAACCATAAATATGATACATGATCCTGAGACTCCTTGTACATCTTAGCATATTATGTAATTTTGTTCTTGTATATTTTATTATCACATGTTTTGTATACTATTATCCATTGTATTAGCAAACTGTCCTCGTGTGGATGTTTTTTTGCCAATAAATCATTATCTATCTATCGCGACGCGCAGTAAATATGCAAAAAGCAAAAACTTAGACAATGTTCAGGGAACTGTTATATCGGATAGAATGGGACCGTTTTCCAAGTCGCGAACATGCATTCATATAGATATTTATCATGCTGGCTACTGGATTGGCCAATGACAAGGGAAATCTACTAACAGTAACAGCCTTGTTACCATATATACCTTTGTTACCATATACCTTTATTACCATATACCTTTGTTACCATATACCTTTGGCGAGGAGCCATTGGCTGAATGCGTTGACGTTCTACGTACATGGCATTATTCGAACTTTCGGTGATTGAAGTTCTCACATAGAAAGCATGACACAAGCGTTATACATTACCCTTAGCTGACGGCTATACGGTGTCATGTGAGGCTCACGTCAGTAAAGACATAATTATTACGTACTTGTTCGGGTGCGTGAAACTGATAAGTTAGTATTCAGGTGCTATGCCAACTGGAGGAATGTAGCATTCTAATAACATCACCGAAAATCTCAAGCAAATCGACCGTACCACTCCATAGAAAACAGTGTCTGAACTACGCTAAATTGTAAATATTCACTACTCGAATCGGGACGAAAACGATTTCGCCATCGACAGTCACTGCATTTAATTAATATATAAGAATGACGGTGTGTGTTGTCAATTTAGATATAATATTTGTAAAAATAACCTCTTTGAACAATATTATTCTCAATTTCTATTTGTTTCACATCAATTTAATCACACTTTGCCTCACATGACACGGTAACATCGGTACCGGCAACAAATCGACATATACTACATATGTTGGTCTGAAGTATACTGAGCCTACCCATGCACATAATAACGACATGACGGTTCTTGGAGCGAGCTAGCCCCTGCATATATATCTGAGTTATAAATGCCATGTCTCAAACAGCAAAAGCGGCTGGAATATGGGCTGATAATATTGCCCTAATTGTTTGAGTGTCAAGTAATAGATTATGTTATGTATATGCTTTATGGAACATTTAAGAGTAGACTATTCAGCGGAATATTATGTTTTTGTCAATGTCCGTAAAAATATTAGATTCACAACTTGAAAGCACACGTTAGATAAAAATCGATTTTCAACAGTTCGAAAGAATTGTGCCCCTTTAAATCAAAGAGCCTCTGGGTATAATCACGTCTTTGCTTGCCTTGAGGGCTGATTGAAATGCTACGCCCCGAGGAGTCATTTAAGCATACCCATGCTGGTAAATAAATTGCCATTAAATAAATAAACAAAGGTTAAACAAACATATTTCTTTCCAAAAAGGTGGTAAGTGTTTTCTCCTGTTTTGAGCCTAATTGACAGTATAAGCTATCTGCACAGTACAGAAAGTTACTCTCCATTGTAGATCCATAACTCCGTGCACAATGATTTGAAGCCACTGACAATCCGAGCCAAAAACAATATCCAACACAAACACCTTATAAAAAGTAATACGTTATACTATGTGGATAATTAGTTATCAGACATCTCTGACTATCTTATCTTTAAGATTCTGATTCTTAGTTTAACCCTTTACCCAACAGAAGGGCCCTGTGCCAATGCATTCTCTTATATATGCGAGTCGACCATAGGTCGCCTCGCATATATAAGAGAATGCATTGGCTTAACACATTAAAAATTATAAAATTGTTAAAGAATGTAAGAAAAAATGGTAAAAAGTGTTAAAAAAAGATTTTTTTTAGGCCAAGCATTCTCTTATATATGCGAGGCGACCTATGGTCGACTCGCATATATAAGAGAATGCATTGGCACATGGCATAACTGTAACTATCACAATGTGGTCAAGGAGCCGGTTCCAATGATATCCATATTTGTATGGTTCTATTGAGACAGACCGAAGATAAGTTAGGCTGTTGAAGCTTTATTTGGCCGGTTTTGGCCGGTTTGTTGGGTAAAGGGTTAAAGGTTTCTGCAATGTTTCTAGCCATTTTTGATGAAAGAGCTTGGCGGTGGATTGTGTCCAAAAAATATCTAATTTGTTGGCGGTATTTACTTTATGAATTTGGTTTGTCGGTAGAGAGGAAATTGCTGTGAAATAACTTTTGTCCCTGATGTTCCTCACCGTGGAGTTGAATTTTGAAATTAATTGTTCTTGCGGCAAATTATCGTTGAAATCTAAGAGTTGAAAGAAAATTTTGGCTTTCGGGAAAGCTTTCTTGATTTGCGACACACTGTTCGAAATCTTTATTCCTAGCTTTTTCTGAATATTCTGGAGGCATTTGCCCGATTTAATTGATTCCATCCTGTCTTTGATGTCAATGAATCCGACATTAATTAGAATCTGTTCCAAGGTTTTACTCGTATTATATGTTGCAAAATTTATGACATTGTTGAGTCGGAGAAAATTTCCAAATCCACATTAGGATGTATTGAGTCAACCAATTTACTAATGGTGCCATCCGACAAAATAAGAGATATTTTGCTAACAGAGAGTTTGGCACTGTTTGTATAAGACAGAGAGATATTTTGCTAACAGAGAGTTTGGCACTGTTTGTATAAGACTAAGCTGCGAATAAGTCTCTAACCCAAAGCAGTTTTGATTTTATATTTGTTTAAAACAGATATAAACGTTTGTCTGACGGGATAAACTACATGAGATGTGGAAATTCAAATTCACAAATAAGTAATCGTAGTGTCTGGTACCGGAATGATCAAGGTCATGAAAAGTTACCTTGAGATATATATGGTCGGCCAATTCCCTATCGATCTGGATTGGGCTATAGAGTAGAATCACATCTGTTTATTTTACATAACAAAATAACATCTTTAACTCAAAATTACCATTTAACAAAACCTGTTTATCAAACAAATATAATTATCTCGGGGTGGGTGTGATGGTGGATATGACATATTGTCACACTCTTAGAACAAATGTGTATAAATACTACACAAAATGTGTTACAATTGATCTTAAACAAAATTGTGTAGAAATGACACATGACATATAATTATTAAATATGTTGGTGGAATATCATCAACGTTGAATATGATTGAATATGTGAGTGTATCATAGTTATTAGATGAAATGTGTTATATTGGAGACACAAAACTCGTAATGGCTACCACAGAACAAACAATAATTTATTGGCAGCTTAAAATTTTGTTATACACTATGTTTGTGTAAAAACTGAACAACACATAATTGTGTAGCACAAAATTTTAAAGCAGCTGCCAATTTTTTTTATTATGGCAGCTGTTACGAGGTTTATATCTCAAATAGAAAATATCTCATATATTAAATATAATATACTCACATATTCACTCATATTCAATGTTGAGAAAATTCCACCGACACATTTATGTCATGTTGCATTTCTACACAATTTTGTTTAAGATCAAATGTAACACATATTGTGTAGTATTTATACACATTTGTTCTAAGAGTGCAAGATGGAATTAATGTCAATACCTCAGAATGAAACGTGCCCCTTCTCATTAGTTCTTTTTGGCACCCCTGCCTATATTTGATGCAAATGCAGAGTGTAACAAATAATTCGTCCCAATTTAATTTACACCATATTGATGTATATTTTCGCAAAATTGTGGAACATTGATAGCATAAAATGCTTGGATGCTGTATAAAAAGCTACAATTATTGTACGTTACATTTACACATTTTGTGAATGCACTGCACAACTTTGTTTTATGCATGCAAATTCACTATAAAATTGGACCCATGGCATGCCTCCTGTTTTCCATATAGCCTACCCCGCTGGAAATATTGTGCTGTACATTTGCAGAATGTCACTAAATTCACCTTCTGGGGACCTCATTCTGCAAATGACAGGCACCATATTTTCAGACCTGATTATTAAGATATGAATCTGATGTTGTTGTTGTTGTGATTTCTATTGATTGAACTTTATAGCACCCACGTCCATTATAGGTTACAAACCTAATTATTTTCCATAGGCGACAGTGTTAACTAGAAGTCCCACCGGCCATGGGTTAAGCCTATTTGAACTTCAAGTGGTCAATTTCCCTTAGAACGTCATCCGCTGCACCAGTCTGTGACGTCAAACGCGCCCCTTTGCGGTATTTTTTTCAAACGATAACCTTGCATTTCCACAACTACCCCATTTACTGCACAAAAATCAGCAGCATAAAAATACCCAAACCCCTTCCATAACTTCGGGACCCCACCAGACTGTTCCTGGACATCTAAACATACATTATCGCCATATTTACGTAGGCTATGATTTTCTGTTCCCGCTTAGGGATATTTCCCTCAATGATAATCAACCAATCAGCAGCCAGATTTTGTTTTTATGCTGACTCGAGTTTCCCTACCCAAATTGAAGAAGCGTAACTCTATATAATTAGTTGCTTGTAACCTATACTGCACATATTCATGCCACGAACGTCTGGATCTGATGTTGTTGTTGTGATTTCTATTGATTGAACTTTATAGAAAACCCTGTGCCAATGCATTCTCTTATATATGCGAGTCGACCATAGGTCGCCTCGCATATATAAGAGAATGCATTGGCCTAACCGATTTTATTTTATTTTTAATAATTGTTAAAAAATGTAAGAAAAAATTACAAAAATTGATAAAGAATGTCAGCTGAAGAATGTAAGAAAAAATTATAAAAATGATAAAATTGTTAAAGAATATAAGAAAAAATTATAAAAATTGTTATAGAATGTAAGAAAAAATTATAAAAATTGTTATAGAATGTAAGAAAAAATTATAAAAATATGACAAAAGTTGTTTAAGTATGTAAGAAAGTTGGTGTTGAATCTTTGATAAGTTATAGCGATGCATGTCCACCACAGTCATATAATGCACGTCTGACTATGTTTTCTTGTGATTGAATGTGAAGTCACCCACAATCACCACATTCATATAATAAAGAATTATGGTTTGAATATTTGTGTAGCGTGAGTGACCCAGATCCACCACACTCATATCATGAAAGTCTGAATCTGTTGTTGGTGAAGTTTCCTGTTGCTGACACCAACAACGACGACCACACATCATAAAGGTCTGAAATTGCTGTTGTTTGTAAATTTTCTGATGGTTGAACTGATCAAAGACCACAACATTCATAAAAAAAAAAAATTTAATCTGCTTTTATTGACGAAGTTTCTTGTGGTTGAATTTGAAGTCACCCACGTGACCACGAAATTCATATCACGAGTGTCTGAATTTGCTGCTGTTGATGAAGTTTCTCAAAAACACACGACATTCATATCATGAAGGTTTGAATCTGCTGTTGATGCAAAGGGGGGGGGGGGGGGGGGGGGGGGGGGTCATAAAAAATTTCAGGCACGTTGGCATTTTTTCCCTTTCGATCATTTTTTTGTACCCACCCACCCCCACCGCCAAATTGTTTTCCGTTTTCGGCAGTTTTTTCCGACCATTTTTTGACACCCACCCCCCCCTTTTAACACTAAAACAGAGATTTGCGGGGGGAAATTCACTGTAAACAGCTGTATATGAATTTATGTGCATACTATTTATCATGGATGTTAACATGGACATGTAAATAGGAATGAGTCATTTTGAGGTCATTCGGCCAAAAAAACATGGCTGCCAGCGGCCATCTTGGATTTCAAAATTTGCAACAAAATACAACACGATAACTGCCT
Organism: Siphonodentalium dalli; assembly: GCA_032622095.1. Lineage (NCBI taxonomy): Eukaryota > Metazoa > Mollusca > Scaphopoda > Gadilida > Siphonodentaliidae > Siphonodentalium > Siphonodentalium dalli. Next base: position 174,713,289 of record CP136068.1, on the reverse strand, counting down.
GCAGTCAGTTTACCAGTTAGAATTACATTATTTCTCTCATTCAAAGTGGTTTTGAAGCCCAACTCATTGCCAAAACACTAAAAAAAACAAGCAGGAAATTTGCTTTGACCACCCACCCACCCCGGCATACGTGCCGGAATTTTTTGTTTCACCCCCCCCCCCCTGGTTGATGCTGAAGTTTGTTGTTGTTGATGCTTTCAACGGCGACCACATACCACAAATGTCTGAATTTGCTGTTGTTGGTCAAGTTTATTATGACTGAATTGACCTAGAACACGATATTCATATCATGGTAGTCTGAATCCGATCTTCTTGTTGTGGCTTTTTGTGATTGAACTTGAAGTCACCCACGCGATCACGACATTCAAATCATGAAGGTTTGAATCTGCTGTTGATGACGAAGTTTAGTGTGGTTGATGTGATCTCGGACCACCACATTCATATCATGGTAGTCTGAATCTGCTGTTGTTGTTGGGCTTACTTGCGGTTGAAATGATCTATACACCCACAACATACATATCGTGGTAGTCTGAATCCGATGTTGTCCACGACATTCATATCATCGTAGTCTGAATCCGATGTTGTTGTTAGGGTTACGTGTGGTTGATGTGATCTATACGTCCACGACATTCATATCATGGTAGTCTGAATCCGATGTTGTTGTTAGGGTTACGTGTGGTTGATGTGATCTACACGTCCACGACATTCATATCATGGTAGTCTGAATCCGATGTTGTTGTTAGGGTTACGTGTGGTTGATGTGATCTACACGTCCACGATATTCATATCATGGTAGTCTGAATCCGATGTTGTTGTTAGGGTTACGTGTGGTTGATGTGATCTATACGTCCACGACATTCATATCATGGTAGTCTGAATCCGATGTTGTTGTTAGGGTTACGTGTGGTTGATGTGATCTATACGTCCACGACATTCATATCATGGTAGTCTGAATCCGATGTTGTTGTTAGGGTTACGTGTGGTTGATGTGATCTATACGTCCACGACATTCATATCATGGTAGTCTGAATCCGATGTTGTTGTTGGGGTTACCTGTGGTTGATGTGATCTATACGTACATGACATTCATATCATCGTAGTCTGAATGCGATGTTGTTGTTAGGGTTACCTGTGGTTGATGTGATCTATACGTCCACGACATTCATATCATCGTAGTCTGAATCCGATGTTGTTGTTGGGGTTACCTGTGGTTGATGTGATCTATACGTCCACGACATTCATATCATGGTAGTCTAAATCCGATGTTGTTGTTAGGGTTACCTGTGGTTGATGTGATCTACACGTCCACGACATTCATATCATCGTAGTCTGAATCCGATGTTGTTGTTGGGGTTACCTGTGGTTGATGTGATCTATACGTCCACGACATTCATATCATCGTAGTCTGAATCCGATGTTGTTGTTAGGGTTACGTGTGGTTGATGTGATCTACACGTCCACGACATTCATATCATCGTAGTCTGAATGCGATGTTGTTGTTAGGGTTACTTGTGATTGAACGTGAATTCACGACATTCATATCATGGTAGTCTGATTCCGATGTTGTTGTTAGGGTTACGTGTGATTGAACGTGAAGTCATCTACGACCACGCCATTCATATCATGAATGTTAATTTGAATCTGCTGTTGATTGTGATATTTCTTGTGGTTGATGTGATCTATACGTCCACGACATTCATATCATGGTAGTCTGAATCCGATGTTGTTGTTACGGTTACTTGTGATTGAACGTGAATTCACGACATTTATATCATGAATGTTTGAATCTGCTGTTGATGACCAAGTTTCTTGTGATTGAAGTGATCAACGACCACATCTTTTTTGAAAGCCTCCCAGTTTGTATTATCTTGCAACTGTCGCTGTAGTTTCTTTTCTGATGGCAACGGGATTAGCTGAAAATGTATGCAGATTGCTTTAAAGGCTCACTTAATTTTCGCACCCCCAGATCACATTATATAAAATATATGCCATATTATATACCATGAACCCCCAGATCACATTATATGAAAGATATGCCATATTATATACCATGAACCCCCAGATCACATTATATAAAAGATATGCCATATTATATACCATGAACCCCCAGATCACATTATATGAAAGATATGCCATATTATATACCATGAACCCCCAGATCACATTATATAAAAGATATGCCATATTATATACCATGAACCCCAGATAACATTATATGAAAGATATGCCATATTATATACCATGAACCCCCAGATCACATTATATGAAAGATATGCCATATTATATACCATGAACCCCCAGATCACATTATATGAAAGATATGCCATATTATATACCATGAACCCCCAGATCACATTATATAAAAGATATGCCATATTATATACCATGAACCCCCAGATCACATTATATAAAATATATCCCATATTATATACCATGAACCCCCAGATCACATTATATAAAAGATATGCCATATTATATACCATGAACCCCCAGATCACATTATATGAAAGATATGCCATATTATATACCATGAACCCCCCAGATCACATTATATAAAATATATCACATATTATATACCATGAACCCCCAGATCACATTATATAAAATATATCCCATATTATATACCATGTGAAAAAGTAAGCTCCAAAACATTGTATTTTCAACTTATTCCGTGTAATAAACTGTGAACATGTTGTTTTTGTTGAGAAACTGACGTCTGTTCTGTGGTGAAGTTTCTACACAAAGTCTATTATTTTCAATGGAAGGGGAATAGCTCTATATATTTAGAGTTATTCCCCTTCCAACGAATATAAACTTTTGTTTGAATGTTGTTGCATTCTGGGACTTATAACGGGGAAAATCTTTTTATGATTTCAGCTGTTTTCTATTTCTCCATGGGTATCTTCTGAGACACAGACGTTCCAAATGTTGATGAATTATAGTATTTTAATCAAATTTTAGGCATAGATTGTTATTAAAAACGTATATCAAGGCACTATAAAATAATAATCGGCGACTCGAAAATTAAGTGGGCCTTTAAAATGGAGGTCGCTATTCCCGAGCAACACAACAATAATTTCGTTTTGAAAATAATTTTGATGACACGTTGGTATTCTTAACATCATATATTTCTCATGTGTTTATTTCTATGTGCGGCCGTTCGGTCAAACAATTCGTCGATTGAAAATAATAGATGTAAAACAACAATCTATATGCTGTCATAAGACTGAATGAGTCCAAACGAATTGGACGAACTAGTTCAAGTTATTAAATATATTTCTCAAAGTAATAAATTAAAATTGATGTTATGATTCCAGAACAAGTAATCAACATTTTCTTGTGTGGTACTATAGATAAGGTATACCTTATAATGAATATTTCACATCCAATATTTACTGACGCAGCGGTGTATATATATTGTCCAGGAAGAGAAACCACATGTTAACCCTTTATGGAGCCCCAGACAGAGAGAACAATGCACTGATGACTGTTGTATGCTTGGGTCTGTGTGAGGCTCCACACGAGAGTGTAATATAACCCTTTATGGAGCCCCAGACAGAGAGAACAATACACTGATGACTATCGTCTGCTTGGGTCTGTGTGGGGTCCATACGAGAGTGTAATATAACCCTTTATGGAGCCCCAGACAGAGAGAACAATGCACTGATGACTATCGTCTGCTTGGGTCTGTGTGGGGCTCCATACGAGAGTGTAATATAACCCTTTATGGAGCCCCAGACAGAGAGAACAATGCACTGATGACTGTCGTCTGCTTGGGCCCGTGTGAGGCTCCACACGAGAGTGTAATATAACCCTTTGTGGAGCCCCAGACAGAGAGAACAATGCACTGATGACTATCGTCTGCTTGGGTCTGTGTGGGGCTCCATACGGCAGTGTTATATACATGTTAACCCTTTCATGGCGGGAGCTGCACTGGTGCATTATTACAGATCCCGTGCCAGTGCATTCTCTTATATATGCTAGTCTCCCATGTATAAAAGAATGCACTGGCTTACAATGTCAAGGTAAATATTGTTAGGCAAATGTATTCTCTTTTTTCTCGTTAAATATGTTCGGGGTCGATATGAAAAACATCGTTGAAATAAATTTTGGTTGAACATTCGATGTATACAGCCATGGGGGGATTCTAGCTATACATTTCCATAAACTTTACCTTTCTCCTGATTTCTCGTGAGCATTCTGGAAGACATTGTTGTTGAAAGAAGTTCTTCTTTATTAGGATGCATTCAGCTCCGTCCGACACTAAACTAAAGCTCGATAGATTCCGCTCGTGTTGGAACACCACCGACTCGAAGGCCTGCGGGAAGAAAGACATGGTTCAAAGGTCAAAGTAACATCAGAGAACACCACCGACTCGAATGCCTGCAGGGAGAAAGACATGGTTCAAAGGTCAAAGTAACATCAGAGAACACCACCGACTCGAAGGCCTACAGGGAGAAAAACATGGTTCAAAGGTCAAAGTAACATCGGACAACACCACCGACTCGAATGCCTGCAGGGAGAAAGACATGGTTCAAAGGTCAAAGTAACATCAGAGAACACCACCGACTCGAAGGCCTACAGGGAGAAAAACATGGTTCAAAGGTCAAAGTAACATCGGAGAACACCACCGACTCGAATGCCTGCAGGGAGAAAGACAGGGTTCAAAGGTCAATGTAACTTCGACCACCGACTCGAATGCCTGCAGGAAGAAAGACAGGGTTCAAATGTCAAAGTAACATCGGAGAACACCACTAACGCGAAGGCCTACAGGGAGAAAAACATGGTTCAAAGGTCAAAGTAACATCGGAGAACACCACCGACTCGAATGCCTGTTGGGGGGGGGGGGGGCAAGGTTAGAATGTTATAGTAACCTCAAGGTCCATCAATCCATATACTTCTCAGTCACCTGAGACTGCAATCATAATTTTATAAATACGAACGTCATTTCCCATCCACCTGCATCATATATAGCATATTTGTGGAGGCACTGACTCAGTATATGAGTATTCATTGCTTCAAATGTGCTTGCTTCAGTGAAGCCTGAACAAATTCTCCTTACTTATCGAAATGGCCGTGTATCGATCAGAATGGCCATGTATCGATCAGAATGGCCATGTATCGATCAGAATGGTACATTGAGATGTCCATCAATTCAGAGCAAACTTGAAAATCGATTTTCGCCCATGTCGGGCTTCGAACCCGCGCCAAACTCGTCTTTAGCCAAACTGCGATGATCTCGTCCACGGCATAACCACATTGGTTACCGTGACATCACTAAAAAGGAAGCTCTTTGATCGAGTGTTGGGAAGCGTATCAGTCTGAACATGGGTCCAATATTGACACAGAACGGCAGCACGGCTTTTTATACCAGGGCATCACAAATTCACAATGTGGCAATGGCGATGGAGGTTAAAGGCTATGTAGGTTAAAGGCGATGGAGGTTAAAGGCTATGTAGGTTAACGGTTATGGAGGTTAAAGGTTATGGAGGTTAAAGGTTATGGAGGTTAAAGGCTATGGAGGTTAAAGGTTATGGAGGTTAAAGGCTATGGAGTTTGATTGATGCATTAATTCATATATATGAAAACCTGTAATCGTAATGGTACCAATTTTAGCCACTTCTTTGGTAAATGGATTCTCCCACCCAGTTATTAAATTATACAGTAGAATGGTCGTATTATTCATTTGGAGGGATGTTCAGGAGAAATGAGCAGACGATAGACGTAAGAAAATATAGGTACAATGGCAGAATAGTTCATATTCATTGGTGGGAAAAGTTATGATAATAAGTTAAAAAAGGGCCCACATGGTCGTGTGTTGAACTTATTATCTGAACATTTCCTAAGGGAACATTCATCAAACATTCCAGTTCGTGGTCCGATCACGGTAATCACGGTTCTCGAAGTAGCGGTGTTTATATATATGTCGTTGTGTAATATTCTGGGTTTACGCAGGCTATATCATGGTTTATGCAGGCTGAATCGAGGGTGTATGCGGGCTATATTTTGGGTTTACACAGGCTATATTCTGGTTTTACGCAGGCTATATCGTGGGGTTACGCAGGCTATATATAATATATATATATCGTGGCTTTATGCAGGCTATATTCTGGGTTTATGCGGGCCATATTCTGGGTTTACGCAGGCTATATTATGGGTTTACGCAGGCTATATTCTGGTTTTACGCAGGCTATATTCTGGTTTTACGCAGGCTATATCGTGGGGTTACGCAGGCTATATATAATATATATATATCGTGGCTTTATGCAGGCCATATTCTGGGTTTACGCAGGCTATATTATGGGTTTACGTAGGCTATATTCTGGTTTTACGCAGGCTATATTATGGGTTTACGCAGGCTATATTCTGGGTGTACGCAGCCTATATATTCTGGATTTACGTAGGCTATATTTTGGGTTTATGCAGGCTATATTCTAGGTTTACGCAGGCTATATTCTGGGTTTATGCAGGCTATATTCTGTGTTTATGCAGGCTATATTCTGGGTTTATGCAGGCTATATTCTGGGTTTATGTAGGCTATATTCTGGGTTTGTACAGGCTATATTCTGGGTTTATGCAGGCTATATTCTGGGTTTATGCAGGTTATATACTGGGTTTATGCAGGCTATATTCTGGGTTTACGCAGGCTATATTCTGGGTTTATGCAGGCTATATTCTGGGTTTATGTAGGCTATATTCTGGGTTTATGCAGGTTATAATCTGGGTTTACGCGCTATATTCTGGCTATCAGAACTCACGAATGTGTCCCCGGGACCGAGCCTCCGGACTTCGACGACAACTTTCTCGTTTTCTCTGTTTATCTCATTTTCTTTTTCTGCTATCTTGTTTCGCTCTCTCTCTTCATCAGCGAAGACAACCTTTTTCCTCTGAAATAGTGACAAAACCCCCCACATGATGCATGGTTGTATGATCTTCACGAAAATAAAAGAGTTAATAATTAAAATATTGGTTCAAAGTTCGCTCAACTCTCGAAAAATAAGAGATGCCATATGGAGACTAATGGTCATGTTCATTAAAACCAAGCAATATTAGAACGACCTACTAGTAAAGGTAACCGCTATGAATGGTTGAACTTGTTTTAAATGACATATTTTCCCCAACAGTTTCATCAACGACGGTGTATAATGTAAACTAGTTATCGCATATAATTATGTTACTTTGTAGAGGGGTTATAGTCTCATATTTGGAAAAGCGTGAACTGTGTAGACAATACGAAAATAAACAGCTCTGTAGTGATAGATTCAACTGCAGGCTGAATCAGAAGTGTATGATATATAGTCATCCGTGACCAGGCTTCTATGGCAAACTCCAGGTAGAGTTATCTCCCATCGCTCCGCTGAGATACCACTGCCATAATGACATTAATTGGTAAGGAATTCTTACGTGTTTTTAATTCTTATGTTTTAGGATTAAAATTGTCTATGTCTGGCTCAGTTTATATTGTTCTTATCAATACCGAAAGAATTACCATTATTGCAAACTTAAAAAAAAAATTGGTGGTCAAAACAAGATAATAGGTGACTAAATAGTAGTAAATACAGTTCCGCGACGATATGTAAAAATATATTTATCGTCTGCGAAGTACACTCATTGTGGCAGTGATATATCGCAGCGATATAGCGTAGAGGGAGCTGTATGGAGTTTGCTTCTATTGTTCTAAAACACCCGGCGCGTACGAAAACGGGGTGGTATTCTCTTGCTTGGGCGGTACATCAGCCGATCTATATACATATAATATGTGGACTTACTTTCGGTGGTTCCTTAATTGGTACAGTATCGCCAGCTAATTTCTGCAGAACTTCTTTGTGTGCTTGGGCCGTGACAGATACTGAAATCGCAAAACAAGGTTCATTTCTGAACAAACACATCATTGCGAACTATATTATGCTGAAAAACAAATAGTTTACTTGTGATTCTGATAACCCCCAATACCGGATTTCTTTAGTTAAAGGGGTACTGTACGCCAAATGTTGTTGTTGGTTTCTATAGTCTCCGAGTCTGAGAATAAGGTAACACTTTTTTCATTATTTGAAAGTCTGTTGAGTACGAAGTAGTGTTACGGATGACAAATTTACCGGAATGCAAAAATACAAATTGTCGTTGTCGAGTAATTTTTGTACAGTTTTCAACCAAATGAATCAAATAAAAGTTATATTATAGGCATACTAGTCCCATATAATCATTTAAGTTATTGTATCGTCGCTAGTCAGTGAGTGGCTTGAGTGTTCTCCCCGTATCATCATAATATTTTAAGCGATCGTGTGTGCGATCGGTTTAACAAGCCAGTATCCCTCATTTACTTTATTTGATTACGCAAATTCGTAATTTAATTGACGCCATTTTATGGCTCCAGTCATAAATTCAATTTATATCAAATTATTAACTTTTAAATTATAAAATTTTAAGATAGCCTATTAACCTGAGCGTTTACAGAATACATCTTCGACTCAAATTACTTATGTTTCTATATATTATCGATATTAGTTCGTTGTTGTCACCGGAAATTTAATGAAAATGGCGTACAGTACCCCTTTAAAGGGGTACTGTACCTATAACTCCAACCATTTACAAGACGCATTCTTATATACTCCAACGGTAAATATGAAAGAAAGAAATTAATTTGAGTCAAGGATAATTGCTACAAAGAACTGCAGATAATAACATGATAATTATACCTAAACTGTATTTGACAGCCAGGTTACGCTTTGTGGGGGAAGTTTCCGTATCCATGTCGTAACCACATTTATTAATCAACTGATGTGAATTGGGTGACATTTAGCACTCATCCTGAGTTGTAAAATTGTTCACATCGCAAATGGTGGTGCCCATTAATCTTCTAAGCAGTTAGTCGTTTGTATCCTAGCACACCATAAACCTCTATGACGAATTTCCTAAAAAATAAATGTCCGGAAATATTGCCGGTAAGTGAAGGCAGCCTTAGTGGGCCAGGTATGTGCCTTGTGCACTATTTCGACGCATTATAGTCTCAATGGCTTTCACCCATGTATACCTTGTGCACTATTTCGACGCATTATTGTCTCAATGGCTTTCAGTCCTTTTACAGATGTCTTTGATTTCGTTCTTGACGTATCTTGTGAGTCACTTTTTGGATTGATGTTTTCTTGTTCTTTGGAGCTATTTTTTCCATCTGGAACAATTTTATAAAATGGTCAGGGTGTTGTTAAAAACTAAATATGAATGCCAAAAAATAAAAAAAATAAAAAATAAAAATCAGTAAAAAAAATTAATGAAATAAACAAACAAACAAACAACATATAGAAAACAAAACGACACAATATTTAATGTACAAGTGAATTATGAAATATTTAAAATATACAACATTCATTTGTCACACAACCAAATAATTCCGACTTTATATACTAGAATACAATTTGGCCATTTCTGCATTTCAAATAAGCTTTAAATACGGAAATGTATAGCATAAATAAGAATATCAAATACCACTTGTCCCTTTAAAAGAACTGGGGCCAGGTTATTCAGGCGATGTACTTATTCTAAATGCATCAAATATACGGTTACCGCTCGCTGACACAAACCCAAGCCTCGAAATAGGGTGTCTGTCATTTGCAGAATGAGGTCCCCAGAGGGTGAATTTAGTGATGCCACCCCGCATAGCGGGCTAGCATCACCAAATTCACCCTCTGGGGACCTCATTCTGCTTACACCTCAGCAGAATGAGGTTCCCAGAGGGTGAATTTAGTGATGCTAGCCCGCTATGCGGGGTAGCATCACTAAATTCACTCTCTGGGGACCTCATTCTGCAAATGACAGATACACTATTTCAAGGCTTGTCCGTATGGATGACTCAATGATTTTTATGAACAATCATATCCCCAAATGGAGTAAAATAAGCTTGAATACACCAATCTTGGCCACAGTAAGCTACAACACTATTAACATTCCACCATAGAGTATCTATATTGCATGGTTGTTTTCTATAGCAGAATATATACACCTTCTGAACTCGGTTGAATTGGTTGGTTTAAGGTTGTTAGCACCCTACACTGTATATACCTTCTGAACTCGGTTGAATTGGTTGGTTTAAGGTTGTTAGCACCCTACAATGTATATACCTTCTGAACTCGGTTGAATTGGTTGGTTTAGGGTTGTTAGCACCCTACAATGTATATACCTTCTGAACTCGGTTGAATTGGTTGCTTTAAGGTTGTTAGCACCCTACAATATATATACCTTCTGAACTCGGTTGAATTGGTTGCTTTAAGGTTGTTAGCACCCTACAATGTCCATCCTTTACGATATACAGCCATTCCGACGTGTTACAATCTTTGCAAAGTAGCGTGCCTCGCCTGAAAGGGCAAAATAGTTCCAGATGTAAGAAAGTTTAACTTGTATTTGAATGACATAGTATTAAATCATTCGGCAAACCTCGTCAGATTCAGTCATCGTTTCAGACTCGGCTTTAATACAACGCCATGATTGGTTCGAACTATATATATCACGCTATTTTTTAGCGCGCCAATTTGAATTTAGTTATATTCCGTCGGTTCGTGGGTACGAAAACATTTACATTTAACGTCGAACTAAGCAATATAAAAGTGTTGTTTTACAACACTGATATAGAATAGTCCATAACACATCTATATGAAATTTACTGCATGACCTAAATTGACTTTTGTAGATACGTCCAATAGCACAATTGTTGCGAGGTGACACAGTTGGTACGATACCAAGCGGATAATTATGCCGTTGTCGAGTCATAACATACACCGTAAATCGGTGCTATCAATGGTGTAATAGGATGGTTGGCCCATGTTTCAGGATAGTTGGTGATCAAAGAATACGAGCCGTACATAATTATTGGATCGAATAACTCGTCAAATAACACTACACGTAATCGGACTATTTTATGCGGAACGTCGGCTATAGAGTGGTGACACATTTCTCCCAAATCTTGATATAATCATCCGCGAAAAATGAGTTCTAATTGCACCCGAGAGCTAGATTTCAGTGGTCGAGGTCATAGGTCGAGGAGTCCAGAATGAGTATTACATTAGGTCATAATCAACTAATTATAGAGTTACGCTTCTTGAGTCAGCATAAACACAAATCTGGCTGCTGATTGGTTGATTATCTTTGGAAAATTACCTGAGCGGGACATAAAATCAGAACCTACGTAACTGTGGCGATCATTTTTGTTCAGATAACCAAGAAGGGTCTGGTGGGGTCCCGCAGTTATGCAATAACGGGGTAGTTGTGGAAATGCAAGATTATCACTTTAAAAATACCGAAAAGGGAGTGTTTGTTGTCACCGATTGCAATGGACTGGTGTATCAGATGATGTTCTGAGGGAACATTGAACACGCGAAGTTCAAATGGGCTTAAGTCATCGCCGCCGGGATAGTGATAAATATGACCCGCCATATCAAATCCAGTCGTAAGTCGGGATTTGTTTTACCCTGTGCCAATGAATTCTCTTATATATGCGAGTCGACCATAGGTCGCCTCGCATATATAAGAGAATGCATTGGCCTAACAATTTTTTACAATTTTAATAATTTTTTCTTGTATTCTTTAACAATTTTATAATTTCACCCATACAGAGCCCCAGACAAACATGAGCAGACGACACTCTGCTATATGCTTCTATATATGTGTGGGGTTCCCTGCAGGGTAATGGATGGTTTTTATTTTATGTCCTAAAAATTGTAAGAAACATTTATTTTAAAAAAATGATAAAAAAATTGTTAGGCCAATGCATTCTCTTATATATGCGAGGCGACCTATGGTCGACTCGCATATATAAGAGAATGCATTGGCACAGGATACAAAAATCCCGACTTACGACTGGATTTGATATGGCGGGTCACAAATGATAATCATTAAACATGTTTCGAATAAAAAACTAGGTACAACTGGTGACAAGCAATCACCGTAAGGTTGATGTTTTAATTCGGTGACCACGCCCCTATTAACCAACCCATCTGGGACATAACTGCCAATATTGACGATTAATGCACGAACATTGGTAAGTAAAAATGCGTTTAAACAAGTTTGCATTTTAGCCACTCTCATATTTAACATTGTTACCCTCCTCCCTATTGGCTCATGTCCTGTCACGTGCCGGGCGACAAATCACACTGTCGCCCGCTGAGCCGGGAGACATTGTTTTTGTCTCCCGCCTGATGTTATAATGCAAGAATATCTCCAAACACACACTGCAGTAACTCATCTATTTCACATCACTATAACGTACTAAAAATCATAGATCTTATATACCCCACGGATTCGCAAAACACACCAGTTGTGGTGTTTGCTAATTTGCATATATTTGGTGAACACTAATATTCGAACTTTTAAGTTGATACTTTTATCGGACAAGCGTTATTATGTACTTTTTACATCGAAACATCTCGGTGATTCAATATGTTCATGTCGACATTATGGTGCAAGATTGAAAGAGTGGATCCCTTCAGGTTGGTTGGTTATAAATGTTTGCTGGTAGACAACGTAATGCATACGTTTGTCGCGAATGAATGATACAGTGCGCTTATCCATGATATCAGACCTCTCCGCGATGTCTGCAATGTGATCATAGAAGTATTTTGTGTGAGGATCGCCATGTACTTGGGAGCACTGACACATATGAATGTACATTAATGAAATCGACAACTTCCCAATAGCTTTCGGGGAAGACCGTTATGAAATGAACATCGCGAGTAAATTCCGCGCGCAAGGCGACATTGAATATTCCACATTGCAGAAGGTGATAACATACCTATATGGCTTATTGGTTTACATTGCATGGACCGATATTGACGATTTAACCACCAAAATTATCGTAAATAAACGCTGATTATCAAACGCTTAACGGCTGGACTATCGTTTATGGAACAGAACGATAAGTTGTTACTGAAAATATACATAATCGGGAAAGAAAGAACTCGTGACTCAGTGCAACATCGTGCGTGTGGAGGCAATGATTTTTTTCTGTGGTATAATCGGATAACAAAACAGTTGTTGTCCTTCTTCTCGGGAGACATCGAGATTTGTCACCCGCTCGAGAACGGAATGTCTCCCTCGGAGCTGTGCTCCTCGGGAGACATTCCGTTCTCGATCGGGTGACAAATTTCAATGTCTCCCTCGACATCGGGCATCAACTGTATACTGTCTCCTATGGGACATAATTAATTGTTTGCAACCAATATCAGATCAGGCACATCCTAAATTCCACTACTATAGTGGTATATGACCATTACCTGTTTGTGAATTTGATAAGAGGGATAATCCAAATTCATATTTCACACAAATTATTCAAAATCAGCGTCGCACTCAAACTCCAGACAGAGTTATCTCCCATCGCTCCGCTGAGATACCACTGCCATAAGGACATTTGGTGAGGATTTCTTACGCGTTCTCAGGTCTTATGTTTTAGGATTAAAATTGTCTATGTCTGGCTCAGTTCATATTGTTCTTATCAATACCGAAAGAATTACCATTATTGCAAACTTTTGTTGGTCAAAATAAGATAATAGGCGACTAAATATAGTTCCGACGATATATAAAAATAGATGTATCGGTCCGCAAAGTACACTTGTGGCAGTGATAACGTAGAGTGCGCTGCATGGAGTTTGCGTCGCACTAATTCGTTATCAACTTATCATACATATGTTTTGTCCAGGAGAATGATTAATCATGATGGTGTGCACACGATAAGCAACTCAATTAGAATTCAATTAGTTTAAATTTATGTTGTTATGAAGGAGCGATTGATTCATCCTGTTATTGTCATTTAGAAAAGCATATATTACTAATATTATTGAATAACGAAGCTGGCGCAAAAGATTGCATAACGATTTGTGTCGGAAGACTGTTCATTCGCTGCGATATTGTCAATGGTGAAGTTTGGGTGTGTGTATGCACCGTCGTCTATTCCCGACGTAAATAAAGGAAAAAAATAATATGTTATGGTCATATACCACTATAATAGTGGAATACCACCACTCACCCGACGTATGTTAGCATACATATTTGAGAGATGTTATATTCACCTGACGTATGTTAGCATACATATTTGAGAGATGTTATATTCACCTGACGTATGTTAGCATACATTTCTGTGGGTCGTTATACTCACCTGACGTATGTTAGCATACATATTTGTGGGTCGTTATACTCACCTGACGTATGTTAGCATACATATTTGTGGGTCGTTGTACGGTATGGTTTCTATTGGCCATCCTTCTATTAAATCCACGGTTCTCAGGAATTGAATGTGACTCGGCTCCGCGTCTTCCTCGGCGTACATGAAGATATTCACGAAGTCTTGACGACCCAAGGCGAGCAACTCGACGTCATCTTTACACGCAACGGTGGCGCTCCGTCGAGCTCCGCGCATTAACGCCAACTCCTGGAAGGAGATGGTGGGGATTAAAAGGGTTTCCCGGAGAATTCAGGTTCGCAGAAATTAATTTGCACCCCCTCTTTTGTTTGGAACTTTCTAACTGGTATCCCTCAAGCTTTCCAACTGTTGGAAATATCCAACTTAACACCTACCCCCATATAAGGTTGATCAATTTCCAACTGATGCATGACGGTCATTTCAAACCAATTTTTTTTTACCAAAAGTAGAAAAAAATATGATACTGTAAGTTGATTAACAAAAATATTCCCCACTAATTACTGGTTGGAAAATCAAACATTTGGAAACAATTCCAAGCTATACCTGGTGTAAAATATCCAACCAATGTTTTGTTGGACATGATATTTCCAACTGATTAAACTTTTGACATGAAAAGTTAGACACACCCCAACCCCCTGTCTTTACTACATGAAACGCGGGGGTCCATACGTCCACACACACCAAAGTAAACCGATAGCGTAATTAACGGCCTAATTAGTATTCATTACAGATGGAAGTGTTCGTGAATGCTCGGTGAATAATTGAGTTTCGGGAAAGCTGTGTTTCCCTCTTGGAAGATTAACATGTCGGGAATTCCGGCGAGATTATATGGGAATTCCGGGTAGGTTTACGGGATTGAATTTTACTGGGATTGTTTGTCGGGATTTCAGGGAAATTTCATTGAAAGTCCCACCTGGAATAACGTCTTAAAAGAGGTGAATTTATTGACGTTATCCCTGCACAGCGGGGCTGGCACCACTAAATTCACCCTCTGGGGACCTCGTTCTGCTTAGGCTTCATATTCTCTGAAAAGTGTCTATTATCAAATTAACAAGGTTTTTAGTTTCTTTAGAAAGTTTCTTTTTTTTATTAGTTTCTCTATATCCCCAAAATTGGCAGACGACACGTTGCACAACCGAGGTGCCCAATGGGAGCACGTCACCTTCGTCATCTGCGAACTTAAATCTGAGACTAGGTCTCCCAAAGCAGATGATGCCTAAGAAGACTGAAGTCCACAGAGGGTGAATTTATTCGGATGCTACCCCACTGTGTGGGGTAGCGTAACTAAATTCACCCTCTGGGGACCCCATTCTGCAATTGCCCGGCACCTTATTATCAGGCCTGGCCATCGAGTCCCATATAGGACCTTAATTGTGTAGCGAAGTTGGTATCATTCATATGTGACTCGCCATATCAAATCCAGTCGTAGGTCGGGATTTTTTTTACCCTGTGCCAATGCATTCTCTTATATATGCGAGTCGACCATGGGTCCCATCGCATATATAAGAGAATGCATTGGCCTAACAATTTTTTAACATTTTTTTTAAATCAATGTTTCTGACAATTTTTAGGACATAAAATAAAAAAACATCCATTACCCTGCAGGGAGCCCCACACATATATAGAAGCATATAGAAGAGTGTCGTCTGCTCATGTTTGTCTGGGGCTCTGTATGGGTGAAATTATAAAAATTTTAAAGAATACAAGAAAAAATTATTAAAATTGTAAAAAAAATGGTCGACTCGCATATATAAGAGAATGCATTGGCACAGGGTAAAAAAATCCCGACTTACGACTGTATTTGATATGGCGGGTCATATATTATCTCCTCTGCATATCTTTATTTCTTGTCAAAAATATTGTCCACATCTTGTTCGCCACATAATATGAAATCCAATCAGGTATCTAATATTCAATATACGATGAACATGTCAAATGCACAAACTCGTTGACGAATAGACAAAGTTGACTTCCATTCCCTTATTCCTTTCCTTATTCCTTTTTCGACAAATTTTATCAGACACTCAATGAACACACCTCACCCCGATCAAAAATGGCCGCCGTCCAGAGGGGTTCTGAAAGAGGACCCATGCCATTTATCAGCCCCCAAAACATTATAAACGTTTACCCATGCATTTATTAACCCCTTGACCGAATAGCATTGTGTTAATTTGTTCAAAATGCAGTTATATATAGTATTCGATCGATCACAACCAGTCAACCACTTAAATATGGCGGAAACCTCTTTTTTTTCCCGAAAACCATCCCGTTCGCAGTTTCAGTGTAAGAAATTCACTGTCATTTGATAATATCGCATACCAACAACAAAACATGCATTCATCAATTTAATCTAAACTTCAATATGATATCCAGAAACATTTTTGTATACGTTTACTCTCTACATTTTGCCTATTACCAATGCATCTGTCTTACATTATTTTTATGCATCAATTATCTATCATTTTGACATTAAATGGGCACTGTACACTAAATCCGGCCATTTATGGAACTATCTCCTTTTATACTCAACATAATATATGTAACAAATGAATGGATTTGAGCCATGGATTAGTGAAAAATACAGGCATGTGCTCTATAAACGATGCAAACAACATGGTATTTGTAATGAAATTGAATAAATGGCTGGAGTCATAAATTAATTTTCATTATAAATTATGTTTTTTTGCATCG
This sequence comes from Siphonodentalium dalli, assembly GCA_032622095.1. NCBI lineage: Eukaryota > Metazoa > Mollusca > Scaphopoda > Gadilida > Siphonodentaliidae > Siphonodentalium > Siphonodentalium dalli. Next base: position 174,696,416 of record CP136068.1, on the reverse strand, counting down.
CTCATAAAGCACACAAGTGTATTTTGCACTAATCCGTGGCTCATATTCATTCATTTGTTGCATATATTCTGTTGAATTTAAAAGGAGATGGTCCCATACATGGTCGCATTTAGTATACAGTACCACTTTAAATATATATGCATAATTATACATAATTATATTGAAAATAGTTTTTCTCAAGTTTACCAGACGAGATAAAAGGATAGCGTGACTTGACATTCTTCGCTAATTAATTTCCTGCAGCTGAATCATGGCTTTTCATTGGCTACTGCCTTAATCCTTCCATGACATGCGTTGGTGCAGCATTAAAGATCATGTGTATTGGCTGATTTTTTTCGCAAAATCTTTGGAAGCTACTCTCATACTCACTATGTCACGGATTGTGAAACTATTTTTTTCGCGCTAATGCTAAAATATCAGAGTACTCACTCCAAAGCTGTTTCCCTTCTTGAGAATAGCGACAGTGTTATCGAATACCTCTCCCGTTTTCTTGTCGGTCTCAAGAATTGTGACAATTGCTGAAATCAAAGAATACCAAATATCAAGCGACGATATTATAGGGTGGCTTTTATCGATACGCAGACGACACTATAGGGTGACTTTTATCGATAATCAGACGATACTATAGGGTGGCTTTTATCGATAAGCAGACGATACTATATGGTGACTTTTATCGATAAGCAGACGATATACTATTGGGTGCCTGTATCGATAAGCAGACGATACTATATGTTGGCTTTTATTGATACGCAGACGATACTATAGGGTGGCTTTTATCGATAAGCAGGCGATACTATAGGGTGAGTTTTATCGATAAGCAGACGATATACTATTGGGTGCCTGTATCGATAAGCAGACGATACTATATGGTGGCTTTTATTGATACGCAGACAATACTATAGGGTGGCTTTTATCGATAAGCAGACGACACTATAGGGTGGCTTTTTTCGATGAGCAGACGACACTATAGGGTGGCTTTTATCGATAATCAGAAGACACTATAGGGTGGCTTTTATCGATGAGCAGGCGATACTATAGGGTGAGTTTTATCGATAAGCAGACGATATACTATTGGGTGCCTGTATCGATAAGCAGACGATACTATATGGTGGCTTTTATCGATAATCAGAAGACACTATAGGGTGGCTTTTATCGATAAGCAGGCGATACTATAGGGTGAGTTTTATCGATAAGCAGACGATATACTATTGGGTGCCTGTATCGATAAGCAGACGATACTATATGGTGGCTTTTATTGATACGCAGACAATACTATAGGGTGGCTTTTGTCGATAGGCAGACGACACTATAGGGTGGGTTTTATCGATAAGCAGACGATACTATAGGGTGGCTTTTATTGAAAAGCAGACGATATATTATAGGGTGACTTTTGTCGATAAGCCGATGATACTGTAATGTGGCTTTTATCGATACGCAGTCGATACTATATGGTGACTTTCATCGATAAGCAGATGACACTATACTGTCGATTTTTATCGATAAGCAGACGATACTATGGGGTGACGTTTATCGATAAGCAGACGATATACTATAGGGCGAATTTTATCGATAAGCACACGATATACTATATGGTGACTTTCATCGATAAGCAGATGACACTATACTGTCGATAAGCAGACGATACTGTAAGGTGGCTTTTATCGATGAGCAGACGACACAAAAGGGTGGCTTTTATCGATAAGCAGACGATACTATAGGGTGACTTTTATCGATAAGCAGACGATATACTATTGGGTGCCTGTATCGATAAGCAGACGATACTATGTGGTGGCTTTTATCGATACGCAGACGATACTATATGGTGGCTTTATCGATAAGCAGACGACACTAAAGGGTGGCTTTTTTCGATGAGCAGACGGCACTATAGGGTGGTTTTTATCGATAAGCAGACGACACTATAGGGTGGCTTTTATCGATGAGCAGACGACACTATAGGGTGGCTTTTGTCGATGAGCAGACTACACTATAGGGTGGCTTTTGTCGATGCGCAGACGACACTATAGGGTGGGTTTTATCGATAAGCAGACGATACTATAGGGTGGCTTTTATTGAAAAGCAGACGATATATTATAGGGTGACTTTTGTCGATAAGCCGATGATACTGTAATGTGGCTTTTATCGATACGCAGTCGATACTATATGGTGACTTTCATCGATAAGCAGATGACACTATACTGTCGATTTTTATCGATAAGCAGACGATACTATGGGGTGACGTTTATCGATAAGCAGACGATATACTATAGGGCGAATTTTATCGATAAGCACACGATATACTATATGGTGACTTTTATCGAAGAGCAGACGATATATTATAGGGTGACTTTTGTCGATAAGCCCATGATACTGTAAGATGGCTTTTATCGATACGCAGACGATATTATATGGTGACTTTTATTGATAAGCAGACGATGTTCCATAGGGTGACTTTTTATCGATACGCAGACGAGACCATATAGTGACTTTTAACTATAAGCAGACGATACCATATGGTGACTTTTATCGATAAGCAGACCATATACTATAGTGTGACTTCTATTGATAAGCAGACGATATTCCATATTGTGACTTTTATCGATAAGAAAACTTGCATACAAACGAATACAGATACCCTTCATTCGCTTGAAAGTTCGACCCGAACTTACGAACTTCACCAGTGCATTGATGGCCGACTCCAGTGCATTGATGGCTGACTCCAGTGCATTGATGGCCGACTCCAGTGCATTGATGGCCGACTCCAGTGCATTGATGGCCGACTCCAGTGCATTGATGGCCGACTCCAGTGCATTGATGGCCGACTCCAGTGCATTGATGGCTGACTCCAGTGCATTGATGGCCGACTCCAGTGCATTGATGGCTGACTCCAGTGCATTGATGGCCGACTCCAGTGCATTGATGGCCGACTCCAGTGCATTGATGGCCGATTCCAGTGCATTGATGGCCGATTCCAGTGCATTGATGGCCGACTCCAGTGCATTGATGGCCGACTCCAGTGCATTGATGGCCGACTCCAGTGCATTGATGGCCGATTCCAGTGCATTGATGGCCGATTCCAGTGCATAGCTGGCCGATTCCAGTGCATTGATGGCCGACTCCAGTGCATTGATGGCCGACTCCAGTGCATTGATGGCCGACTCCAGTGCATTGATGGCCGATTCAAGTGCATTGATGGCCGACTCCAGTGCATTGATGGCCGACTCCAGTGCATTGATGGCTGACTCCAGTGCATTGATGGCCGACTCCAGTGCATTGATGGCCGACTCCAGTGCATTGATGGCTGACTCCAGTGCATTGATGGCTGACTCCAGTGCATTGATGGCTGACTCCAGTGCAATGATGGCCGACTCCAGTGCATTGATGGCCGACTCCAGTGCATTGGTGGCCGACTCCAGTGCATTGATGGCCGACTCCAGTGCATTGATGGCTGACTCCAGTGCATTGATGGCTGACTCCAGTGCATTGATGGCCGACTCCAGCGCATTGATGGCCGACTCCAGTGCATTGATGGCCGACTCCAGTGCATTGATGGCCGACTCCAGTGCATTGATGGCTGACTCCAGTGCATTGATGGCCGACTCCAGTGCATTGATGGCCGACTCCAGTGCATTGATGGCAGACTCCAGTGCATTGATGGCCGACTCCAGTGCATTGATGGCCGACTCCAGTGCATTGATGGCCGATTCAAGTGCATTGGTGGCCGATTCAAGTGCATTGGTGGCCGACTCCAGTGCATTTAGGGCCGATTCCAGTGCATTGATGGCCGATTCCAGTGCATTTAGGGCTGATTTCTGGCCATTTAGGGTCGAATCTTCATCTAAAGTTTAAACAACCGGGTTTAAATCGGGTTTAAACATACAGGGTATTGTTAAACCGGAGTGTAATGGAAGTAAAGAGTCTGAAGACGGACTGATGGCCCGTGATGTGCGATCACTAAAAGATGGGCGAACTTTGCAACCTGTAATATGATGTTAACCAGCGCTTGGTGTAATCGGGAACGTATTTGCATATAAAAAATATATGTGCTATTACCTGTTGTCGTAGCTATGGTATAGCTTAATTATATATATATATGCTGTTAAGGTAACTCTGGCATATGATATTGAATGCTATTAATTAGACATTTTTGCCCAGAACTGCTTGTTATCGAACTAGGTGAATATCGCTTCAATTTGCCCTTAACACTTTACCCAACAGAACGGCCCTGTGCCAATGCATTCTCTTATATATGCGAGTCGACCATAGGTCGCCTCGCATATATAAGAGAATGCATTGGCTTAACATATTAAAAATGATAAAATTGTCAAAGAATGTAGAAAAATATTAGAAAAATTGTTAAAAAATGTAAGAAAAAATTATAAAATTGTTGTAAGAAAAAATGGTAAAAAGTGTTAAAAAAAGATGTTTTTTAGGCCAATGCATTCTCTTATATATGCGAGGCGACCTATGGTCGACTCGTATATATAAGAGAATGCATTGTCACAGGGCATAACTGTAACCATCACAATGTGGTCAATGAACCGGTTCCAATGATATCCATATTTGTATGGTGTTATTGAGACAGACCGAAGATATTTTAGGCTGTTGAAGCTTTATTTGGGCGTTTTTGGCCGTTTTGTTGGGTAAAGGGTTAAATCGAGTAGTATCATTTTAGGACATCGCCAATCCGAGTAATACGTATTTCACTGCTAAATAACGTGTCGATATAAATTTTTGTTTCGTCAATCACGTGAATGTGTTGTCATTTACAAAGTGGCGATCTGATTAATAAATATGATATTACTTGGTTGGTTTGATATTGTAGGCCCGATATCAGCGCTCGGTAACCTCATATCAGTCTTCTGTATAAATTATATTATTACCACTTCATATGGCGTTCTCTAGGCCATTGGTAACGTTTTTCGGGGCATTCCAAATAGCGTATTGTTACCAAAAACACCGGGCCGCGGGCCGATAATGAAAAGCTATGTTCATTATCGGCCCGCGGCCCGGCAACTGACCGGAAGTTAAATCTCGTTTATTATCACACGAGTTACGTCGCTTCATCATTAGACTTACCGTTTATTTCAAGAAAATAATGGAAAATGTATCATATTTTCCTCACACTGTAGTGATTTTATGATTGGAAATCACGCTAAATGGTTGAATTATTGTCGCAATCGTAAATATGTATAAATAACTTTAGCTGTCAAACTCTCATCGTTTGTCACTCGTCTTCAAAGCTGGTTTTGATTTATATATATGTTCTTGGAAATTTCTCTCTCTTAATCTACTTCATATTCCACTGGGTCAAATGTCCAAATATGTGGTAATAATAGTAATAACATGATCGTATCGAGCATTATGGTTTATTAACGGCCCTCTGGAATGATTAACAGCCCTCGGGCCTATTAGCGGTCCTCGACTTAATTCGCCTCGGGCCTCTAATAGGCCCTTACCCTTGGTCTGTTAATTATTCCAGAGGGCCGTTAATAAACCATAGTGCCATCAAAAATCATGTTAATGTTATAAAATCAAACCAACCAAGTAATATCCTCTAAGTACTGTATATTAACCTGTGCCGGAGATAATGAGGTAGAAGTTGTCGGCAATATGACCTTGTCTGATTATCACTCTCTTCGAATCAAATTTCTCGTACCACCCGACACGCACGAGTGACTTCTGCATCTCTGTGGGGAATTCGCTGAATGCTTCGACGACCTGACACATTGCCAGAAGCACGGTCCTCAGTTGATCCTCATTCCGTTCCCGGATGTCCATCGTTAATATCGCTTTGGCTTCATTACTCAATGTCGTCTGCAGAGATGACAATACACTGTTAAACAAATTCCGTTTTCAAAAATACTATGTACCGTATACGTTTTCTCACGTACCATGTATAATGGCTGAGAATAATAAAGCATTACCTAAAGGGTTACGGAACATAGTACCATTTCTTGTACGGCTATAGAACAAAGTTCCATAATCATACGGGACATAGGACCGTAAAGACACTGGTAATGTTCCTTAACTTTTCGGTACTATATGTGCCGGCAACAATTTTCCACCGTTTGACAATGGAAATTTTCTAACAAAGTGTACAACACAATAAAATGATACAAAATCAAAGTAAAATTTAGAATGGTCTGTACCGTTTTTTTTCAGTCTAGCACGACATCACAATTTCGTCTGTGTTTTGAATCACGAGAGTTCAACAGGCTCTGTCAGCACTGCATTGTTTGTACCACGATTATATGTGGTACACTGTATAATGTTACCACCAAACGAAATTAACATATTCAGGGGAATATCTAATATAAAACCCGTCGTCTGTAAAGATTCACAAAATTGTTAGCCCGATTGATCGAAGAAAACCAACATTCATAAAAGTGAACATTACGTTTAATCCTTAAAGATAGAGTTATGCCGCTTGCATCGGTAAACACCAACGATGCGGATCAGCTGCTGATCAGCAGTTTACATACTCAAATGCAAATTCGACTGCACGGTTCAGTTCATGTCAATTAAAACGAAGCACTTCAGTTGGAGGTTGTGCATGGAATGTGGTATCCAGGTATTATACTCATACACGGACAATTTAACCAAGGTCGCACCGTCTTACAATTGTCTATATATCAAACATTCATAGGTTCGGTACTGGCATCGGTTATACATTTGTTTTCTGTACTCACCTCTCTCGGTTTTCTGTACTCGCTTACATCAAACGACACACCGTGGCGAGAGTAAACTCTCTTCATAGACACCACGTCATGAGCCCATGAGATGTGTTTAATATCGATAGGCTTGCCCTGACTATAAATAGAAAGCGAAGAGCGTTAACAATACACATGGGGATGAAGAGCGTTAACAATACACATGGGGATGAAGAGCGTTAACAATACACATGGGGACGAAGAGCGTTAACAATACACATGGGGACGAAGAGCGTTAACAATACACATGGGGATGAAGAGCGTTAAAAATACACATGGGGATGAAGAGCGTTAACAATACACACGGGGGTGAAGAGCGTTAACAATACACACGGGGAGAGCATTAACAATACACATGGGGATGAAGAGCGTGAACAATACACATGTGGGTGAAGAGCGTTAACAATACACATGGGGATGAAGAGCGTTAACAATACACATGGGGATGAAGAGCGTTAATAATACACATGGGGTGAAGAGCGTTAACAGTACACATGGGGATGAAGAACGTTAACAATCCACATTGGGACGAAGAGCGTTAACAATACACATGTGGGTGGAACTATTTATGAATCTACGTGCAATCATATATATAATCTCAATGGCCACTACAATGTTAGAACAGAAACTCTTTTCCAAACTGCATTGTATGGAAATACAAGAGGGCACAGTCAGAAGTTACAAATTCGAAAATGCAACAAAGATATAGGAAAATATTTCTTCTGCCAAAGAGTAGTGATTTTGTGGAACAATTTGCCAGATTTCATCGTTGGTGGGTGTTGGAACTTTAACCGATTTTAAAAGGATGATTGACTCCTATCTATACGATAACAAATATAACTTTTATTGTTGAAATCCCATTTTGTGATATTGTATTACATTTATTGCTATACCATCTGGGACTATAAGTTATACAAAACCATACATTGACTAGCCTGTTTACACGAAGACATTGATGAGTTTTGCTAGAAACTATAATATATATGCTTATTGTCAAGTGCTGCTGGCAAATATTATTCAAATTATTTGAAATTCCAATAGCAATATTGATAATGGTCCATAATCTGTCACTTTGCAGAAACTTTCAAGAAGGAATCTCGTATATTATATGGATGAAATATGGAGCACCGGACGTCTCATACGCTTGTTATGTTATCATGGGAAATATCGAAACCCATTACCTATGACCCAAACAAGTCTACTAGTTTGTAACTGGGATCGAGAGGTTTTGTTGGACCTCGGGTAAGTTCATGTTGGGAAACCATATTAGACTCAGATGCCATTCAATTAAAGATGGAATATCTCTTTATATAACAAAGTTTAGATAGTTTCCTGTGTTATTATTTTATTATAACGTGACAAATATAGTATAAATTAATGGGCCATATATTTGTTGTTACTATAGAGCTTTTAGGTAGAGAACTCTAACGTGGTGCCTCGAACGAATCCGAGCCGCAAAATACATCTAATTGATAGTATTCATTGCAATATTAAGTGCGAATCAAGTAGAAAAGACATAGAGTGTAGCATATGCTTATTTTCGATAATTAAAATAACTAAAAAACGCACACAATATATCAGGGACCATTATTGAACGACACAGAGTTATTTGATAAACAAATAAACAAATAAACAGAAGAGGTTTATTCCAGATTAATGAAAGATAAAAAAAACTGCTCTCTAAGCTGCAACTAAGATCAAGAGTTTCTCTTAAGCCATCACTGGTTAAGGGGTCCTGCTAATTTTCTATGATGCTGGTAGGAAAAAGCGATGCTGTTAAAAAAGAACTATTTTTTTTTATAAAGTTGTCATTTTTGCGGTCTTTGGCGATCTGAAAAGCCAATCTGTGTATAAAACATTAAACATATGTATGCTGTGAAATATTTTAATAATTACATAGAAAATTAGCCGTACCACTTAACCCTATCTTCTAAATTCTCGTGGACGAACAGTTCCCTTAGGAAATGTTCATATAATAAGTACAACACAGACGGCCATATATATCGGACGTTTGTTGAACTTATTATCTGAACATTTCCCTCCAATAAATCTGAATTCTTCAGCACTTGGTTTATCACTTCGTCTGGTTAAAGATTCATAATCCGAGTTAACGCTCGCAAATTACTATTTCCTTGGCTTCGGGGGTAAACATTATTTGATTCGAGCCGAGGAACCCACCCATCAAAGCTCAGAGTGATCAGATATTGATTTTTGAAATCTATTATTTTTCACCACCAATAATGTTAAGTGGTCCAGCAAAAGTCGACGAGAAAACGGTCTCGGGCTAAATTTCAGAGGAATATGGATAACTCTACAATCAAGTGGCTTTTTTGACAAACCGGAAAAATTTCGTTGATAAATAACAGGTTTTGGGCAATTTTATACTACAGTTGACTGTGGTTAGCATTATTTTTGGGCAATTAATCGATTCTGATAACAAAAATGCTGTTGTTGTTGGAATATGATGATATGGGGACCATCGAATCGGATTGAGTACATTTAAACGTCTGCTCACATAGCCTTAACATCCCTCCAAATGAATAATAGACAATTCCAATGTGCATTGTTGTAACTGAATGTGAGAATCCATTTAGTACAGACAGGGTTATATGGACTCACCTATTGACAGGGCGAGCCCTGAGCATTATGATCACTGTTCTCGCGATTCGGCGGAACCTCTCGATTGGCTGTGAATAGAGATTATAGGGTTATGAATATTGTGTAGTTTGTATACGTTGAAACATACTCTTCCAAATTCAGATATCATTATTATATTGTATACGCTGATCCTTCGTCCAAATACGAAACAAGTGTTCCGAATTCGAGGAATTTTCCACATTATTACCATGGAAGCATAGACATTTTGACAGAAACATAGACACATTTAATGAACTATACACGTATAGGACATGGCAATATAACGAAAACAAAATACAAGCTTGTAATATAACACTTATAACATCAATATACCATAGGAAGATATTGCCTCTATACACAATGACTAAATTTAAACAAACTTACGTATATGACACATACAGTTGACTCTTTATAATTTTGACCGAAACAAAAACCCAATGTTTGTCGACGCTTGTTATACATCTGGGCGTTGTAACCTGAACATTGTAATGTAAAATGAGTTTCATCTTTATATGAACATCACCTACTTCAACTGAGGAACTTCAATTTGATCCTAGGTCTCCCATAACAGTTGAGGCCTCAGCAGAATGCGGCTTCCAGAGGGTGAATTTGGCGACGCTTGCCAGTTCGCCGTGCGGCCCGATAGTGTCACTAAATTCACCCTCTGGGGACCTCATTCTGCAAATGACACACAGGCACACAATATTTCAAGGCTTGAGCCAATCATAAGATTGATGCTTGAATTGATGACTGGCCGAATGCCGTGATGTTTGTAACCCTTTCTATACTAAAGCATCATTGACGAGTAGTGATCCCATAGGAAATGTTCAGATATGGAATACACCCATAGTTCCCGAGAGTACTAACTTTTCACCACGAGTGGAATTTGGCGAGATGTATTCTCACATAGAGACACAAACACGACGCTATAAGGAATGTGCGTCACACGTAGTGATGCACACTTTTACGTCATGACATCAGCCTGTTTCTAAGCCATCAGTCACTTGATATTTCCATTCATATGTTTCCTAGTTAGATCTAGTCACTATAACACCAGCAAGCTACCGTTAATTGAAAAATGCAGACAATTTGCCTCTTATCTAAATGATATTATAACAACTTCAAATTTTAAATCAATGTAACAAAAGAACTATTTTGCTAACTCCGATGTAGTTCTACTATGGGTATAAACCCACGAAATGACGTTTGGAAATTTAGACACACAGTAGAAATTTATACCCACAGTAGGGTGTAAAGATGAAATTTACAAAATAGGTGCCAAACACACACAATAGCACATGATATAAAATAATTTTATAGGTTAACAAATACAGGTAAGTGGGTGCCTGACAAGGTAACACATTTGCCAGGGTCAACGAAAATCACACCTAGCCCTACGGAATGACAATAACAAGTCAGAATGGAGCACTGGCTGACGGACCTTACGGCCTTTCCTTTTGTCAACATAAGTAGAGTGAAAGAAATAATGGCTTACAACCTATCCGTGATATAATTTCCCCACATAATGAAGGTGGTGCACAAATGTATGGATGTCAAAAGAAAGGGGAGGTTGTCTGCTATAGGCATATTAAAGAAGATTCGAGGCTAAATGTGATGATGACCAAGGTCCCAATTTCTCGCAGACAAATTGCTCCTCGTTCTGATGACATGAATTTTGAGGTGGAAGCTGGACCCTGGAGCGGTTTATTAGAATTGTGAAAATAATTTTAGAACGTACCCCACAAAAACAAGATTATTTAATGCCAAAGGTAGAATTTCTAAATTTTTGAAAATTACTCCCAATGAGTTAAAAAGATGCCAAATGTTTTGATAAGACCATCATCAGTTGCAGATTGCTGACTATATGCCATGCTAAGCGCATGTCACATCACGTTTCGACTCGTTCTAACTCAATAGCACATTATATAAAGTTCAATAAGCGACCATGTTGAACTTATTATCTGAACATTTCCGCTAACAAAGGGCTCTATCTGTACTAATTGTATAAATGTATCTGTCGTCTGCTTTGATCCCCTTATATTTACACTCACACATGCATTCGTATCGTGGAACATGAATGCAGGACGATGGTTGGTCGAAATTACGTCACATGACGTCGCGCGCTGACCCCAACTTGCATCCATTTTTTTGTAGACGCAACTTGCACCGAGGCACGATAATAACGTTGGAAATGGGCGCTTAAAACTATTTTAATCTGCCAGTTGACTCGATTAAGTGTAAATATAAGTAATGGATGTTGATTGTGTTACGTTCCATGGAGTATGGATGCAAGTTGGTCTGGCATTTTTAAGTGTGGAACGCAACAAAATCAACATCCATTTCTTAAATGATCCCTCCAAATAAATAATAAACCATTCCGATGTACACTGTTTAACTGAGTATGAGAATCCATTTAGTATAGATTGGTTAATTATCGGGATTCCCTGGTATTTATCGTTCGCTGCGACTTTAGAGATGTAACACGTTTCCCACCATATCTTTTATGCCATCATGAAAAGGTTTTCGAAAAGTCTTTCTTCGAAATTACAACTTGTGAATTTAACCTATTGCTATTCTACCCCTCTGCGAACAGAACACTAAAACGTGACCAATTTGGTAACATTGGAAACGGTTTCTATGGAAAAGGAGCATAGTGTCCACTCAACATCGAGTTTTTATATGGAAACGTATGACTATAAGTTATACAGCGCAGTATAGTATTACATATTTCTGAACGAAATTGAGGTAGTCGTTCACGTAATACATCATAAAGCTCACTAAAATGACAATTTAGATAATATTTGTGTTAATGGTTGATATGGAAACTAGATTAAATTCCATACATGTCCACCTTTTACTTACGAAGTGAATGTACGACTCACATATGGCATGTTAAATTCATTCTGGACACAATTGGGCAAATTATTTGAAAATCTAATCATTTTCATTCGAAAATGTCAATTTTGAAGCATTTACGATTAGAGTTGCCATGGTAACAAAATCTTTTTCATCAGAAAATTTACAAATCCAATCTGAAAAATATAATAATATAAAACATACGCTATTCATGAATGGTTCATGGCTGTTTAAATGATTTTTTCATAAGAATAAACTTTAAAAGATCACTTGATTATCTTTAACGTATTATACAACACATATGTGACCCGCCATATCAAATCCAGTCGGGATTATTTTTACCCTGTGCCAATGCATTCTCTTATATATGTGAGTCGACCATAGGTCGCCTCGCATATATAAGAGAATGCATTGGCCAAACAATTTTTTAAAATTTTAATAAGTTTTTCTTGTATTCTTTAACAATTTTATAATTTCACCCATACAGAGCCCCAGACAAACATGAGCAGACGACACTCTTCTATATGCTTCTATATATGTGTGGGGCTCCATGCAGGGTAATTTATGTCCTAAAAATTGTCAGAAACATTTATTTAAAAAAAATGATAAAAAATTGTTAGGCCAATGCATTCTCTTATATATGCGAGGCGACCTATGGTCGACTCGCATATATAAGAGAGTGCATTGGCACAGTGTAAAAAAATCCTGACTTCCGACTGGATTTGATATGGCGTGTCACGTATCATAAAAAAGTAGGACTTTAACTCTATTTTTGGGAAGAAATATATATTGTTTAAACCAAAATAGTAGAACTAAAAATGCGATTATATAAATGTCCTCTGTCCATCTGTGTGTCGTATATCATATTGAACGCGACAATGGCGCCCTAATTGTTGTGCGTTATTATGGAGGTTGCTTTTAGGACTAACGCACTAGTTTGGCGGAATATGAGATAATTAGTATGAAATAGACCAATGAATTTTATTTGTTCCAATGACCTTGACCTTAGCAATTGACATTGACTAACCCTATATTTCCAAGTGGCACAGTCCATTTGCTGGACCATTGATGACACTATGAGTTCACTTCACCGGGTTGCCAACAGTGGGCTTTTTCAACTTTTCTCCAAATATTTGATGCCGTTGCCATGGAATTCATATTCTATCCAGACACATGACCCCTCATCCGGGCACCCCCTCCAAAAAGTTTCGACTATAACTGAGCAACATATATATGAAGTATATCGTGCTTTAGTTACTAAAGTAACAGAATCGTGTTTATTGTGGTCTGATGGTATCTTGATGGGAATAAATAATATAAAATACAAATAATAATAATATAAAAATGAGTACTTAAAATGCGATTATGTATCTTAAATGACGTGACATTTTGACAGTGATCCTCTTATATCATGATATCATGTGCGTCATAATTATGTCAAATTGAACGTGGTGCTGGCGCCCTAATTGTTATGCATTATAATGAGTATTCTTTTTAATGACTAAGGCACTGCGGGTTTGTCCAATGACCTTGACCTTAGCAAACGGCCTTGACCATATATGACACAGCGACATAGTCTGCTTTAAACGCAATGATCATTGGTTGCGAACAGTGAGACTTTTTCAACTTTTCTCAAAAAATATTTGATGCCGTTGCCACCGAAACAACCTAATTTTATCCCGACACAGGAACCCCCCCCCCCTCCGGACACCTCCATGTTTCTTTGATATTACACACATAAATTATCATATCTGCATGTAACCGACCTATTTTATATTGCTATTTGCTTGTCAAATTGTGTGGGGAGAGAGACGTATTGAAACCCTTGTGTCTCAATCCCTTGCGATGTTTATAATGCAATGAAAATATGTTTACACTAACGCTTATATCTGTTATATAAGCCTGTGTTCACCCAGACGGGGGTTACATTTCACCTTTCTTCGTGTATCATTGCTTGAATTTGACACACGTTGGCTCCTGTTTCCTGAATTCGGTGCTAACTCATGTATGTTTCCGAGAGAGTTGGTATCAAATACAGAATTAACATTGGGTAGATGTCGATATAAACTCGTCCGGGAATCTTGGAATCTTGAGACTGATATTCGTTGTCCTTTCGCAATCGAGAGCACGAGCTTCCAATTCCCGGAATGTGTTGATGAAGGCACAACACTATATTTTGTTTCACCCATCGATAACGAATCCTTATATGTCATGGTCCCCAAATCCTATAGATATAGCTTGGAGCTATAAGATCCTATAACACATTATCTCCTCAAATCCTCCAACATTTAGAATTTCAGATGATTTTAACTATGTAATTTAGAATGTCCTTTTTGATCTATCACAATTTCGCGCAAAGCAGTTTTAAAATTCTCCAAGAATGACTCTTATGCCTATAGACCATATTAATTCGCACGTAAATATGTTTTTTCGTTTGCAGAATGTTATAGGATGGGGATATTGTTGAGAATGGCTATATGGATGCGTCTACATTGTAATAACCGATAACCATTAAACGCTGGATAAAATGAGATGAAAAGATTCGCTTGTTTACATGTAGATCAATTCTCATTGTGTTTTATGGCCGGTGTATCTAAATTTCATACGCTAAAATAAATTTTTATCGAACCGAACTTAAATGTCTTCCTAACCTCGTGAAAATCAATTTCGTGGTTTGGAAATTAAAGTCCGACAGATATAAACCTTGTATTAAGCTATATATTCATGGCAGTATTGTCGCACCAGGGAACCTGTGTTCCTAACCTCATGCAAATCAATTTCGTGGTTTGGAAATTAAAGTCATGCGCATGGAACAGTCCCCTATATAGGGTGATCGAACATATAGAACGTAGTTATTTTCATATATTTATATCCAAAAGGCGCTGTCATTCTTATACATACACAATATGGAAGTAGTCTGGCCGCCAACCAATCAATGCATGTTTAGCGTATACAGTTTTTTTCCTCGGCGGAATCTGGTGGTCTGGAGTCTCTTCTGAAGAATCCACCGGCTGATCCGCCATCAGCCTTGGGGAATTGAGAAATCAGGACAAAAAACAAGATTGTGGTCAAAATGGCCGAAATTGTCACAAGACGGCAGCTTGTACCACTATGGAGTTGGAAAAAGTCATAAAAACAGAGAATAGACAATGGGCATGCTTTATGGACCAAACTAAATATCTGTTAGATTAATAATTGATAATGGTTTCAGAGATGGCTACCAAGATGGCGGCTGAACATGCGAAAATCTTAGTTTTCGTAAATTCACATAAATGACTATCAATATATGGAATATAATGCTACATTTAATTTAATAACACATGTATAACACGAAGGAGAAATTAGGAAACGGTTGAAGGACCCAAACCAAATCGTCTTCAGAATATTACGTCTGGGCTATCCACACTGGTCTTAAACGAAGCTATAGCTCAATTAAAGATGTATGCAGATTCATTATCTATACACACGCGTGTTTGTTCATTGCAACACCCAAGTTTTCGTTCGATTATTATGATGTACTTATAGATTTTTTTGGGATACGCATCTCCCAGTTGCCGTAACTAACGCAGTACGAGGCGGTAGGAAATAAGGAAAACTAATGCTAGTTACCATGTCAATGATATCAACAGTCCACACACCACAAGCAGATAATAGAATTGGATTTCTACCAAACAGTCGAGTGCCACATAATTTCATAATATCGACATATAAATCATCATATCGCAGGAAACCATCGTGTAACATTTCTCCGAACTCGATAATTTCTCGCCAACCAAGAGGGTATTGTATCTTTCGCATCCCTAGTTACGGCAGCAATGTCTTCCTTTGACGAAATTATCTATCTCAATGGGATGTTGCCCAGAGTCCTAGAGTAATAATAATATTGAAACAATGCGACACATCTTTCTGTTTCCGGAGAGTATGTCTAACGGGGTAATTAAGGTTATTATACTGTGGTTTCAAATTTTCGCAGTTTTTCCGGGATATATTTAGGAGCGAACAACGTTGAAAAGTATTAGGAGAAAGAAAAAAACTATTGTTCGATCGGCCCAGAAACATGCCTATATAAGCGCATATGAGTGAGGTCAAGGTCAAGGACATGGTCGCTCGTGAAATTGGACCAACCCATATTGTTCCCGGAATCAATGTAGGCATACATACCAGATTTGAGTCGGATCGGTCGAGGTCGAGGTCCAGAAACATGCATTTATGAGTGTATATGAGCGAGGTAAAGGTCAGATCGGTCGAGCAGTTTTCGAGTCTATATATACATACGTACCTACATACATACATAAATATATACATACATACATACATACCTACCTACCTAGTACCTACATACCTACTAACCTACATATATACATACATATGCACGAACGCACGAACGCACGCACACACGCACATACACATACATACAGATATACATACATACATACATACATGTATATATACATACATACATATAGACAGACAGACAGAAGTTCTAAAATATATGATAGATATCCCTTCAATAAACAATCATATCAACTTTCAAATTAGAACATATTAGTAACATGAGCATTTGCTTCCGCGAGGCAGATAATTAAACAACAGATGACGAATGTCCTTGTCCCAAATGAACCAGTCGGCTAATTCGTAGTAACCTGACCCTCTGCGAGACTGTGTACTGAATTATCTCAACCGTGCGATAATCATTACTTGCTCAAAGGTTTTGGTTTGAGTGGTATGCGCATGGCACCGGATTGTCATGCCCACAACGCTATAGCCATAACTGATGTCCATAAAAAGCATATTACTCAAACATTCCGTTCTTTGCGCCATCAACGTACCGATTCAAGAACATCGGATAATCACGTATTCGCCACCAGTGTCCAAACAAAACTATCCAAAGTCAGTTGCACGCGCATGCCGTTTAATCCTTTACCCAACAAAACGGCCAAAACCGGCCAAATAAAGCTTCAACAGCCTAAAATATCTTCGGTCTGTCTCAATAGAACCATACAAATATGGATATCATTGGAACCGGCTCCTTGACCACATTGTGATAGTTACAGTTACGCCCTGTGCCAATGCATTCTCTTATATATGCGAGTCGGCCATAGGTCGCCTCGCATATATAAGAGAATGCAGACACTTTATACCATTTTTTCTTACATTCTTTAACAATTTTATAATTTTTAATGTGTTAAGCCAATGCATTCTCTTATATATGCGAGGCGACCTATGGTCGACTCGCATATATAAGAGAATGCATTGGCACAGGGCCGTTCTGTTGGGTAAAGGGTTAATGCCGTTCGTGGGTAAATGTCACCTCGAACAGAACCCAGAGAGACATCTTACCGCTGCTGATTGGTTGTATTCCCGCGACCCACCAGAGAGACATCTTACCGCTGCTGATTGGTTGTATTCCCGCGACCCACCAGAGAGACATCTTACCGCTGCTGATTGGTTGTATTCCCGCGACCCACCAGAGAGACATCTTACCGCTGCTGATTGGTTGTATTCCCGTGACCCACCAGAGAGACATCTTACCGCTGCTGATTGGTTGTATTCCCGTGACCCACCAGAGAGACATCTTACCGCTGCTGATTGGTTGTATTTCCGTGACCCACCAGAGAGACATCTTACCGCTGCTGATTGGTTGTATTCCCGTGACCCACCAGAGAGACATCTTACCGCTGCTGATTGGTTGTATTCCCGTGACCCACCAGAGAGACATCTTACCGCTGCTGATTGGTTGTATTCCTGCGACCCACCAGAGAGACATCTTACCGCTGCTGATTGGTTGTATTCCCGTGACCCACCAGAGAGACATCTTACCGCTGCTGATTGGTTGTATTCCCGTGACCCACCAGAGAGACATCTTACCGCTGCTGATTGGTTGTATTCCCGTGACCCACCAGAGAGACATCTTACCGCTGCTGATTGGTTGTATTCCCGTGACCCACCAGAGAGACATCTTACCGCTGCTGATTGGTTGTATTCCCGTGACCCACCAGAGAGACATCTTACCGCTGCTGATTGGTTGTATTCCTGCGACCCACCAGAGAGACCTCTTACAGCTGCTGATTGGTTGAATTCCCGTGACCCACCAGAGAGACATCTTACCGCTGCTGATTGGTTGTATTCCCGCGACCCACCAGAGAGACCTCTTACCGCTGCTGATTGGTTGTATTCCCGTGACCCACCAGAGAGACATCTTACCGCTGCTGATTGGTTGTATTCCCGTGACCCACCAGAGAGACATCTTATAGCTGCTGATTGGTTGTATTCCCGTGACCCACCAGATAGACATCTTACCGCTGCTGATTGGTTGTATTCCCGCGACCCACCAGAGAGACCTCTTACAGCTGCTGATTGGTTGTATTCCCGTGACCCACCAGAGAGACATCTTACCGCTGCTGATTGGTTGTATTCCCGTGACCCACCAGAGAGACATCTTACCGCTGCTGATTGGTTGTATTCCCGTGACCCACCAGAGAGACATCTTACCGCTGCTGATTGGTTGTATTCCCGTGACCCACCAGAGAGACATCTTACAGCTGCTGATTGGTTGTATTCCCGTGACCCACCAGAGAGACATCTTACAGCTGCTGATTGGTTGTATTCCCGCGACCCACCAGAGAGACATCTTACCGCTGCTGATTGGTTGTATTCCCGTGACCCACCAGAGAGACATCTTACCGCTGCTGATTGGTTGTATTCCCGTGACCCACCAGAGAGACATCTTACCGCTGCTGATTGGTTGTATTCCCGTGACCCACCAGAGAGACATCTTACCGCTGCTGATTGGTTGTATTTCCGTGACCCACCAAACGCTGTACTTCCACATGCCAGTTGTCATAGTTTCTGGAGCAGACGGTGGCATGCTTACATGACTCGTATGCGAAACGAAGGGCTTTTGATGACTGCTCTTGATATTGGTCGTTCTCATTTAATTTATAGGATGTTGCATTGTAGCCGTTCAATTCGGGACAGTTCATTAAACAGACGGTAGCTCTAAATGTATGACTCGTCCAGCTGTAGAAAACTGTCCGGCTGGTATATCCCTTAAAATAAGCTTCTCGCCTCCCAATTCCACATAACATGATCTATAACTGTTATCAAATTCGGTATATTTGATAACAAAGCCTTGCGATATTGCCAATATTGACCCATTAAGCCCCCTAGTTTAAAGTTTGAGAGGTTATATCGGCTACGAATTGATTCAAAAGCTCAGCTAGAAATCACATCATTATCACTATTATCTCGTGGTAAGAGAGCTGCCATTTTTTGAAGTGCAAGGTAAATCCATGTTAAACAGGATTTAATGTCCCATATGGACTATCAAATATATAATTACTTATAGACAATAATTCGAATAAAATTGGTATTTGGCAACAAACCATTGGCTTATTTGAAGCCCTCTCACTATATGACGAATTTCATGAGATATTGCCCGGCAATGTTTCCAACTGTGTGAACATGCCAGAACATTGTCTCTCTGTGGTTCAATTCAATTCAATTCAATTTATTATTGTAAACTCATCGTCTAATTTGACATAAATTTTATGAGTACTATTGTCCTGATTTACAATTAAAGAATAATATAAATACATATCAATTACTTATCAAATATGGGGAATACACAGAAGAAAGTACATATCAATATAAATATGAATATTATCCAGGGGGTGTACCTGTACATGTGTATGTGGACTTTCATATAAATATGTGTGTGATAATGTTATCTTATAATCTTTGGGGGTATATAATGTATGTGGGGCGATTCCCTGTACATATGTTGTTTGAGGGTGGGCATGTGTGTATGTAACACCAAAGCCACTTATTGTTTTCGTCCAGTCTTTGGAGTTTCACACTATATAACTGTCAAAGCGGCGGTTCCTCGCTTAGAGGATTCGTCACCGAGATATTTGTAATTGATGATGATATCGATGAAATTCTGATTTTAACATATTACACTTCCTTTGACACTACATATGCATACACTATTTCTTGCTCTGCTCCTACAACATACATGTATACTATTAAATTCCCAATTAAACCCTTTGGCTATAAATTTCATTCGGCCCTTTGCTAACGCTCCAAATTACTTTCTAAATTAATAATAGCCCAACATCAGGTAACGGCCTTTGTACTCCTATTTGTTAACTGTGATGACGGTATTTTTGCCGTGATTTTAACTATATTTAATATTTGGACCTCTTGCAAGGCACTCCATCATAGTTATCACATGGCATACACAGCCTTTATGTGAGTAGCATATCAAATTTCATACTCCACCGCCAAGCTACCAATTATCTTCTTTACTTTTAGTTGACATTAGATATCTTGTATCTTACTCCACAATATGTATACATGACATATCATCGCTTGTATGCATACCAGTGGTTTCGAACATACCCTCGGTCTAGTGACATTCCTTGCAACCCTTGAATAATTTTACAACACCTGGAAGGATGTTTTGGAGTATCTAATGACCGAATTTATTATGATTTTTTTCGAATTAACCGAGCAGGGAGATTACATGTATGTTATCAAGTTATGAGACAACCAACATGAACACGATTGGATGGTTTTATCCCAAATAATAGTGTCCCTACCCAACTTAGAGTCGTAAAAATTAATATACATGTACATGTATATTTTAATAGCCGAAACGTCATACATTATTCTTTGTCCATCGTGTTCAAGATTAAGATAAGTTTAATTGGCAAAAACATCCCTATAAGGACAGTATGCATACATAATAACATATAATTGTACATTGTGTATTGAACAGTATAATAAATGATATTAATATAAGGTCAAGCTGAATGTGCAATGGATCATCTATTCTATATTTGTTCATTGCTTTGTGATACGATGCTCATCACGTGCGGAGAATAATCTTCGGATCATATGACAAATTGAAGTGCATGTATTTGACACATTGTTGGATAAGATTTTGACAAGCTGTTCAGTTTGGGTCATGCTTTCAAAGTCTGAGAACTTTGTCTTCATAAGGTTTGTGAGCTCGAGACGTTGTGTGCGGTAAGCGCTGCACTCTAAAAGAAAATGTTGTTCGTCTTCAATAGCATTATCGGAACAAAATATACAAAACCTTTGTTCCACTGCCGTCGGCGGTTGTGTGTGGCGTCCCTTTTCAATAGCCAATTTATGATTATTTATTCGCAGTCTCGTGAAAACGATTCTATTTTCTATTGATGTTGTGTAAAGAAGATAAGGTTCTATTTCGTAATTAAGTTTGAAAAGTCGATATGTTCGTAACTTATTACTTCCCTTTTTTGAACATTCGTCAGTGAGACTCTGTCTAAAATATATATAATAATCTTCAATAAGATTTCTTTTGAATTGACCCAGTACGGGCCCAGCGTTTTGGAGGTCTGCAATATTCCACCCCAGTGATTCTGCCGTTTTAAAGATTGATTTCTTAACCGATGCCATCTGTTGTTCCAACGCAGCACTGCGGAGAAGATTACAGTCCGACCGTGTCATGAACATGTACTCATTTCGTCACTTATAAAGCCCACACGATGTTCACATTACAAGTAACTATATATATGTCAATGAATTAGGCGCTTTACTATATGATTTTGCCTTCTACTTTGCCATCTTATTACAGTATTATTGCAATGATGATTACTTGCGGTTGATTTACAATTTTGGACTACCAGTACACATCACGGTAAATGTAATTTAGGTGTTTGTCTTTATTTGTTTTACGATTATTTGTAATTTTATGATTGTTGTGAAATTGATAAATGTGATTCGGCGCCACCTATCGACACCAACATGGAAGCACCGGTCTGGTGTGTTGTGGTATGGTAACACAGCGCCACCTAGCGGCACCCGGAAAGAGATGTACCAATTACGTGTACTGGCATTTGAGTACATATTTATAATTGTGCGTGATAATTGGTGTGGTTGGAATTAGTTAAATTATCCATTCACTGACATAAGCACGTAATATGTCATCACACTTGTGAGTGGTAGTGATTGCGAAACAACAACGACTGCAAATTTACACACATAAGGATTTAATTGTACCCTTTAAATGTACTCAATCCGAACAGAGGGTCCCCATCTCAACAGATTCCAACAACAACAATCCGATCAGAGGGTCTTATATTACTATTTCTTTGGCTTTGGGGGTAAAACATATTTGATTCGAGTCGAGGAACCCATCAAACAAAGCTCAGAGTTATTAGATATTGATTTTTGAAATTTGTTAGTTTCTCGAGATGAATACTAATAATTGCCGTCAGTTTCGTAACCTGCGCGAGATGTGTACACCAAAACACAATTCAAACAGACAAGGATGGATAACTCTAAAATCAAGTGGTAATAATAATGCAATTTTGACTGAGTTCTGGGCCAGAAAGTATTCCCGATAATGAAAAATAATAGATTTCTAAAATCGATATCTAACAAATCTGAGCTTTGATGGGTGACTTCCTCGACTCGAATAAAATATGTTTTACCCCCAAAGCCATTGAAATAGTAATTGAGAGGAGTTTTATCGGATTGAGTACCTTTAAGGTTTGCCTCTTACATTGTAGTGGTTTTTTCCAGGGTAATAATCACCCTCTCGGGTGACCTCACATAGGATCCGAATGATAAGTGGCTCCTGGTACTCGGCGCCGATTATCCGATAGTACATACAATAGTATAGTTATTGTTATATGTGTTCTCGGATCTAGGATAAACTTCTTTTCCCCAGTGATTGTAATGATAGGGTTAATTGTATGAATAAGCACAGAAAGTTGGAGATGCAAATGATATTGTTCATTATGACTGGAAGCAACCATTGTATAAGTGAGGGATGATCAAACCACTATCATCCTATAGTAAACAATAGTATGGTACATGTCATAGACAAGGGTATCATGATATATCATGGAAGCATGATACACCAACCGTTGGAATAACTACTCGTGTCCAGAAATATAGAGACACTCCCGCTTAGACTACCGAATAACCAACTCCTCTGTTCGTCTACCTATACTCTGCTCACCAGTAGAGACTTATTTAAAATATAAAAATAGCAAACCGTCTGGACTCTTCATTGTTTCCGTTCACGGCCAACTCTACATTCACCACTAGACCACGGGACACGATACACTATCAAGAGCTTGTCCATAATATGAAGTCATCATACCCGGCAGATGGCAGTACAGACGGGTTCAAAACCTACTGTATTTCTAATGACTATATAGAACGATTGCCCCGCCCGCCTTGCTCCTAATTGTATATCGTTCGTGTTATATAAATAGCGTTTAATTAAAATGCTCGATCCCTTCTGGTAACACTTCCAACACTTCCAACAACAACACTAACAACAACAACAACAACACCAACAACGACGACAACGACGACGACGACGACGACAACAACAACAACAACAACATCACCATCACCACCACCACCACCAACAACAACAATACTAATAACAACAACAAACAACTGCATTTTACACTATGTTTTTGCCAGTGTATTACCAGCCAATACGCCAAGGATTTGATTGCAAGCAATATGTAATCGGGGTTCACGATTGGATGGCTAGTGGCATCTAATCGCGACCACGGGTGGCACGTGATGTTCGATTGAATATCATAATGTAGGGTATCATATAATCCCATATCCCATAATATGTCAAATATAGCGAATTATCGAAATATGAAATACAACGAAAAAGCGAAATAGGAAAATACAGCGAAATAGCGGAATAAAAATGCAGCGAAATGGCGAAATAGAGCGAAATATAGAAATAGGAAATTATTTTTATTAACTAAGTAACCCAACCTCCCCCAAGCCCACCCACCATATAGTAGAATTTGACTTATATTTAACCAGAGTTGATCTATTGTGGTGTTGTAATTTCTCATACAAATCGCCGTTATTTCGTAAAGGTACATTCTTTATAGAGTTATTACCTTTCAGATTAAATATTATAGTCAATCGAAACCACGCGTGCCTCCCGTGGTCGCGATTATATGCCAATAGCCATCATATCGTGAACCCCGATATGTTATCTTTTGGTAGTCAAGCGTGTGCGTATTAGGTGGTATTACTCACCCTTTCGGATGACCCCGCATAGGATCCGAATGATAGGCGGCTCTTGATACCCTGCGCCGGTAAACCACCAAGAGGTGGTCCATAGTATAGAGTCTTAATACTCGGCAGATGGCAGTACAGTCGGGTCCGAATGTCACTGTATTTCGATTTATTAGAACGACTGCCCCGCCCGCCTTTGGTCCTAATCGGCGGGATTATCGCTCTGGAACCAGAATGCGCCGTAGAGAGAACCCGGCTTAACTGAGTTGCCTCCCTTGATATTAGGTCCGTTCGCGCCATTTTATATACGCCAAGATGTTCCCTTTCTCAATACACGTTTATGGTTGGTTTCGAAATGTTTCCAATAACCTTGTCAAGAAAGTTAGTCCGAAATGATGAAGACGTGAAAGAGAAGAAACACATCTCATCAGAATCAGCAGAATGTCGGAGACGTTTTATCCATGTTCAGGGACAGCACGAATGTTGGAGACTATATATCCATGTTGAGGAACAGCACGAATGTGTCACAAGCACGCGCGTAAAAGACATATAGATAGACGATTTAATTCTATCGAGTTAAACTTATAAAGTCATGACTGCTCTTTTGATATAGAGTAATACACATTTGATTGAAAACTTTACGACAACAAAACAACAGTCAATCGTAACATTTGCCGTTAATGAAAAGGCTTTGGAAAGTCAAATATTAACGCCGCCATGTCAAATTATGCTGTCTCAGTGGAAATTGATAGAAAATGCGACAAAATGGACGCTTTCGTTCGTAACCTCACTAAAATTCTCCTATTGCGTTATCGAGCCGTAACTAAGAAACTATGATATTAAAATCTTAGATTTTAGAATCGATTCGAGTTTTCATCTCGCGACGGCTTTGAGTGGGTTATTGCTTGCATTAAGCTTAGAGGGTGAAGCGGTTGTTCACTTTGAATGCGTGTACACACTGCTATCTAGAGGGGGCATTAATACTTCTTTAGAGGAATGGTTTATGCGGACATGTCTTTTATGATATCACCATTCATTGATATCCTCAATGAAAGGGTACTATTTGTCGTGGCGACAAACGAGGTTACACAAACACAGTTGCAAAAAGATCAACAATGCGCGGCATTCCATTAACTCTTTACCCAGCAGAAGGGCCCTGTGCCAATGCATTCTCTTATATATGCGAGTCGACCATAGGTCGCCTCGCATATATAAGAGAATGCATTGGCTTAACACATTAAAAATTATAAAATTGTTAAAGAATGTAATAAAAAATGGTAAAAAGTGTTAAAAAAAGGTTTTTTTTTAGGCCAATGCATTCTCTTATATATGCGAGGCGACCTATGGTCGACTCGCATATATAAGAGAATGCATTGGCACAGGGCTAACTGTAACTATCACAATGTGGTCAAGGAGCCGGTTCCAATGATATCCATATTTGTATGGTTCTATTGAGACAGACCGAAGATATGTTAGGCTGTTGAAGCTTTATTTGGCCGGTTTTGGCCGGTTTGTTGGGTAAAGGGTTAACCAAGCTGTGCAGTAATAGGTTTAGTCTGGTCTGGCCTCCACAAAAATCTAAGAAAGCTCACATCAAGAACCATATTCAAATATCTTTTAATCAAATAAACGTTAGAAATCCGTCAAATGTAATAATACCAAGTGCTATTAGTGTAGAACAGTTCCGTTCTAACTCAAATACTGATTAATTAACCCCCACATCCCAATCGACACTCCTGTACTCATCAAAACTTAAATATGTGTAATTAATATATATATTATATATGGACCAGGGACATATACATATAACTTTATTAATACATTGCTAAAAATTTGAAGATATATAAACGTGTCACATGTTTTATTAAAATATACGGATCATGTGTTTATTTGTAACATATGAAATCGCTAGTGTTTATAATAAAACACTCGACATGTTTTAAACAGTTGCATTACTATCTTCGACAGTGCAGCACTAATTTAAAATCTGAATACAATTGTGCAATTTATTAATTCAACTACAAATTAACTTTAAAATAAATATATGTGGTAATAATTATTCTTAAACAAATATTTACGGCTAATTGCACTTGTTGCGTATGGTATAAAACGCCAGCGTTTATAGATTGATGTATGTCTTAAACACCACCGTTTATGCCCACGCCAGAGCGACTTCCCGACATGTATCATGCTGTGATTTGTCTATCAATCCGTTTTGGGGGCTAGTCTCACCAGTGGTAAAACAAAATTTAAAGCGGCACATAAGTTTCAAACCCTTTATTCTAAAATCATTATTACTGACCATATATTATGTATCTGTCTTGCACGTACGGGTTGGTGAATGTCCAAGCTCGCGATTACATGATTTAAGTGACTTTGGTGAGCGATTTTGATTTGTGTCTCTTACAATGATGAAAATTTCCCGTGTATTAATCAATTCAATGGTCCCTGCATTAGTTTTTCAATATTACAAAGTTCGCTGTCAACACAAGTCAGAATATCAACAAGTATCCGTATTAAACGGTTTATAATATGACCGCTATATATACGAATGATCTAAGTTGCTGTTTACGCCTATTAGGGCCATTTAATTTTTGTTATATATTCATTAAAATATTTCCTTTTTTATTTCCTTTTTTATATATATTCATTAAAATATTTCCCTTTTACTTTTTTTTTTTACTTTCCACCTAGGAGATAACTTATCTCCCTGGAAATAACTTATCTCCCTGGGAGAACTTTTCTCCCGGGAATTAACTTTTCTCCCAGGGAGATAACTTATCTCCCAGGGAGATAACTTATCTCCCAGGGAGATAACTTATCTCCCAGGGAGAAAACTTTTCTCCCGGGAATTAACTTATCTCCCAGGGAGAAAACTTATCTCACAGGAATTAACTTTTCTCCCAGGGAGATAACTTATCTCCCAGGGAGATAACTTTTCTCCCGGGAATTAACTTTTCTCCCAGGGAGATAACTTATCTCCCAGGGAGATAACTTTTCTCCCGGGAATTAACTTATCTCCCTGGGAGAAAACTTATCTCCCTGGGAGAAAACTTTTCTCCCGGGAATTAACTTTTCTCCCAGGGAGATAACTTATCTCCCAGGGAGAAAACTTTTCTCCCGGGAATTAACTTATCTTCCAGGGAGATAACTTATCTCCCAGGAGATAACTTATCTCCCAGGGAGAACACTTTTCTCCCGGGAATTAACTTTTCTCCCAGGGAGAAAACTTTTCTCCCGGGAATTAACTTTTCTCCCGTGTGATAGGTTTCACGTAACCGATAACATTCAAACATATCCTCGGTTAAAATACACCTGTCACGTGTCATTGTCTGATGTCCTGGCGCGAAAAAACATTTTGACAGTCAATATATAACGCGCCAATGTTTAGCGCCTGGTGTCACAGGTCCCCTGGTGCGACAACACTACCATGAGTATATACCTTAATACAAGGTTTATATCTATCAGACCTATATTGAGCATAGACTCACTTGCTATCTAACTTCATCAATATCCTCTGTACATAAGATAATGTCACATGTCAATTTTTACCACCACCACCACCATCGGACGGTTATCGTTGCCTGCCTGCCTGTCACCCGCCCACCCACCCGCCCGCATCCCCAGTTCTTTAGACCATATTCACACCTTTAATTTGGTGTATCTCTTGCATCGATACGTGTACGATCACCAAAGATATATCTGAATGTGTGCACACTTTCAAATCCAGACAAACCCTTGAACAGATTCCCATCAAATATAGCATAGTACTACTGCAGAATTCCACTTGTCACAATGATTCACCACTGATGGTCCTGTCTGTGTGACCTCAGCAGAGTAAATTCTGCAGTGCTACTGTGCTATATTTGATGGGAATCTGTTCAGGGGTTTGTCTGATTTTGAAAGTGTGCACATATGTATATATATCTTTGGCGATCTTGCACGTATCGATGTGGGAGATACACCAAATTAAAGGTGCGAATATGGTCTAAAGAACTTGGTATGCGGCATTATATTTTCACAGGGGATATTGATGAATTTTTATCGCAAGCGAATCTATGCTCAATATAGGTCGGATAGATATAAACCTTGTATTAAGGTATATACTCATGGTAGTGTTGTCACACAGGGGACCTGCATGTGCTTCTGTAGTCGACGCAGACACCAGACCTGTGCCTGGTCGTAGAAGACATTCAGGAACTGATGATATGGCTGGAAATGGAAGTGGGAAGCGTCGGAGTGGAGTGTTTGACTGTTTATAGTATTGGATCATGTTATGTTGTTATGAAATCATGATATTTCGCCATTAACTATAAAGTTACCTTCGTATCAAATGCTGCCTATTCCGATTGATTATTTTATATTTTTTGTGAATATGTGACATGGCTGTCGCGGACCCTGGACTCTAGTCTAAAATATACTGACCATCGCTAGTATAGTGGTGGGTCCATTTTTGACTACCGGTGGTCGTGAAATGCACCAAATCGCTCTACATTGGACCTATAGCACGTGTTTGTGGCGAAACAATGGGTACATAACATTAAACGCTCTTTATAATGACATGGCGAAACGATTATATTGAATGCATAAAGTATCCACGGCATCCTTAAACACTCTTTATGACGTGACGCAACATTAAATTGAAATAAATAGGCGGACCCCCAGATAACATCGAGGTGGTAAAATAATAATCTAGCGTGCATTGCCCTATACCCGAGATCACTGCCTGTGTTATTTAACTCAGATTCTATAGCCGATAGCACATCCATAATGTCATCCTTGAATTTTCTCGGTGTCAGGCCCATCGATTTCAGAATTCCCTTCAAATGTCGCAAACTCATTGTTATGCCATGGTACAAATGAAGAAAACATAATATTTCGATGTATTCAAATCCAAGGCTAAAATATCTTTCTATTATCCATTCTCTACTGTGGTTCACTGTGTCCAAAGGTATGTATTGTGGTGGGTGTGCTTCACATATCACTATAAATAACATCAGGAGAACTTTAAAGGTACGGTTGGCCTTGGCGGTGGGTATCCTGTGAAAATATTTCCACCCGTCAAAAACCGCCACAAACAGAAAGAAATGGCATTGATATTGGATTAAGAGTATACCCAGCGTTAGACATTATGGCAGGTAATTATAATCAGGTAGAAATAGGTGGTCAATGGGATGTCGTATAATTGTCAGCAGGACGTCGCCAGCAAAGTAACCATTGGGAACCTCGATTGCGCATAGTGCCGTCTGCCAATTTGGGAATATAGAGAGGCATATACGTGCGATGCATATATAAGAGAATGCACTGGCACATAATCTTTAATGCTGCACCAGCGCAACTCCAGTCGTGAAAGGGTTAAACATATATCAGCCTATTGCCACCAACTCTATATAGGCTTCACTTTAGCGTAGAATATGATAATGCCCTTTAAATGGGAACTGTAGACTAAAACTCATTTTCATTAAAATTACCATGTTTGTATCGTTCACAGAACACGTGAGCGTATTTTTACTAATCAATTCATATAACTCACTCATTTGTTGCATATATTATGTTGAGTATAAAAGGAGATGGTCCCATAAATGGCCGGATTTAGTGTACAGTCCCATTTTAATGGTCGGATTTAGTGTACAGTCCCCCTTTAATGGTCGGATTTAGTGTACAATCCCCTTTAATGGTCGGATTTAGTGTACAGTCCCCCTTTAATGGTCGGATTTAGTGCACAGTCCACCTTTAATGGCCGGATTTAGTGTACAGCCCCCTTTAATGGTCGGATTTAGTGTACAATCCCCTTTAATGGTCGGATTTAGTGTACAGTCCCCCTTTAATGGTCGGATATAGTGCACAGTCCCCTTTAATGGTCGGATTTAGTGTACAGTCCCCCTTTAATGGTCGGATTTAGTGCACAGTCCACCTTTAATGGCCGGATTTAGTGTACAGCCCCCTTTAATGGTCGGATTTAGTGTACAATCCCCTTTAATGGTCGGATTTAGTGTACAGTCCCATTTTAATGGTCGGATTTAGTGTACAGTCCCCCTTTAATGGTCGGATTTAGTGTACAATCCCCTTTAATGGTCGGATTTAGTGTACAGTCCCCCTTTAATGGTCGGATTTAGTGCACAGTCCCCCTTTAATGGTCGGATTTAGTGCACAGTCCACCTTTAATGGCCGGATTTTGTGTACAGTCCCCCTTTAATGGTCGGATTTAGTGTACAGTCCACCTTTAATGGTCGGATTTAGTGTCCAGTCCCCATTTAAATAACATAATAACATCAATCACCAACAAGTACATACAGAAATACATTGACTTTGTCCTTATTTTCTTATGTTGCTTTGTTTAAGGAATATTTATGGAATTTCCCATGGCTACCAATGGCTATCAGTGCTGACACCGAGCATTTCTGGTGAATGTAGCATTCTACTAACGTCGCCGAAAAATTCAAAGAAATCGACCATACCACTCCATCGAAAACATCGTCTGAACTACGCTCAATTGTAAATATTTACATCTCGATTCGGGACGCAACTTTTGGCGATAAACGAACACAATTGATTTCTCAATCGAAAGTCATTGAATTACTTAATATATGAAAATGACGGTGTGTGTTGTCAATTTGGATTAATATTCGTAAAAAATTACTACTTTGAGCAAGATTATTCCCAATTTATATTTGATTGCCCTATACCAGAGTGTTTCACATCACTTTAATAACTCTCCAATAAATAAAATATTACACCGCCAATAGATGCACCAAGACATCCGTTTGCACTTCTTTGCTGAAAGAGTGGTGCATCATTGGAACAATTTATCACAGTTCGTGGTAGATTTGGAAGACCTGAATACCTTCAAAGAAAGACTTGATTCGGAACTTTCATATTCCGTAACTTTGGGCTAAAAGTCATCGCGACTTGTTGCCGACATATTAATGTGATGTTAATAACGAGATTTCGCATGTCAAATTCATTGTCTTGTAAACTACATTTACAATGGAAATACCTATAACAGCAGGGGGGGGGTGAACAAATTTTGCCGGGGTGGGTGGGTGGTCAAAGCCACCAACAAGCAATTTTTTCCGCAACTAAAATTTTTTTTCCTGCTTGTTATTTAGTGTTTTGGCAATGAGTTGGGCTTCAAAACCACTTTGAATGAGAGAAATAATGTAATTCTAACTGGTAAACTGACTGCAGGCAGTTATCGTGTTGTATTTTGAAATCCAAGATGTTTTTTTGGCCGAATGACCAGGAATGACCTCAAAATTACTCATTCCTATTTACATGTCCATGTTAACATCCATGATAAATAGTATGCACCGAAATTCATATACAGCTGTTTACAGTGAATTTCCCCCCGCAAATCTCTGTTTTGGTGTTAAAAGGGGGGGGGGGTGGGTGTCAAAAAATGGTCGGAAAAAACTGCCGAAAACGGAAAAAAAATTGCCGGTGGGGGTGGGTGGGTACAAAAAATGATCGAAAGGGAAAAAATGCCATACGTGCCTGAAATTATTTTCCGACCCCCGCCTGATAACAGTCCAATTATTCCAACAAGATACCAAAGTTTAATTTAACTTGACGGGAAACATTGGAAAATATCAATACATTGAAAAATATTTTGAAAATTTAGACTCAAATATCTGAACTTTCTACACGATTAGCGATGTTTGTTTACAACTCATTCCAATAGTTTTGTTTACTGGTTACAACACGCGATATTTCGTTTTTGGAGAACTATAGGGACGAAGTTTGTCTATATATAGTGTCTATATGTGTCCTTCTTATTAATGTACAAATTCTTGTTTCGCCTGGGCGCTGCCATAGCGCTGGTGGTGTTCTATTTATAGAATGTTAATTATTTGGACACATTAAAAGTTGTAGTGCGACCCCGATGCCGAGCTGTAGTGCTACCCCGAGGCCGAGCCCGGTAAAATGTGTAGTTGAGAATTTCAATTTCGTTTATTGGCGTTTACATTATATGTCAATAATGTTGATTTTTGGTTTGTGATAAGCTATGCCAATTACAAAGAACAGAAATGAAAAAGATTCCATAATTACAATCATGGGTATATAATATACGATCTTGAGCGCGTTACCATTTCTGACTATGGTTTTCTTGTATATAGTGATGTTTTACAGACTTATGTATGTTTTGCACATTAATTACCAATCATTCTGGACAACTCGACCTATGACCTCTCAGGCCTAGCTCTCTGGTATAATTAGAACTCATTTTCACGGATGATTATGTCCAGATCTGGAAGAAATTTGTCACCACTCTGTAGCCGACGTTCCGCACAAAAATGTCTGATTACTCTGATTGTTATGTACGGCTCATGTTCTTTGATCACCAAATATCCGGAAACATGAGCTAACCATCCATTAGAATACCATTGATAGCACCGATGTACGGTGTATGTTAATACGGCATATCGCAACAAATGTGCCATTTGACGTGTCTACAAAAGTCAATTTAGGCCATGCGGTAGACTATTCTATATCAGTGTTGTAATGCAAAGACTGTAAATGTTTTCGTACCCACGAATCGACGGTATACAACTGAATTCAAAAGGCGCGCCTATCATTAAACAGCTAATAATAACGCGATATAGTTTCAACCAACCATGCATGCTGGCGTTGCATTAAAGTGATGTGAAACACTCCGGTAGGATGATCGAATAGATATGGAGAATAATCATGCTCAAAGAAGTTATTTTTTTTACGAATATTAATCCAAATTGACAACACACACCGTCATTCTTATATATTAATTAAATGCAATGACTCTAGATGGCGAAATCGTTTGCTTTAGTTTATCGCCGATTATTGCGTCCCGAATTGAGATGTAAATATTTACAATTGAGCGTAGTTCATACGATGTTTTCTATGTAGTGATATGGTCGATTCATTTGAATATTTCGGTGATCTTAGTAGAATTATACATACCCAAGGTTAGCATAGCGCCTGAGTACTGACTTATAAGTTTATCGCACTCGAACAAGTCCATAATATGTCTTTAAAGATCCATAATTCGAATTAACGCTCGCAAAATACTATTTCCTTGGCTTCGGGGGTAAAAGATATTTGATTCGAGTCGAGGAACCCACCCATCAAAGCTCAGAAAGAACTGTATCGATTTTTTTGAAATATATTATTTTTCAACACCGATAATGTTTAGTGGCCCAGAAAGAGTCGACGAGAAGACTGTCTTGGACCAAATTGCGGATGAAGATGGATAACTCTAAAATCAAGTGGCTGTTTTGTGTCAGATATTTGACAAACTGGGAAAAATTGCGTTATTTTTGGGCAATTAATAGATTCTGATAACTGAAGCGGCATTTCAAAAAAAATGTTGCTGTTGTTGGAATCTGATGAAACGGGGACCATCGAATCGGATTGAGCACCTTTAAAGCCGAATCTGACACGGTACGGAATCTGACGATATTTGCCGATTGATTTACTATACTGTGAGTGCATTGTGTCCATTTAAGGAAAGGTGGGAAATGGTTGTGATAAAATTAATCGCAGTTTTAATCGTGGCATACGCATGTTCAAATAAACCATAATAGAGACTTGACTTAATCCATTATCGGCTATATAATAATTCTGATGGAAAGTCAATATAAAACATATCGGTTTATTTGTTCAAAACAATTGATTGATGATCGGTTCGTTTAGAGCTAACAATCCGGGCCATGATCCTTGGATTGAACTAATTTCGCGATCCGTTCCTGAATACATATTGTTCGCGGAATATTTTGAGGGGGCTTGTGTCATATGACTCGACCTAACTGTAAATTAGTACCCTACAAATCTGCTGTGCAAATACAGAAATTAAATAACCAACGTTTACATTAGCATGTATGGTAGTCATGATGACTGGATAACCAATGTTGAACGAAAGACCTGTACCACTTTGATTATTTTTATTTGTGTAAACAATATTTATTTGAACGAAAGAACAGAACATCACATTGACAATTATACATATAGAAACAAAAACATAGTTCAAATGAGGATTGGATAACAAGCCATGAGCTTATGGCTTTTATAAAAATCCTTTCCTCTAGAAATGTTACCCCGAGTGTCAATACAGAAAGCTACAGGGTAAAGAGGACGGGAATTTGTATATTGTTCTGTGTTTTCAAATAAATGTTGGGAAGTTAGTTAAGCGAGTGCAGGGATAAGAAAGATGGAGGAGTGATAGAAGTGAGAAGAAAATGAAATACGTAGGAAAGATAATGAAGAAGGTGGGAAAGAAGTGTGATAAACGGTGTATACAATAATGCCTCAGTCATAATCAAAATTTTACATTATGGTTTTAAATCATGGTGTAATGTCCAATATAGAATTAGACCCCAAATACGCCTCGGCACCCAGGATAGATGACACACGAAGATAAGTATATATTAGGATCACTGTTATACTGGTAGTGCGTATCAATAATCTAAATATAATTAGTAACTACAATCAGTATTAAGTCCATTAATATGCCAATGTCAGCACGGTTGCTCCGTGGGCAGACAGTCGGATATGCCCGAACACAAGGTGCAGTACCACTTTGATTATTTGTATTACACGTATCCGGCGATTATCGGCACCATATATACACGCAGCCCAGCAAGGCCCGTGAATAAGCTGCCGGCCATTTGTAAAATGAGGTTCCCAGAGGGTGAATTTAGTGACACTAGCACAGTGGGCTAGCGTCACCAAATCCATCATCTAGTAATCTCATTCTGTATATACAGTCTCACGAGCTATGGAGACCTAGGCCAGGATTTAAGTTCCCAGATGGTAAATATTGTGCAATGTGTCGTCTGCCAATTTGGGGATATAGAGAAACTAAACTAAAGAAGTATAAACAAGTATATAAATGATAACGATATCTTGAAACATCTCCATGAAAAAGAAACTAATTGAGTTTTTTGTTTACCCTGTGCCAATGCATTCTCTTATATATGCGAGTCGACCATAGGTCGCCTCGCATATATAAGAGAATGCATTGGCCTAACAATTATTTACAATTTTAATATTTTTTTCTTGTATTCTTTAACAATTTTATAATTTCACACATACAGAGCCCCAGACAAACATGAGCAGACGACACTCTTCTATATGCTTCTATATATGTGTGGGGCTCCCTGCAGGGTAATGGATGTTTTTTTTATTTTGTAAGAAACATTTATTTAAAAAAAAAGATAAAAAATTGTTAGGCCAATGTAATCTCTTATATATGCGAGGCGACCTATGGTCGACTCGCATATATAAGAGAATGCATTGGCACAGGGTAAACAAATTATGACTGGATTTGATATGGCGGGTCACATATGTGTTCCTCGAAACAGGCGCGCTCAATATATCGCGATAAATGCGCGCCTCAATAGATGGTTTCCAGATAAGATGAGGCCTAAGAAGAATGAGGTCCCCAGAGGGTGAATTTAGTGATACTAGCCGCTAGTCGGGCACCATATTCTCAGCCTGAGCACAGCCCAGCCAGGTACAATGCAACGGGGTTTTCGGGAGAAGTTCCCGTTTATCAGCTTCTCACAGACCCAAAGCCCGAAAATTTAATTTGTATGCACCACGGGGCTTCGGGTTGGACATTTCCATCTGGTACATTATACTTCAAGTTGCCAACGTGTCACGTTTCTATATTTGGAAATGTTTCAACTGATATGATGACCATTTAGTTTAACCCTTCCACGACGGGAGCTGCGCTGGTGCAGCATTAAATACACTGTCCCAGAGCATTCTTGGTTCCCACAGGGAGCATCGCATATATAAAAGAATGCGGCGATTTAGAGGGTGGTGATTGAGCTCAAGAGAACAGTATTAGTCTGAACTTCGGTAACCTTTTTACCCTGTGCCAATGCATTCTCTTATATATGCGAGTCGACCATAGGTCGCCTCGCATATATAAGAGAATGCATTGGCTTAACAATTGTTTATCATGT
This sequence comes from Siphonodentalium dalli, assembly GCA_032622095.1. Taxonomy (NCBI): domain Eukaryota; kingdom Metazoa; phylum Mollusca; class Scaphopoda; order Gadilida; family Siphonodentaliidae; genus Siphonodentalium; species Siphonodentalium dalli. The sequence goes on along the minus strand of CP136068.1, from coordinate 174,660,211 downwards.
TTTTTTAATAAATGTTTCTTACAATTTTTAGGACATAAAATAAAAAAACATCCATTACCCTGCAGGGAGCCCCACACATATATAGAAGCACATAGAAGAGTGTCGTCTGCTCATGTTTGTCTGGGGCTCTGTATGGGTGAAATTATAAAATTGTTAAAGAATACAAGAACAAATTATTAAAATTGTAAAAAATTGTTAGGCCAATGCATTCAGCTGGTTCAGTTGATTTGCTTCGGGTAAGCAACAATAAGTCCGTTTTGGTAATTCATAGCATTATGAAATTTCCAACTGTTTTTTTTTTTACCGAAGTTGGGGTGAAACACAACACCCAACACCGCCCCGTCGCCACGTAGCTGCGCTCGTGTATAAAGACCTTCCAAAACGAGCCAAATGAGAAAGTGGGCCAGTTATTTGGAAATAGGTATACGCCTATGTTATAATTTTATAGTAAATGCATTTATTACACGATCCTACCATTATTCCATTCAATAAACCCATTCTATAAATTGTGATATTAAACGTTCGTTTAATAACAGGAAATAGTGCCAGGTGACCTTTGACTTCCGGTTTACGGTCTTTTAACATTCCGTACGCTACGTCTCAAAAATACTATGACTTCCAATATTTTTCCAACAAACTATCATGACTGAAGAATTTGAAAAGTTATGTTATTAAATATACGCCATTAAAAGCGCCAAATAGTCTTTATTTATCTGGGACTATTTCTTTACGCGGGCAAACAACGAATAGTTACGTGAAACGTCATCGCATGTCTTATAGAAGCCGATGTTAGTTTCTCGTTCCATTTGTTGATTTAAGTATGTTTTGTCGATGTTTTGGATCATGTAATAAATAGAATCTACAACTCGTCCCCAGTTTATAGCGGAAATTACAAAACTCGTCCAGTAAATTAGGTCTGGACCTCGTCAAAGGCTCGGTCCAGACCTAATTTACTGGACTCGTTTTGTAAATTCCGCTATAAACTGGGGACTCGTTGTAGATCCTCTATATATTGGTTGGCAAAAGTTATTATGTTTGTTTTGGCAAATCCGGTGCCCCCACTCCATTGAAAGTCAAACCCCATATGTAGTTTTCTGGAGTTGTGGATTTTTGTTTGATTCGTGAGGCTGTATTGTATATCACGTCACCAAATATACAGGGGTGTGGCGACATGGGCACTTTCCCCGCCAACTATGGCCAACATTTATCAACTGTTGGAAATTTCGTACCTAACACAATATTATTTGGAAATTCACACCAACAATAGGTTGAAATTGTTCTGTTAGTCTAATTTTCCACCAGTAATGCATGTGGAATTTGTTGTTGTAAAACAACATTTGCATATCTTCCTACTTTTTGTCAAAATACTGGTCCATCCCTCGCTAGCATCCAGTCTAAATTCAAGTAAAAAAAAACAACAACAAACCAAGGCATCTAATTAAGGTACCCAGTGGCAGATTCAAAGCCGAGGGGCAGGGTGCAAATTGAATTGGGCGATCTTGGAAGTTCGGCCTGGTTCAAGGCGGATGGTGCAGTTTGAAATCCCACAGGAACTTCCTCCACCAACGCAACTCATCTAGCTACGTCCATACCTATATTAAATTGGAATTACGAAGTCAGTTGTTGAAACAGACGATAAAATTCATTGATCATATCCCCGAGCGGTTGGACGGTTGCGAACTTATACGAGCATATCCCTGAGAGATTATTTTGGATACTGATGACCACGAATCAAGGTGAACACAGATAACCAGCAGACGATAACATACATGTATATACGTGCACTGTCTCCGTCCGATGTGTTCCTGTATTATTTTTTCATTGGTCAAGTAAGTCACATGGGGCATACCTGACATAAAGTGACAGTTTCTTGCTCGTCATGTGAAAGTGCCATAATTGTCTCTTTGATAGATGTCACGATTTGGAGATACTGGATGCCATATTATGTTGATATGATGACCATTTAGTTTAACCCTTCCATGCCAGGGAGCTGCGCTGGTGCAGCATTAATGACACTGTCCCAGAGCATTCTTGGTTCCTACAGGGAGCATCGCATATATAAAAGAATGCGCGATTTAGAGGGTGATGATTGAGCTCAAGAGAACAGTATTAGTCGTGCTAATTTTTTTACCCTGTGCCAATGCATTCTCTTATATTTGCGAGTCGACCATAGGTCGCCTCGCATATATAAGAGAATGCATTGGCCTAACAATTATTTACAATTTTAATATTTTTTTCTTGTATTCTTTAACAATTTTATAATTTCACCCATACAGAGCCCCAGACAAACATGAGCAGACGACACTCTTCTATGTGCTTCTATATATGTGTGAGGCTCCCTGCAGGGTAATTGATGTTTTTTTATTTTATGTCCTAAAAATTGTAAGAAACATTTATTAAAAAAACATGATAAAAAATTGTTAAGCCAATGTATTCTCTTATATATGCGAGGCGACCTATGGTCGACTCGCATATATAAGAGAATGCATTGGCACAGGGTAAAAAATACCAGTTCAGTTGATTTGCTTCGGGTAATCAACAATAAGTCCGTTTTGGTAATTCATAGCATTATGGAATTTCCAACTGTTTTTTTTCACCGAAGTTGGGGTGAAACACAACACCCAACACCGCCCGTCGCCTCGTAGCTGCGCTCGTGTATAAAGACCTTCCAACCGAGCCAAATGAGAAAGTGGGCCAGTAATTTGGAAATAGGTATACGCCTATGTTATAATTTAATAGTACATGCATATATTGGTTGGCAAAAGTGATTATGTTTGTTTGGCAAATTCGGTGCCCCCCACCCCATTGAAAAGCCATATGTAGTTTTCTGGAGTTGTGGATTTTTGTTTGATTCGTGAGGCTGTAGTGTATATCACGTCACCAAATATACAGGGGTGTGTGGACATGAGTAATTTCCCCGCCAAATATGGGCAACTTTTATCAACTGTTGGAAATTTCATACCTAACACAATATTATTTGGAAATTTCACACCAACTATAGGTTGAAATTGTTCTGTTAGTCTAATTTTCCACCAGTAATGCATGTGGAATTTGTTGTTGTAAAACACCATTTGCATATCTTCCTACTTTTGGTCAAAATACTGGTCCATCCCTCTCTAGTATCCAGTCGAAATTCAAGTAAAAAAAAACCCCAAAAAAAACCAAGGCATCTGAGATACCCAGTGGCAAATTCAAAGCTGAGGGGCGGGGTGCAAATTGAATTCGGCGATCTTGGAAGTTTGGCCTGGTTCAAGGCGGAGGGTGCAGTTGGAAACCCCACAGGGACATCCTCCACCAACGGAACTCATCTAGCTGCGTCCATATACACACATCCCTATATTAAAATAGAATTACGAAGTCAGTTGTTGAAACAAACGATAAAATTGATGGATCGTAACCCGAGCGCGATTACGGTTACGAACTTACGAGCATATCCCTGAGAGATTATTACGGTTACGAACTTACGAGCATATCCCTGAGAGATTATTACGGTTACGAACTTACGAGCATATCCCTGAGAGATTATTACGGTTACGAACTTACGAGCATATCCCTGAGAGATTATTACTGTTACGAACTTACGAGCATATACCTGAGAGATTATTACGGTTACGAACTTACGAGCATATCCCTGAGAGATTATTACGGTTACAAACTTACGAGCATATCCCTGAGAGATTATTACGGTTACGAACTTACGAGCATATCCCTGAGAGATTATTACGGTTACGAACTTACGAGCATATCCCTGAGACATTATTACGGTTACGAACTTACGAGCATATCCCTGAGAGATTATTACGGTTACAAACTTACGAGCATATCCCTGAGAGATTATTACGGTTACGAACTTACGAGCATATCCCTGAGAGATTGTTACGGTTACGAACTTACGAGCATATCCCTGATAGTGGGGCGGACAGATGACACAATCGTGCATTTTATGGTAAAAGCACCAAACTTGACACGCATGTACTACATATAAAAATAAGACATTTTTGATATCATGCCAAGCTGGAGAATGCCCATGGTTGCCATGGCAACCGTTTTGACAACAAATCTTGTTTTTCTCTCAATCCCAACAAGTATGCATCGTTATGACTCTGTTTCTGATCGAAAAACAATGTTTTATGTACCTATTTGTACTGAAAAGGGATCAGGCTATATATCCATTGACTCATGTGTCCGTTATAGTTTGGTAGAATCAAAATGGCGGATAAAATGGCCGCCATTTGTTTGAAAGTCCCTAGTATTGGCTGCGTGTATCGACATTTTATTGAGATGTGTGTACATTTTTTATTATAAAATGTACATTGACAAGAAAATATAAACTGATAAATCACTCTGTATATATATATAACAATTCTAAGGATTGCAAAACAAAAATTATAGGCCAGAAGATGATGGAATAGCGTAAATATAATGCAAAGAAAAAACAGTGGGTTGTTTGTTTTGATTACTATAATTGATGGTTACAATGACACGAGAAGCATTTCTATGATATAAAACTATCTGAAAGTTGATTATGACAATCTTCCGCGTTAACTTTATATCATATAATTTTAGCGAGTGTGTGTGGACAATATTGGTCTGGTACACAACTGCTTGGCAACCGTTGCTATGGAGCTACCCGATTACCTTTGTGCAGCTATAATAACACTTACTCACAATTTGACAAGCTGCTAATCATTGTGGTATTATATGCGCAACATACAAGTACCGCAAAGTTTACATATTTATGATATTAACTATAATTCTTCAAAATAGAGGTAAGCAAATGTTTGTATTACGAGCGTAGGTGCGAATTATGTGCGACAAGGTATGATATGAATTGTTTACATTTGCAATAGCAATATCGTGAGATATATGTAATTCCCTATATAGTTGTTATACAACTGAAGTGTGCTAAAAAATTTGATTCTGATATATTATGAGAATCAATCATGCAATAACTCGTGGCATTTCGCCGCTCCAATATAGGATAAAACAGTCGAAGACACTCATTCTGCGATAAGTGGCATTCAAGAATGTGCATTGGATAGTCAAGTGTGAATAATTCATGACAAATCGCCAGTCAATTCTGCTAGTTGTGTGAACGCACCCTAAATAGTTGGAAAAACTTGCATACATGTCACTTTTGGCAACACTTACAGTAATGCCTTAAGTAATCGACATCCTAACCATAGCAGAATTATGGGTAACTTTCAGGATTTAGTCGGAAATATGGATATTTATTTCCGACTAAATCCTGAAAATTACCCATAATTATGATGTGCTTAAGGGGTCGATTACTTAGGGCATTACTGTATTTGCAATTGCAACTGCATAGAGCAGTACAGCGTAATGATGCCCTCGAGAATTTGCAATTGTTTTTGCACCCATTCTTGCAACCACGTCGCAATAGTTCTTGGCAACCTTTGGATGCTCCAGGATTGATTAGTTGATTGATTAATTGATTTGGGGTTCATTGTCGCTTTAGCAACTAAGGCCATATCATGACATTGCCAGTTTTAGTGGTGGAGGAAATCCGCACACTTGCGACTAATCTAACAGTGATTTCAATGGCTGATAAACTCGTCAACCATGCGCAGCAAACCACCGGCCATCGGCGAGTAACTGGTAACTCCACCAGATAACGATTTCGAGCTTTGAAAAATTCGACTGACTGAACACTGGGAAAGGATAGTTGAACACTATTTCAATAGAACACAAACATTATATGTAAGACAGACGTATAGAGAGAGATAATATAGAGTGAAAGACAAGGTATATAGATGGAGAATGGAGAGAGAGCGCGGGAAGGGAATGATGCTTCTTTTATATTTATATTTTGTCTGATAGATATATAGGGTTATTGTTATTAATTTCGGCGTAATGGTTGCGTGTTCGGTCAATGGATATGGATTTTGAATGGTTTAAGTGATTAAGCCTCAAGAGGAATCAGATTGTATTACTTGTTGTGCTTATCAAATAAGCCCATCTGCAGTCATAAACTATTGTATTGGTGTTGGGGTCCTTTTTCGTAAAATGTTGGTACATGTGTAAGAAACAAGTATATTATAACGATATATTTTGAAGGGGAGTTACTTGTTTGTCCGAAAATGTAGCCTCAAGAGTTCCGAAATATATCAATGACCTTTTTTATAAAAACTGAGAGATTCTTGGTAATTCTTCTGTTGTAGTTATTGAATAGTGCTGCTAACTTGTTAGCGTTTGGTCTCTGATAATAGTAGGGTCCCAGGTACTGTACACGTATGTCTTGGGGTTCAATACATTTAAGGATTACATGATACTCGTCGCATATTTCTGAGTTGCAGAGGGCGCATAATCTATCCGAATATGGGGCATTGGTCCACGTGTCATATTCTATTGAGAGTCTATGGTTCCTCGTTCGGAAAAGAAGGATGCTTTGCATGACTCGGTGGTTTGTTATTCATAGGTAACTTTCTCGTTCAAATGAGGTCTTGATAATACGATAAGAGGCGAATTTACTGGATGTTTCTATCGATGACAATTAATTGATACTCATTCTCATGATAGCATTATGTATTCAAGCAAGTGTACTAGTCATCATAATTATAAACCTGTGGATATATATACATAATCATAATATTTAATGAACACTGAAGTCACTTCCGACATATATATTAGCTTACCACTAAATCCGTTTTATGTTAATGTTCTAATTGGACGCTAGGCCATTGGAAATGCATACATGGATGCTCATGCAGTGCCATATTCGTCAAATGTGTTAGAGTTCATGAATAACTCGTTCGGACGTTAGAACGATCAACCAATTAGTTTGTAAAAGTGGTCAATATTAGCCAGTTTCTTTGCAAAAGACGTAAGCCTACATCCTTCTCGAAATTTGAATGCCATTGTGCGCAAATTTAATCTAGTCATCATAATTATAAACCTGTGGATATATATACATAATCATAATATTTAATGAACACTGAAGTCACTTCCGACATATATATTAGCTTACCACTAAATCCGTTTTATGTTAATGTTCTAATTGGACGCTAGGCCATTGGAAATGCATACATGGATGCTCATGCAGTGCCATATTCGTCAAATGTGTTAGAGTTCATGAATAACTCGTTCGGACGTTAGAACGATCAACCAATTAGTTTGTAAAAGTGGTCAATATTAGCCAGTTTCTTTGCAAAAGACGTAAGCCTACATCCTTCTCGAAATTTGAATGCCATTGTGCGCAAATTTAATCTTCTAGTCTATTCCAGACAAAGCAATTTCCAAGTATATTTGGAGAGCTTCTATGAGTACTATGGCCTTTCCTATAGAACGTTAATGTCAATAGAAGGTTGTTTGATAAACCAACGGCTAATTATGGACCCCTCTCCAATTCTGATCTCTCACGATAATCGAGCGACAAAAAGGGCACCAGTCTCATAAGAGACATATACAACATCACAAAACAACAGGTATGTCTTGGACAGTAAACACCCTTTGTGCTTGTCGTGTTTAGTAACTCGTTCAACGTTCTTTTTAAATATTATAGAGTTTGCGAGTTGTTAGTCTTGGATCGGATGTTAGAATAATGAACCAATTAGTGTGTAAAAGTGGTCAATATCAGCCAGTTTCTTTGCAAAAGACATAAAGGCTACACCCTTCTAGAAAATTTAATTGTCATTGTGTTTCGCAAATTTAACGGTTTATTGTTCTAGTTTATTCTAAGCAAAGTCATTATCAAGGTAGACCTGGAGAGCTTCGACAGGCATTATGGTATTTCCCATAGAAATTTAATTTCAATAGAACGTTGTTTGATAAACTAAAGGCTAATTTTGGACCACTCTCCAAATCTGACCTTTCACGATAATCGAGCGACAACAAAAGGCCACCAACCTCATATGAGCGATATACAACATCACAACACAACAGGTGTGTCTTGGAGGTAGTAAGCGCCCTTTGTGTTTGTCGTGTCGAGTTATTCATTCAAAGTTTTTCAATTAAACATTAAAAGTTCTCTTCCTGCTGGATCGGTAAAAAGCGACATTAGCCAGTTAATATAGGTGATCGTGAATATGTGGCAGTGAGACTCAAATTGCCTCTACTCCTATCGTTAAGGCTACATACACATACAGACAATACGTTCACAACTTAAAGTCTGAAAGTAGCGGTATGACATGTTCAGACTAAAACCGGACCATTGTCATGTGCACATAAATTATAAGTACTTGTAATAGCGTGTGTACCCCTCCCTTCTCACACCCCTGAATCGAACGGAAATTTGATGGAAGCAATTTGATGGCGACAAAATGTTTCACCAAATGTTTGGTCGGTATTCGTGGTGCATGTCATATATATACCAGCCAGATAAACATGTATCACTTAACATGGCCTATGAATAAACCCACTTGTATGACATGTTATAATCGATATATATACAATCAAATACATACAACTGAACATTATTTGTTACGTGCTTCATTTTGTACGTATGCATATAAATTGTATACTAGCAGATATTATGTATATATGCAAAATTATGATGTTGGGTTTTATGTTTGAACATATAGGCCGGAGTCATCATCTCCAGTTTAAACATCCGAGTTAAACCTGGTTTTAGACCTACATTGGTGGTCAAAGGGCGCATCTTGTCGTTCAGTTGTCATTTAGTTGATAATTCTATTCGGTGGTATGAACATGCAGTCAAACTACCTTGTTACCAATCGGAACAATGTGCTGGCCGATAAAACGCTTATTGACACGCCATAAATTATCGCGAGCGATATGTATTCATTGAGAAACAAGTATCGCGCATGGACCACTAATCCATTCTTATTCTGCGTTTAAACAAATCTGCCAAAGGGCATGTCTCTCAACGCGAGTTTCACCACTTTGTTTGTGGTTTTCCGCAAGATGCTTTACCCGAAAAGACAAAAGTTGGTGTGTTTACATGTATGTTTATATAGACATATGATGAGATCTGTCTATCTATCCATCCGTTCGTTCGCAACTTTTCGTCCTAACCCCAGAACCGCTGTTGTGGGTTAAGTAACTAGATAGAACAAGTTGTAACGAGCACATTTGTTTATTGTTTTGTGTCTACTGATCACCGCCAACAGAGTAGCCGTTAACGTGTCACTTGCAACACTTAGGAAACAGCCGTCCACGCCATACTGTGCCATAACCAGTAAAAAATCGAAGACTTCCCTCCTCCAATGTGTTTTTGTTCTTGAGGACACAATTGTCACGGTTATTCACGCTGTTGGGGTAGGATTGTAATATATGACAACTTCAGAAATTAGCAGTCTTCAGGGGACTTAGTATCGAACGTGTTTTTATTTTTGAAAACAATGAAAACCGGTTCAGCCAGTTACAGAGGTGTGTTGACGATTTAAATGCAGACGGGGAACCACAGTGCAGTTATATTTGTCGTTAACTTCCTGTTGATCTCTCCAAGACAAAATCCATACATGGGAATGACATGACCACCATCCGATTTTAAATCTTCAAAATACATTTTCAGTGTATAAACCTACACGGATTGAAATAATTGGATGGGACATGGCATGACATGATATTAATTATTTGATACAATAAAGACCACTAAGACATAGACGCATGTTTTGCTTAAATCGGGACAGCAATACATTTTCACTAAATGATTTGTTCTGGATCGTGAGAGATGAGCAACATTGAGTTTCACATATCACCATCACTGAGTATGAAATGAAACAGCCAAAGAGAAGACCAACAACAAATATAACTACAGTCCATGCATGTAGGTTAAAATAGTACATTCTTGTAGTATAAATGACAATTGAATAACACAATCAAACCACCAAATACATGTAGTGTGCTGTCCAAAATGTCTTATTTTTGTATGTAGTACATGCTGTCAAGTTTGGTGCTTTTACCATAAAATGCACGATTTTGTCATCTATCCGCCCCACTATTTGTGCATTAGATTAGACGCCTTCAATCATAAACAATCATTTTATACAACTGGCAGTGGAAATACGAACAAAAATCTGCGATAAGAAATTCTGTAAGATGGTTGGGTGTGGGCTGGGGGTTATCAAATAACTTTATTCTCAATACTTGGATGTCATATGAGTTTGTTATTTTGTGCATAATATTAGATAATCCTTCAATCAAAAACAATCATTTTTAGAACTGGAATTGCGAACAAAAATCATCGATCTGAATTGGGTGGGGTGGCGAATAACTTTATTCTTCAAACTTGGGGTGGCGAATAACATTGGTCTTTAAACTTCGACGTAGATAAGTTTCTAACTTTTTGTATTTTATTAGACGATCCTTCATTCATAAACAAACATTTCATAGAACTGGAAGTCGAATTGCGAATAAAAATCTGCGATCTGAAATTATGTATTGGTTGGTGGGTTGGAGGGGTGGTGAATAACTTTATTCTTAATACTTGGATGTCAGATGAGTTTCTTATGCTGTACATTAGATTAGTCGATTGACATTGAAAATTGGAATAGAGTCCAATTATTTAGCACAACCCATCCTGATGTTGAAAATGCACATGCCATGCTGCTACTAAGAAAAGTATACAAGGAACCAGTTTTTGAATAGTTGCCCCCACACTAGTGAAATCTATTTCATTCCTTGTATTGTCTTTAAGGTGTTTGATGAATGTTAATTAACCATAGAGTTAGAGATAGAACAAAAATGTATTAAGGTTAACGAGCCATACAGCTCTAACGGCAAAATGAACAATGACCGTTTTCAACTATACCGGGTCTTGCGTACAATGTTATAAATCTATATTTTATCTGACAACCATAGAGGTCACGTGACATTAAACCACATTAAATCACACCAACGTCATATTGAATTCTATTTCATTCCTTGTATTGTCTTTAAGGTGTTTGATGAATGTCAATTAACCATAGAGTTAGAACAAAATTGATGAAGGTTAACTAGCCATACAGCTCTAACGTCAAAATGAACAATGACCGTTTTCAACTATATCGGGTCTTGCGTACAATGTTATAAATCTATATTTCATCTGAGTTAAACCACCCACAATGTTAACTCCAACCTTCCTGGGCACATCTGCTGTTTCGACTGAACCAGTAAACAATAAAGACAAGTGAACCGGATGATTTGGGGATATATGGCCGCTATTTGGGGTAGATTTGGTCAAAAACATGCACAAAAATCCTCGAAAATATCCTGATTTTTGCTTAAGACGGCAGCCATCTTGGATTTGGAGATCACGTGACATTAAAACATTGGAATAGAGTGCAATTTTTTTTATCACAACCCTTCCGATGTTGAAAATATGCATGCCATGCTTCTACTAAAAAGTATACAAGGAACCAGTTTTTGAACAGTTGTCCCAGCCCTAGTAAATGTCCCGTAGTAATATGGAAATCATTATTAATTTTGTTTAACCCCAACGGTTTCGTGATTATTTTACCTTGATAAAAATATGATATATGTATCGTGCATGGACCTCAACATTGCACTTTTGTTGCTAAATCGGCTGCGTGGCCAGCACCATGGCAGTCACAAGGGAATCCTTGAATTCTCGTGCGGTGCCGCACAGCGGGCATCTATATAGGACAGGGGGGCAACCATATAACCCGTTCCATATTTTCGAAAATAGGGCTGAAGTCGTGCACGGAGTGTCAAAATAGCCCCTTTTGATACTAAATCGGCTGCGTAGCTAGTTCCATGGTGGCCACCCGGGAATTCTTGCATTTTCGTGCGTTGCCACCCAGCGGGCATCTATAGGACAGGGACGTGACTATATAGCCCCTTCAAAATATTCGAAAATTGGTCTGAAGTCGTGAATGGAGACCGTTCCATATTTTCGAAAATAGGGCTGAAGTCGTGCACGGAGTGTCCAAATAGCACGTTTTGTTACTAAATCGGCTGCGTAGCCAGAACCATGGCGGCCACCCTGGAATCCTGGCATTTCCGTGCGGTGCCACCGATGGCATCTTATATATAACAGGGGCACGACCATATGTACACGGAAGGATTCCCTTGTGACTGCAATGGTTCTGGCCACGCAGCCGATTTAGCAACAAAAATTGCAATGTTGAGCTCCGTGCACGACTTCAGCCCAATTATCGAACATTTGGAAGGGGTTATATGGTTGCGTCCCTGTCCCGTGGACGCCCACCGAGTGGCACCGCATGAAAATGCAAGGATTCCCGGGAGGCCGCCATGCGTCTAGCTACGTAATCATGTTTATGGGCTGCGAAACGGTTTTCAAAAACATTTCTTTGTTTTTTTGTAACATCTCCCAGTCTGTTGTTGAAAATACGTATGAGTTTTAGGTCCTGATGGATCTGGGGTTTCTCTATCCATATTGTCGATTTAATTGTTTAAATACCAGAGGAGCAGATGGTGGCGATTTTCTGCCATGTCTAAATAGTGGTAAAACGATACGACGTCACGATATCGGGAAGAGAAGTCCCAGAACCCAAGATACTGGCAGGTATACCACGAAGAGATCAGTGAAACCCACTTGAAATCCTAAACGCTCTGTATAGTCACACCGACTATCGACCCACTGGCCAAAGCCGGGACTATAGCCTATAGTACATGTATGAGGTGGCGCGGCATTTCCAAATTAATTGTCAACACACCTCATCCCACACGGACAACATCTTCATGTATACGGTATTTTTATTTGTTTATATCTGCATTAAGTATACACTAATACTATAAAACAAGTTGATTATAAGGTGACAGTCTTGACTTCTTGTTTACACTCAGACAGGATGTCACCCGGAAAACTAGCAATTTATTTGTGCCTAATATTCAGCCAACTTAAGTCGGACAACGATTCCAACATTTATAACCAAAATATGCAATATATATATATAGTCATTCTCCAAGACAATGCCAATTTGTATTGTAATAATCAATCGGATAGGAATTTCATGAAAGAATTGTCATTCTGTGTACGCAGCATCAATTATAAGACTGGAGCTATATTTCAGCCTTGTCAATACATGCCCAGCGATACCTATATCGATTGGCATGTGTCGCTCGTCAAAGTTTCAGCAGGAAGGGGTTTATGATGTTGAAATGTAAACCGTTGAAAGAAGCACTCAATGTGATAAATACAAAAGGCTTTTGCCACCCACGGCGCACCTGTTATTCTGGAAATCCATATATTAATCTTATGAGACTGGTGGCAGCGAACAGAATTGGAGAGGTGATTAAAAATCACTCTATAGATACTGACACACAATGTTCTGTTGAAATGAATCTCCTAATTGAAAATACCGCTATGTTTATCGACGCTCCGTGGGTCTACTTGGATAGATCTTGAAACTTATGATGCAGAATAGCTTTTACCTTCCTTTAACTCAATTGCAAATTAATTGATTAATCTTGGCATCTATCACAAAGAAATGGGTTCATCGTCCAAACCATGACTAAAACGCACACTGCCATACATATTTAACAGAAAACATTTTTGACATAGCATCATTCATCCTGGGACCCAACTTTAGCCCGAGCCTGTGTACATATTCCGTCATTTTCCAGTCATTTTTTTTTAATTTGGCACAGATATTAAACATCGTTGGAACCTGCAATTCTGAGTTTGGTTGGAACCATTTTTGTCGAGTTCTTGTCATTTTTGCCGACTTTTCTAGCTCGTTAGCGCAATAAATTGAACAAATATTAACCGATTTTAACAATGTTTTGCGTAAGAGCTGATTTAAAAAAATATCTTGAACGAGTTCGAAAACCAGACTTATCCGATCTTTTCTACCGCAATTATGGCCCCTAGTTTGACGAATTTTCTTGATTTTCAACATTTGAGGTTTCCGGATGATGACATTTATTCCGGACATATCCAATCTTTTTCAGTTAGCCACCGTCTCCAGGGACATTGTGGTCGGTCGACCTTTTATTTAATATGATTTGGTGTATCATTTCTAGATGAAGACAATCCAACTCGACCGCCCATCGGACACTTGAATTATTCTAAACCACACAGCTATCGGCATTGCCGCGCCGTATATATCAGTACCAGATTCCTAGATTATATCCACGGTCCCCACATTACCTTCCCACCCATCGGAAACATGAATTATCAAAAAAAATGCTCTTCATTGTTCGGTCCACAAAATTTTAGAAGACAACGATACGATTAGGTGCCATTAACTTAGCAGGTATAATTCCATGCGCATTAAGATTCGTCGACTAAGATTGTTACAAGTAACACCAGGGAGGTACCGCTTCACCTATGTAGCCTCTGATGTCTACATATATAGAGTACATACAGTTTGCATTGGTATGTGGCACCGTGGTACGGTATATATCATCTCATTCAAAACCAGCTAAATAATCTTTTAATTCTTATTTTTTTTTAAACACAGATTCACCCATATTAGAATTGCACTGTATCAACCCAATTTATTGTGCTGTAATGCCGTTGAAGGTTTTTTGTGAGTTTGTGAGCAGATTCATATCTGCCCTTACACAAGTTCCATGAATTCCGTTACTAGTTCCCAGACCAACCCCAGTTTCTAGTTCCCAGTTCTCATAATATGATAACAATCGTTACTGAATCGCCCACATGTATGTATCCATAATCACAGCAGCTACGGTGCCATCCTTTCTGGATTCTTCTTGTGCCGCAACTAGTCCATCTAGAAATCACAAACCAGTTCACATACGCTCGTCCAGCTGTTCAAAATTGGGCGTAAGTCGTGCATGGGGTCAACATAATGAAAAAAGGTCAGTTTTCGTTGCTAAATCGCATGCGTAGGCATAACCATAGCAGCCACGACACTATTGTTCTGGATTCGTTTTGTGCCGCTACTAGTTCATCTCAAAATAAAAAAAACTAGGTCACAATTAACCTGTCCAGCTGTTCAAAAATTGGGTGTAAGTCGTGCGTGGAGGAAATTAACAATTTCTCGTTGCCAAATTCCAATATGTATGCATAATCACAGCAACCACGGGTATTCTTGTGCTGCCACCAGTCCATCTAGAAATCACAAACTGGGTCACATACGCCCATCCAGCTGTTCAAAAAATCGTCTTTGTTCTGACAACACTATTGTTTGTAAAAGAGCAGACAAAGGAGGTGCACTGGAGATTATGGAAGCGACCGACTATGCCAACACATCGGAAGATACACTCTTGGGCGATCGTTTTTACAAGACACTTCCTACAAATGAGGAGAAGTTTGTCACAAAGTTCTCTAAATGCCTAACTGATAAAGAAGCCGAATATCTCACAAAATTTGAGATGAAATGCAGCTCTTACGGACTAAGCAAAATTCATAAAAGTCCCACAATCCAACAGGCAATTAAAGAACAGAATTCCGCGTATATCCGAGTGCCCAGGTATGGATAATATGGTCACTGATGTTAGTCGGGAAACTTTCTTTTGCGTGTATATACAGTTGTTGTTCGAGATAAATCATCCAGAATATCGCAAAATTTCACTGAGTGAACATTTGGATGAATGTGGAAAGAATCAATATTCGATCTTCCCATTCCAAAAACTGTTCTCAGCAAACAGAATACACCGAACCCGGAAGGAAGATTTCTACGTTGATCACTTCCGATGCAAGCTAAATGCGCCCAGGAAATGACGTTGTGTAAAGCTGGGTTGTCTCCTTGACACTATGATGTCTCATGTTATTCGCAAAATTTGGCATTTTTGGCGGCTATGTTTTTCGGTGGTTACCATGGCAACCATGGGCTTTCCCTAGCTTGGCATGATATCCAAATCCACAAGATATCACCTCAGGATGTTGTATACAAAGTTTGTTGCTTTTACCTTAAAATGCACGATTCACCCTTTTTTTGACACGGAGCCGCCCTACTATGAGAGATTATTACGGTTACGACCTTACGAGCATATCCCTGAGAGATTATTACGGTTACGAACTTACGAGCATATCCCTGAGAGATTATTACGGTTACGAACTTACGAGCATATCCCTGAGAGATTATTACGGTTACGAACTTATACGAGCATATCCCTGAGAGATTATTTTGGATACCATTGACCACGAACCAAGGTGAACACAGATAACCAACAGACGATAACATACATGAATATACGTGCACTGTCTCCGTACGATATGTTCCTGTATTATTTTTTCATTGGTCAATACCTGGGGCATACCTGACATAAAGTGACATTTTCTTGCTCGTCACGTGCCATAAGTGTCTCATGGATGCCATATTGTGTTGTCCGTTTCTTGACGCGCTCCAGGGACCTGGCACATATGTCGCATTGAATAAACTGGATTCTGGCTTAAAACCTTTCAGACATAAGGATAATATATTATTACGCCCTCTTTCGGTGTACATTGGCAAGCATATTTGCCCTGTCGTATGAGGTAATGGAGTAAATGTGAATAAAAACGTAATCGGTATTTGCGTAGTCGGGTGGACTAAAAGTGATTGGAAACATACTCGGTATTTGCGTATACTTGAACCATGTAACGAAGATCGATAATTTTGGTCTGATTACTATTCTGCATGATTATTTCATGCACTATTCAGACCTCTATTTCAATAGAGCTTGCCGTATGCCGCACACTGCGACACCGCACATGTTCCATACCGTTACACACCTGGCATATGCTCCCCACTGCGACACCGCGCATGTGCCATACCGATACACAAGACTGCCATATGCCCCAAACTGGGACACCACACATGTTCCATACCGTTACACAAGCCTGCCAATGCTGCCATATTCCCCACACTGTAACACCGCACATGTTCCATACCGTTACACAAACCTGTCATATGCCTCACCACTGCGACAACGCCACAATCATGACATAAATACTTGAACACCGCGGAAGCTAGCAAAATCGAAGTGTCACTAACATGGAAATGGGAGCCAGTCTTTTATTTCCGCTATTGGAGTGGGAACCACTCTTTGATTCCGGTGTTGACTAGATTAATATGTGACTCCGGGCGGTGTATTTTACTGCATATGAATTCGATACACACGATTGTTTGTCCTGTCATCAGTCAAAAGTACCCGCAAGAAATCAATTCACTGGAATGTATTTCACAAAGCGGATATTTAAAGGACTATATAAGCAAATCCATATATGGAAACAACGACGAGTGTATACGATTTTACCCTTTCGATACTAAAGCGAAAAGTGTTGTCTTCGTAGGTTTTGTCAAGAGTTATCTATCCTGGAAACGCGCTAACCTATGAGATAACCGTCTGCGCCTTTCAGTGCGCATATTTTATTTAATAGTTCTCACTATTTTTGCATACTTAAACAATACAAATAGCAACGATGAGATAATGACTGCATGCAAGGAATACACATATTTATATGACGTTAAAAATAATGCGCGCGGAAAGGTGCAGACGGTTATTTGGTAGGTTAGCGCGTTTCCAGGATGATAACTCTAAAAAAATCATACGAAAACTAAATAATGGTTGATCAATGTTTCCATTGGAATGTTCGATAATAAGTTCTGAATTGAATAAGAACTTATTATCTGAAGATTTCCATTTTCCATTTTGCTTCGAAGCCTTCTGCTCTTGTGTTAACCCATTATAAGTAAGTGGATTATCGCAGTCAGTTAAACATTGTTCATAGGAATTGTCTATTATTCATTTGAAGGGATGCTAAGTTGATAACAGCAGCCGACAGATAAATAAAAGTGCAGACGAAGCCCTATTTTCAGAGTGAAATGTTTATGGTCGTTTGTTGAACTTATTTTATTTAAAATTTCCTATGCTTTGTGTGACCCACATTATGTGAGTAAAGGGGGATGCCCAATAGCATAAGAGTCCACACATAGAGGTACCATGTCTTGCCCACCGGAAGCTGGCATAAGCTAATGATAGGCAGAGCACCCTGCTGTAAAGGCAGTTTCTGATATATAGTCATAAAGAATAGGAAAATAAAAGATAGCAGAAACCCAAAGAACACACACAAATTATGTGTTATGATTTATGTTTCATAATATGACTTAATTTAATTACATTAATTATACATATATATATCTACATATACATACATACACATACATGCACATATGTACACATACATACATACATACAATTTCCTATGGGATATAACTACTCATCAATGATGCTTAGTATAAAGGTTTAACTATTCGTCTGTATTTTGCTCATAGTTCCGGAAAATCCCTCCAGATGAATATATACTATTAAAACTGACGAAAGATTCATTTAGTGAAAAAAAAGAGATAGTACAGCGTCGGTGGGCTTCTAAAAGGTCGTACACCATTTCAGCCATTTTGGCGCGAAACTGTTCATTGAATTTTCGGAATCTAAGAGATCGATTACATAAGTTTTATGCCATTTTATCGCTTGTTTTTCATGGGATGTCGTGTTCTAAAATGCCGCAACTGCTATATAAATGCCATTTTCGCTGTTTTTTAAAGGGAAATTCGTGTTCTAAAATGCCGTATCGTTAATTCTAAAATGTCGTAATTTTTATTTTCGAAACCGTTCCTGCTATATATATGATAATTCTGATTGGATTATTTTGAAGAAGACGAGTCGGAGGGCATGTCCTCCTTATCCCGAGTGACAGGGACGGAATTCGTCAAAATTGTGTATCTCAGTATAATCTCACAGATTTCTATTTTTTCCTTGTGAATAATTGAATTGAGAATTGTCGCAAGACAATGGCAGACGACATTTCAGCTGTCAATGTTCATTTACTAAGTATTTGTATCTAATTTGAGATGGAAGTATATTGTTCAACTTTACTTTAAATTTACGTGCGACATGTATTTATCACATGAAACCCCTATTATATAATACAAAAAGCCATGTATTATTTCCTTATATATCATATCTTATATCGTATAGTGACGAATAGGCGCGTGCTTCGCGGGATACTTAGCATCGCGTCAACAAAATTACCGCGAGGATTTATACAATTTCAAATAGCCGCGCATGAGACCAACACCAGACATTGCACAATGATTGCTTTGTTCATCAAAGTTAAATTATTGTCCAACTTTGTTGCACTAACGAAAATAGGCACAAAACAAAGAGGCAAATTGGGGGACTATATTTTCGTCGCCAGCCAGAGCGCGCAATACTGTCGTATACAGTTGTGAAGCGTCTCAGCCAACGCCGTGCATGCATGTATTCATTTTTCAGCTTCTTTGAAAGATTTTGATTTGTTAAAAAGGCATAAAGCTCTAGTTTTTTCATGTGAAATAAAAAGATCTTCAACTCGTTATATTCTACGACTCGTTGTGAATCATGTTTATCAAACTCGTTTCATAAAATCCTATTTCCCAACATAACTCGTTGGAAATCCTCTATAGTACAGTAATGCCCAAAGTAATTGACCACTTAACCACAGTAGAATTATGGGTAATTTTTCAGGATTTAATCGGAAATATGGCTTGTTGCCATTCATCGGAAAGTTCTCGGCGAGAGCTTTCCGATGAATGGCAACAAGCCATATTTCCGACTAAATCCTGAAAAATTACCCATAATTCTACTGTTGTTATGTGGTCAATTACTTTGGGCATTACGGTACACCAAGACAATTATTACAACATTTCACACAATAGTCTGGTCCTTGCATCAATTGAACTAGCTGTCGGTTTCATTGTAACCATATATAGTTTATTTGCCCCAGTTCTGCTTATTTCACTTCATTTAGATATTGACTTAAATTACGTTTATAGTATTTCTCATAAAACTTGCGTATCCATTGTCCATTACTAATATTACGCCTCCAAAGTGCCAGGTTGTCTCTCGTAGAGGTAGATTTTTACCTATCGGTGGAGAGATAATTAGTACTCGGTGGTAAAAGTGCTAAATTAGCACCCGGGGAGGCAATGCGTTGGCCATCGAAAGCACATGCCCTCTAAACAGTGAATGATCATTAATATATCATTTTAATTAACATTGACCAATTTCATAATATAATAGTATATATACGTTTGTACAGGTAGGAATCAATCAGCCATCTTGTACTCCCTTCTACGTCCCTTCAACTGGCCATTTTACAGTGTACTGGTGATATGTACATTTAAACACTTGACAGGAAGTATATAGCTAACTGACCACAGGAAATGATCACTGGGCATGACAACTGGGCAACAATTATAAAAGCTTTGTTGATATAACTAGCCAGTATCTGTTTCCACTCACTACTGCAAGTCAACCATGTGAAAAGTGCACAGCACCGCCACACTGTATAATGACCAGTTGCCAGCAGAAGGGAGTACACGATGGCTACTTGATTCATACCTGCGCTAATTTATATAATATTATATTATAAAATTGGTAAATATTAATTAAAATTATATATTAATTATTTATGACTCACTGTTTGGAAGGCCTTCATCGATAGATCCGAAAAGTGGTATATATGTATATAATTTTGTACTTAGGGTATAGAACATTTAGTTTTAAGAATGCACATCAAGTTCTCACCTCATCGTGACCATCGGATTCGTCTCCAGCTTCCCCTTGACCTTGACCTGGATCTTGATCTTGATCATGTATCCGAACGATGTATTTCCTATGATAACTTTCCCTTCTTATATTCTCTGTCGATTTGCAGGACTCGCCCCTCGAAGCGAGAAATCCCGCGTTTGTTCCGTGATCACTCGAGAATTTCCGCGATTTATAACTATTTGCATTGCCGTCTGAACCCTTCTCCAACAAATCACCTTCATTATGGGCCGTCGTGTTAACGCTGCTCACTGTGTCCGTCGGGCTTATTGGACGATCGGCCTCGCTTTCGCTCCGAGACAGTTTGTGTCGTCTGGGGCTGAGTTTGAATTCACTTTGTTCCAATCCTTTCATTTTCGCGTACCGTTCTCTCACATTTTCGTGCAAATATTTCACTCTATGGCTTTTTGTGGGATTGCCATCTTTGATCTTATTATCACTTCGAGTCAGTTGTCGGGAATGTTGTTGCGATTTCCTCCGGGTTTCATCTACATTTATTCCATCATTTCGAGAGGAACCTCCGGTGTTTATAACATTCCTGGTTCTCGGACCGTTATCGACGCTGCGTCGTTGTGTCTTCTGTGTTGTGTCCGGTGCATCCATGGTCCGTCGTTTCTATTCAGATGCCTAGCATATATAGCAAAAACGGAAACGCCAACCAAGCACCCCACTGTTGTTGATGCTCAGTTATATCAGCTCGTCGGTGAGTACTGTGTCTGCTTTTATTCCAGACGATTTACATTTTGGACCGACTCAGTTGATTTGTTATCTTTCTCTGATCGAACCGCCGTTCACTTGTGCAATGAAACGAAAATCTACAATAAAATAAAATAAAATAGCTCACGAAATGCCATAACATGATACGCATGCGCCGATTATGGGCCTATACTGCATGAGTGACATTGTAGACATCACCTTGTAAAGGTATCTATTGCTTGAGACCTGTTTAGATTTGGTAAGTTTGTTGCGTGCGAAAGTTGGTGGTTGTATTGCAAGTAAAATGGAGTAATAATAGACTGCGCATGTCCGTACATAAAACGTCATGCCGTAAAAGGGCATTCTATATTTGATTCGATTGCTTAGAATAAAAAAAATAATTATTTCATATAATCAAGGTTATATAAGCAGGGGCGCCGGAAGCATCCAAGGGCAGGGGGGGGGGGGGCGTCAGAGCTTACAAAAAGGGCACTTTTCCGCAAAAAAAGGGCCTTTTCTCCACAAACTCGGGAAAATAACCATAAATTCATTGTGGCAAAAATCCCTATTTTAATGGTATTTTTCGGCCGTTTTGTGATAAAATTGACAAAAAATTTATATTCCTTGTGAAATTGGTGGTATTTGGACCAAAAAAGTCACATTTTGCTATAAAAACACGAGATTAAACACACAAAAAGCATTTTCTGTCTCCAGAAAATAGGGCAAGTCCTGCCCCCGCTCGCCCCCCTTGATGTAAACATATTTTATTCCAATCATAATAACATATATACATTTGACAAAGTGTTGACAATAAAAACAGAATAGGATAAATGATTGTTGGATTGGAAAAGGGATTAAACAACAAGCCCAAGGGCTTTTGTTAAGTTTGCTCCCTTTTTTTTTCGGGCCCACTCTTCATTAAGTGTAGAGGGGGGTCAGACGGGAAGGAATGGAAATATTATAATAATAATAATAGTAATGATGATGTTATGATAGACAGGAAGATATATATATATATATATATATATATATATATATACATATATATATATATATATATAGAGAAAGAGAGAAAGGGTGAAAGAAGACGGAAAGAGAGAGAGAGAGAGAGAGAGAGAGAGAGAGAGAGAGAGAGAGAGAGAGAGAGAGAGAGAGAGAGAGAGAGAGAGAGAGAGAGAGGGATGTTTAAACATGGTTTACGGGGAAACCGCGCCGTCTTTAGACCTGGCCTGTGGGGACTTATGTGTTATGGGGACCTACTCTCCTGGCCCATAAACCGGATGGTGTTTTCTGTGTCTAAAACTACGTAAGTGGATTCATTGTGACTACTGTGATACAAATAATGATATTCCCAGTCAGAAATATTATGAAATTAGTATCAGTTGGGAATAAAATGCATTTTTAAGAATAGTATTGGGTGACAATTTACCAGATTGAGTTATCCCCCTTCGGCCACTGACCAGATTTGACTAATACTGGCATGGGTTCATTTAGGGTCAACACGTTTTATGTGCGTTTTATGTGCGCTATCAATTGGCACCATCTGGGATGTTGGGAACTGAACACGAAGGGTCATCCATTAAAGATTATAGATTTCGACAGCTATATATACAATTAAATTGCTTTCACATATAAATGACCGCACATACTATTATTATCTCGTCATGGTCGTACGAGCTGCATGCATGAGGGTAAGCCAGGCGGCTGCGTGAAGCCCCCCCCCCATCCCCGCCAATCTAAAATTTTCAGAAACAGAACATGAGGGAAATTTTAGATATTGGGGCATAAATCTGTATTAAATTTCACATAAAATAAAGCAGTATGGGGGTGGGTACCTAAATTTTGGTAGTACAAAATTTGCGGATTTGGGTGGGTCCCAAAAGTTCCCGAACGCAGAAAATAAGCATACGTTCCTGGAGTTTTTTCCCCACCCCCCCCTGGTTTTCCGCGTATAATATAATTATGGAAATACGTCGACATAATGACATCTAAAATTCGGTTTTTATATAAAATTGGATAAATACCAACATCCCATCCGATCTATGGACGGGACATTCTATGTAGCACTCTACACTGCCTTTTAGTGTTTCGACCTATTTTGTCAACCAATTAAGGTCTCATCAGGAGAGAGCGGAATTAAGATTCCTCAAAGTAACTGAGGGATCAACACATATAGGTATGTGTGCATGGTAGATACAGACTGTCTCAAGACAGCTGAATTGAGCGATGGCCTTCAAGGCTTCGCATGTTGTTCATAGTAACATGCCTATTATAATAGGCGTGAGTTATTGTGTCATTCGTTGTGAAATAGCAATAAGTCGGAAGCAACATTATGTGCAAGTTATCACAGACCCGAAGTTGTGTGGTCTGCACTTACTAGTAATATCGCTGGTCAATATAACACGTGCTCTGGTCGGCACGTGTTGCAACCGGTTCCCGAGCGTCACGTGGTGGACTCTACACCAATCCCGAGTTTAAATTCGCGTTCCATAGCCACTGACATATTGGAGTGTAAATATTGACCGATGAATTGAATGGTTATAGCATGCAAATTTGTAAATTTTACATTGGTTTGTATGGAGGAACAGTTACTGTTAGGGTCCTGTGAATATCGGAAATTCCGAAACGTCGAATCGAAAATTGCTCCCTTGAATTCAATTGATTCAATTTGGAACCCAGACTATAACAACGGGTGAAGTTATTAACTAACGAGCCCAAACTGAACCTATTTCATTTTGGAATTAGTGAACCAAGAACTTAAACAACAATAAAGCGATAGATGTGCACTTATGAAGAATATTAGTCGATTCGTTTTTCATCGAATCTCGATTATTCACAGGACCCTAAATCACAGTGGTGCAATATCGGTGGCGAAAACGGTGGCGATGTAAGAAATGTTAATAAATTTAGTCGCCGCCGGCATAAATTCGTCGCCACCGCAATAGTCGTCACCGGCATAAAAAAAAAATTTAATATCTATATAGGCAATACAGATCTCCCGATTGACTTCCCTTATGTCAAATTTAATAATATAAGTACCCACGCGTCATTACATATTAATTTAGAATGCATAAACTAAGAGAAATCACGAAAATACCCATGGCTTTCACATCAAATTAGGTCGATTGAACAAGTTCACTATTCGAACCTTCAATCATGTACCATATAGATATACGCCGGCCCGTCCTTCCCGTTGTAAAGGCTTAATGTATTGTTTAATTGTAATGGATATTGGGGTCGGGCGGGTTGGTGGCTTCATGTATGCTCGAATACCACAGTATAAGTGGTGAAATGGGTTAATAAATATAAACAATCACGCGTAATAACAAATTCAATCACCACATATCGTATGTCCCAGCATACATTATTATATTCCAAAGCAATCGGATGAAATATCAGTAAACACAAACGTAACACATGTGATGTAAAACGTGATTTCTGACATACATACTCATCAAAACATCGCCCGTCGCCATCTTCAAAATCACCACCGTTTTCGCCACCGTTGCGCCACCGATCTTGCACCACCGTGTAAATAATTGAAATGCGTAAGATTTGGGTATTATTTATAGAATTCCCCCTGATATACCACCATTCAATTTGGCCGAAAATTACACGAAAAAGTCCCTATTATTGCAATAAGCCCGTATTGGATTTATAATTCAGAACACCATAATCAGACTTTTCCGTTAGTTAGTAAAAGATGGTTTCAAGCTTAAATTGAATGTTTATTTTCAGCGTTATGTGGGACAATTTCATATTGATATAATCGCATATAGTGCTGAAAACGATGACCCCAAATACTCTCGTATATAAGAATGAAAAGAAAAAAAAAATTAGCTCTATATATGGGCTGAAAGCGAAAAACAAATATTATATATATTCCATATGAACTTATTTTCACGAAACAGGCTAGGATACTGCGTGTGTATTTTCAACATATTCTCCTGAAATAATATCATATATACCATATTGTTGCGATGAGCCCGTATTCGGCGTAATTCATAACATCAAAACATTCCGTTAATTCACTAGATTCGTGCTTAATTTTAATTATATATTTTCAGCTCTATATCACTATATGGTACTAATTCATTTTGAAATATTCCATAATGGTGCTGAAAACGATGACACCAAAAAGTCTCGTATAGCGTGTAGAGATGAACACGAGACACAAATAAGCTTTATGGGCTGAAAAGGAAAAATCATTGAGGCCACTATGTGCTGATTTCATGGGGCCAGGCTGGTATTTCTTATACAAGCGAAAGTGTGTCTGGTACAAACATGTAACTACACTTTTTTGGGAATAAATTTTACCAGAACAGGTTCTTTTAAAAATGCAATGTCTGACCTAAATGCGAAAGGAAGGAAAGCTATGTATTCCTTGTTTGACGCGTTCAAAACAACCTCATTACCACCAATTAAAATAATGTTGAAGTTATATGATAAACTAATCAAACCAATTCAGCTCTACGGTAGCGAACTATGGGGATCTTATATGTTAAAAAGTAATGCGGACAAATCAGAGTTGGAACAGTTACATATTAAATTCTGCAAACAAGTACTAGGTGTCGGAAAATTCGCCTCAAACCAAGCCGTTCACGCGGAGCTTGGGAGATTCCCTTTAACACATGATGCCATCTTAAGAACAGCGTCTTACGCAACGAAATTACTCTCACCAGATAAGATAACTTTATTGCAATATAGACATCCAAATGTGGACAGGTTGCAGAAATACATGTACATAATGACATTGAAACATGAAATAAGAGAACACAAAAATACATATACACAAGATAGATACAACAATATGTTATGATATGACACCCTTGGTAGCAGATCGGGTGATAATTTCGCGGGTGTGAGCCTTTATGTATTCATGGCTGATAACATTGATCTTTGTTTAAAACATAAGTTAATCTTACGGCATATTAACGAACAGACATTCGGGTCATTGTTACTCATAAAAAATATAAATTTGTCAGTTTCTTTCCATTGTAAAAATCCCGGCTTATATAATTCTAACTGTGAGTAGAGATCATTTCTTATGGACTTATATGCGTTACATTCGGTAATAAAGTGAATCTCATTTTCTATAGACTTTCCTTCTTTGCAAAATAAGCATATTCTAGCTGCTTCGGATTTAACAGGATATATATGTCTTAGTTTTTCAATAGCAAGGTTATGATTACTGATTCGCAAACGTGTAAACATACTTCTTGCCTCATTGTTGATTGTATATTTGAGATAGGGTTCTATATAATATCCATGTTTGACAAGCGCATAGGTTCTCAATTTATTACCACCATCTCCTCTGATTGCGGTAGTTGCCGTAAGCACTTTGGTGAATTCCGATCGGTATGCCTCTTTCAGTTGGCTACATAAGTTTATCGCCGCGGGCCGAATCTTCGCATCTTTTGGGCATTTCTTCCGTATTATGTCATCTAATTGTACGTTCCCTTTGATAAGTTTATTATCGGTGTACGCATCATTAAGTAACGTGTGACGCTCGTGCCGTTGTAATTTGACATTGAATGCGAAGAATTTGATGGTGGCATCTATTGTAATAGGATATCTGCCCAGCTCCGCCATCGCTGCGTAATTTGACGCCTTGTTGCCTATTCCAAGAGCCATTTTACAATATTCAACGTGCAGCTTCTCTCCGTCCAAATCTTTTCTATTGAATATATGATGTTCATTTATCCACAGTTCCGAGCCATATAATAGAATAGGCTTTATTAACTGATCGAAAAGTTTAACGAGAATCTGTGGTGATGGCGCATGTTTGCTTTGAAGTGATCGCTTGAGGCTATGCATTGCTCTACATGCTTTATTAATCATTTCCGCTTGTGCCATAGCAAATTTGCCTTTCTTGTGAAATACGATACCTAGGTATGAGTAATGATCCACGGGTGAAATTATATCATGAGCCAAGTTAAACGTGGGAGTTGTTACTGTTCGTTTATTTGTGAATAAGATAGATTTGGTTTTGTCGGTATTTATTTGAAGTGCGTTCGATTCTGCGAAGTGTTGTAAATTATCAAGACATCTTTGCATGCCTCTGGGGGATGTGGATAGCAATACCAGATCGTCCGCGAATAACAGGTGATTAATTGGGTTTTCATTTATAAAAGCTGGTTTGCATTCTGTATCGAAGATGGATGATATACCGTCTATGTATATTTTGAATAACGTAGGTGAAATTGAACACCCCTGTCTGACTCCAATTGTAGAAAGTAGCGGCGGGCCCACACCATTGCTAGTTTTCAGTTGATATGTACTTTTATGATAAATAGATTTAATTACTCGGAGAATCTGGCCATCTATACCAAGCCGCCTCATTTTATTGAAAAGCGTGCATCTGTCTACTGTATCAAATGCTTTCCTGAAATCGACGAAAACTGCATATAGTGGTTTTTTAACCCTCTTTACATATTTATCAACGATAGTGTTTAAAACAAAGGCACTATCAACCGTGCTTCTACCCTCGCGAAATCCAAATTGATTGTCACTTATCAGATTATGGTCCTCAAGAAATGAATTAATCCGGGAGTTTATTACCTTGTTGAAAAGTTTGGCAACGGCCGAACTCAAAGCAATAGGCCGGTAATTATTTGGGTCAAAACGGTTCCCTTTCTTGTATAAAAGTGTGAGTACAGATTTGCTCCAATCCGTTGGGTAATGTCCCGATGACAGGATGCGGTTAAATAATTTTGCGAAGCAGCCTACCATGTTAGGAACCAGTACCTTTAATAGTTCATTAGAAACGTTATCTGGTCCTGGTGCTTTGTTGCGTTTCAAATTCTTAGTTGCTGTCAAAATTTCTTGTGCCGAGATTATTGTATTACTTATAAGTTGTTTTGGTGGTGGTAAATTATAATTTGTTATTTCTGCATTTGTCTGACTTTGTGGTCTGCAAAGTAGCGTGTTAACAAAATTAACTGCTACATCCGGGTCTAGTGAAGTTCCCTCTTTTGGGCCATCGGTAAATTGTTTCACTAATTTCCAATATTCCGATGGGTTGCCTGTAGATAGTTTGTCCAATTTTTCACATAAATTCTGATAGTAAGTTCTTGTTTTCTGTTTTAATTGCCGCTTGTATTGTTTCTTTAGTGTGAAAAATTTGACGTATATTAACTTATCATGTGGGTTCTTCCTCATAGTTGTTATGGCTTTATCTAAGTCCTGTTTAAGTGTTCGACAACGATCGTCGAACCATGGATGCTTTTTCGGGGTTCCATTTTTGCGTCTATAAACTACCTTTGAAGCAGCTGATTCGTTTATTTCAGTTATAACTGTCATAAGATCATCCGTAGACTGTTCTATGTCCGCCATAGTGGGGGCATAATTATGATTCATAAAGTTATTTAGTTTCCATTTGATGTATGGTTGATTTATCTTTTGGTATGCCAATTGGTCACTTTCAGGGGTCCATTTCAATTTATATGTTGGTCTGATATATTTGTATTTTGGTTCTATGTCCGATGGGTTTCGGATTGGTACTTTATATTCAATATGAGCTGAAAGTTGGCAGTGATCAGAAAGTACATTAGGTGATTGAACACATAGATAATCTACATCCGCCAAGTATCTATCTGATATTATTATGTAATCGACTACACTAGCACCGTTGTATTGGTAAGATGTGAGGCTCCCAAGGCGATCTCCACTACATCGTCCGTTCACAATTCGTAACTCGGCGGTGCGACATAGAGATAGAAGTTGTTCACCAAAGGAGTTCACTACCTTGTCAATACTATTTCGGGGCTCCCTATCGGATCGATCATTTTCCGAAATAACGAAATCAGGTCGCTCCGCGGTGCGAGCATTAAAGTCACCGCCTAATATAACCATGTCCGAGTCGTTTACTTCAATAAGCTTTGTCTCTAGACATGAGAAAATAGAGTCTAGGTCAGTTGTCTTGGCTCGTTCGGATGACCAGTAGGTCAGATGTTGGCGGTCTTTTATCGCAAGCTATTAAAGATCAACACCTACTTCCCGCTGATATGTCTATCTTTTCATTTCCGCAAATTATTGATATGTCCAATATCACAAACCAGACAAACCCATTGACATTTATGATTAATTTGAAAAAACAAACTGAAGGAAATGCATGTATGTAAGTTTATAGACAGTATGGCCGATAATACCGAAAAAGATAAGAAAAACAAATTAAGGACTTATCGGGTTGTGAAACGAAATATTAGTTTAGAATTATATTTGGAATGCACGCACTCTGCTAAGGATCGAAATATGTTCACTAGACTACGCATAAGTAATCACAATCTTGCAATTGAAAAAGGAAGACATTGTCAACCTAAAATACCTCTTGAAAACGAGTATGCAAATGTAGTACATCAACGATCGAGGATGAATTTCACTTTTTAATGGAATGTCAAATATATAGTACCTTGCGATCAGAGATCAATAAAATAATGACAAAGCATTCAAAGGCATATAATAACTTGGATGATATACATAAGTTTAAGATGATATTGAGGAACGATAACAGATCAAATTGTGCGAAAGTCTGCAGCTTGATCCGACAGTACTTTCAGTTAAGATCAGAATGTCAAATTGGATGCAACAATTGATCTATTTAATTTTTTATGTTGTTATATTTTCCTTGAAATAACTATACTTCAATAATCACAATGAATGTATACATTATATAATATGATGTATGTGAAATGAAAATGTACTATTATGTTCATTGTAAAAGCATTCTGCCCGGAAGGGTGTTCATTGCTAATAAATCTATTCTATTCTATTCTATCGATTCCATACCATACCTAGACACATTTATTGTTGTTATACCGGCGTTCAAATGCATGATATTGGACTACGACCTATAATTGGTTCAAGGTGTAATCCATATAACTGCATTGCCAACGGATCAACAACGCATCTACAACGTCCACAGTTGACTTATTCAGCGTGTATTAAATAGCATGATGTCAGGGACGTAGCTACAGGTGGATGTAGGGGTGTGACACCCCCAATATTTGGCAAAATTTCAACTTTTGGCAATTCCGAGGAAAACAATCTAAATTTTGGAATTTTTAGACTGTGAACAAGATGAATTTGGCAAGAGATCACTAAGTTCTTACCTGTACATTTTATTTTAGTTGGTAAATCGGAATCCTAGATGGTTTAGGAAGTTCCGTCGAAAAATGTGGTCCGAATCAGGGAATTTCTGAAATTTCCCGAATTTTCGGTACAGGGCGGTATTAATTAATGGTCCAAAATAGCATGTTTAATTAATTTAATGGAAATAATTTTGGTGATTAACGGACGAAATGAATGACGGACGAACTCCACCCTGTTACAAATTAAAAACATACAGACAATTTAAGACTGAGACGAAATTAGAAGACTACTTAAATGAATGTAAAATAACAAAACCTTGGGAATCACTTACACGGCTACGAATCGGTTCCCATGCAGTCGTTGGGAATTGAACGAGGTCGTCATCAAAATGTTGACGAACAATATCGCATTTGCGAACTGTGCAATGAGAAGGATGACGAATTACATCTTATTACGAGCTGTTCATTACTCGCACAAGAACGAACCCATCACTTTAACAAACTACCATATAATATACAACAACTATCGGGGTTAGATCAGTTCAATCGCATACTGCAATGTACTGATCCGCTTTTCATAAATGCCCTTGCCCGTTTTATTCATCACGGATTAGAAAAAAAAGGGAATATGGCAACCTAGTCCAGAACTACTACAAAGAATAGGAAACCATACGAGAGTAAGCACCCCTTAATTAATGACCTAAAATACTACCAGTCATCACCATAAACTAATTATGTACCTGCTTATCTCATGTATTATATTTAAGTATGCTCTGTTGTTACCTATTGTCTTTTATTACCTATTATTTCATGTATGTGTACGCTTGATCGTTTGATGCAAAAGTACAAATAAATTGATTAATTGAGTAAATTACTGGAGTGTTGGTCGATTGATTGATTTAATAAAACATCTTAAATCACATGTGTTAGCTAGATGTGAATAGTTATCAATAATAATGCTGGATATGCCCAAAATAACTTTTTACATGCGAAGATATCTAATTCGTGAAAAGTGTCAAATCTGAGAATGAATTATATCACTTTAAGAGATGATATATTTTCGTTTTCGTGAAGTGGCAATCCAAGTGTGGCCTTAAATGACTTAGTGACATAGTACATATCCCTACTCTAAGGAGCCGACCTTACATGTGTGCTACAAAGAGTAACCAACTAACTGTAACACGCTGTTAGGGCATACAGCAATTACTTAATATGACCGGTAAAAAATACCCCCTCCTATTACCAGTTTTACCACGTGGTGTCCATGATCTCGCGAGACCTATAGGTTACAAACAACTAATTATTTTACATATGCCTCGATACACCTTCACGACGACGCCCACACCAATCTATGGCTCCAATGAAAATCTTACATCACGTATAATATCTATTAGCCAGGGAACAAGGCAGGGAAGTACCCTCGCTCCGATTTTCTACGCCATCTACATAGACAGTTTGCTCAGTGAGCTCGAACACTCGAACTTTGGTTTCAGGCTGCTAAATATCAACTGCTCGTCTCCCACACAGGCAGATGATATGACCATCCTCTCGCTTTCATCATATGGAATACAAAAAATGTGTAATATATGTGGCAATTACAGTAAAAAATGGCGATTTATGTATAACCAACAGAAATGTCAGGTAATTATCTTCAATGAGAAATCTAAATACGCCTCTATCAATCGCACATGGATGCTAAATGGCATAGCAGTTAATAAAACGGATTCAGTCACGCACCTGGGCATACCATTACACAAAAGTGACTTTCCAAACACTCTTACAGAAAGTGTCAGCTCAAAAATTCGGTCGACATATCTTATGTTAAGCACTGCCGGTATGTACGCAGGAGGCATAACACCTCAGAGTTCAATGGTAATGTATAAATCAGTGGTACTTTCTCGTGGACTTTACGGTTCAGAATTTCTCTGTGGCTTATCAGCCTCTAACTTGATCAAGCTCGAAAGAGTTCACAGATTTTGCTTGAAGCGTATTCAGGGCCTACCTGCCCGATGCAGGACCGATGTCGTTACTGCCCTGCTAGGAACATATCCACTTCAAGTTAGTATTGATGCCAGAAAAATTTCACTCTTTGGAGCCCTTTGTCGACTAACGCTTGGAAAGGCTTGTAAAACAATCTTTGAAACTAGGCTGTTTGATTACGTTTACTCACAGAACCCGACAACAACTTTTATTGGCGAAGTATTTTCATTACTCGTGAAATACAACTTGACTGATGGAGTATATGAGTACATCAGGTATGGCGTATTTCTCTCGAAAGAGTCGTGGAAGGCGCTAACGAGAAATAATATTCGAAACACAACCGAGTCAGATTGGAAAATTAGAACGGAAATTGACCCATCATTCAATCGGTTTCGGAATGTACATGACAACCTAAACATGTCTGATCTTTGGCGACTCTGTCGAAAATTTTCACATAATAAACATTCCTATCTAACCACAGCTCTTGTGATCGATGCAACAACGTACTTAAACGAAGCACTTATCCAGTGTCCTAACTGCTATAAAATGTACCTTGATAAAGTACAGCACGTTCTCATTGAATGCAGTTCCCTGACATCACTACGGAATAATATGTTTTTTTGATATTATTGATCGTTATGGCGTAGAATGTTTTATCAAGATTGATGATCTTTCATTGGACGAAATGATCTTGCTTCATTTGACTCACATTACTGGTGATATGTGTACAGCAGTTGATGATGTATACGTCTTTCTGGACTTCATGGTAACGATTACTGCCAAATTATGGATGTGATACAATGCACTCTTGCAGGGAAATATTTCCTAGTCCATCATTGAATAATACAAATCAGTCAGCCCATCATCATCATCGTCATCATCATCATTATCATCATCATCGTCGTCACCACCATCGACATAATCATCGTAATCATCATCGCCGTCGTCCATGTCATCATCATAATCTTCATCGTCGTCATCGCCACCGTCATCATTGACGTCATCGTCATAATCTAATTTCCTCATCTTCAACATCATTTTCATCATCATGTACATCATCATCATCGTCATCATTATCATTATCATCATCATCAATATAGTCATCTTCTTCCTCACGTTCAACATTAACATCGTCATCATCGATCAACGTCGTCGTTCTCAACATCATCCCAATCATCATCATCATCGTCAGTATATCCACCATTGTAGAAATGTAAATACGTCTTGCTTATCATATTTATTTGTGTTGTTTCTATAAAATTTAATTATGATATCTATTCATTGTGTTGTGCATAACAATGTTATATTCTTTGTAAAATCTTCAATATCTGGAGGAGAAAAAAATATAATAATAACAGGTTACAAACAACTAATTATTTTACATATGCCTCGATACACCTTCACGACCACACCCACACCAATATATGGCTCCAATGAAAACGTTAAATTTGGGGCCGTGATCGGTACTCATTCGCGACTTGTTCGACCCAAAACAAATCACGGGTAAACGACTCAGCTTGCAAGTTACATAGCCAAACTAGCGAATATACAATATATACACACGCAAATATAACAAAAGTGTCCAAATTAGCCTCAAATAAGAATAATTCGGGCAGAAATGTGGAAACTATTGTAATGTGCAACAATTTTCCCTGAAATATCATTCAATTTGCCAGAAAATTGCCCGAATAGGCTGGAATAGGACCATAAAAAATCTCCAGTTTGCCCGAATGTTGAACTTTCTACCCGATTTGGGGGGGGGGGGCTGCAGCCTCCAGCCCCCCCCGGCCCATGATTGTGACAGAGCGGTATAAATACAACAATTAACAGAGAAAATAAATATATCAAATTGAAATTTCACATAATATTGTCAGGTAAATTGTTAATCCGATTTCCCCTCGGACTATATGCCTATACTGATTGCACATATAGTCAGATATAGTTAAAGAATTCACTTATTTAGGGGTTAAATTATTTTATAATGGTCGCTTCTGCCAGAACATAAAGAAAACAGTTAACTCTGCAACGAGAGCCATGTACGGACTGCTTAATAAGGTCCGAAAACTAAACTTACCCATTGATATTATGCTTGATTTATTCGATAAGATGATTTTACCTATTTTACTGTATGGGAGTGAGATATGGTGTTTTGAACGTATTCAAAGTGTAGAGACACTACATCTAAAATTTTGTAAGATGGTTGCGTCCATCAAAATGAGTACCCCCAATTACATAGTTTATGCAGAATTCGCACGACACCCCGTCTCTATAGAAATAACATGCCGAGCTCTGACATATTGGTCAAAGCTCGTATCGAGTAACGGCTCTGAGCTAGCTAAGAATATTTATACCTTAATTTATCAGACTCATGAGATGAACTCACAGACAGCAGACAAAAATAACTCCAAATGGTTATGTTTTGTCAAAAATGCTCTTTATGATTTGAAATTGCAATCAAAGTGGATCACACAGACGGGCCTGACCGCTATTGAACTGAGAAATGCAAAAACTGTTCTCAAACAACGTCATTGGGACGCACTACTCGTTGACATAAACACATCTGCTTCATCGAGGGCCCAATTTTATAGTTTTATTAAAACTGACTACGGTTACCCAAATTACTTGAAGATTTTGCCGTCTAATCTATCGATATACCTCTTGAAGCTCAGAACTGCAAATCATAAACTGCCTATAGAGTGCTCAAGATGGAAGAAATCTCAGAATGATAATGACAATAGGATATGCACCATATGTGGAAAATATTTAGGAGACGAATACCATTTAGTTATTATATGCAGTCATTTGGATGAAATCAGAAAACAATATATCCCTGAGTACTTTTGGAAGAACCCTACGAGAGAGAAATTCCATGGTCTCCTATCTCTTCAAAATATAAGCCTCATAAAAAGACTATGCATATTCCTAAGGTGTGCCTTTAAGAAGGTGTCTTATACTATATAATCGAAATCATTTATTGTTATGGGTGAACACATGTAGTTATCATACTTGTTAAGTTTATCGCCTATTATTGTGTAATCTAATTTAATTACTGCTGTGTATATGAAATGAACAATGATTAATGTGAAATTCAAAGTTGTGTACATAGTGTATATATATATATGTTTTGCTTGTTTCACAGTTATGTGACTTATGCAATAAATCAATCAATCAATCAATCAAACCCTTAGCGTAAACTAATTATCACGCTCATATGTCGGTCGTTTTAGTCGATGTAACTAATACCACGGCTTTGCCATCATAGTTACGTTTGGTGATACGGATAGAATAATCATTTCTGCTTAATTTGAAACAAACCTCCAGATCTGATGTGACCATTTCACGAAGTTTGAACTTTTTAAATCGGATAACGCTGTTTTCGCGCGACATCGATCACTGGGCAAACTGAGTTTTATATATCATTTGGAGGAGATATCCTTTATTGTATCGACCACATTTGTTCATTGTTACGTTGTGAATTTTGACTATAATAAAATTGGTTCCTTTTCTCATTCATCGGCGAGAAAACTAGACCCAAAGTTGCAGAGTAGTTACGTATTTCTGTATAAATGCGACATAAATTTTGGTCACCTGCTTCACAAAATTATATTTAGATCATATCTCTACATGTTTCAACATTTAAATATTATACTTACCTGCGTTAAATCAGAAAAACACACATTTTCCGGAGCATGAGTTCAACTGTTTATGAAAAATTAGCGAAACTCGACCAAGGTCGGGAAGTTTGCTCGACGAGGGGTCATTTCTGGCGCACAGGTGGTACCCACACAATTTAGGCTTGTTTTTGTTTTATGACAGGTTAGCCCATAGGTAATTTTGTACACACTCACCGCATCTATATTTCACCACATAAACCGATTTTGCAGACCACAGGGTTTTCGCTTTACATGATAGGATCAAGATAGCTTTTGGTTAGTCCGGGGAGATTTTATTATGGAATGTGGGATATATATATATGTGTATATAGTGTACATATATTCAATATTTTGTATCACATTAATTTAGTGACAAAAATAAAGCATACAACAACAAAATTATATGATATAGCACGAACAAAGCTATTTGAAAAATTAGAAACTGTAAATCCGGGGTTCATCAAACTATCAAACAAGGAAACATTTATTAGTATTATGAAAAATAACAATCCCACAGTGTGCGATATGATTTGCAATAACATAATATTATATGGATTCTTCATAATACGGGAAAATGTTGTTCACAACAAATGAAAAAGGGAAGCTGGAAGGGAAACATTCGTACGTAATTTTAATTATCTGTGTTCAAAATATGTGTTGATACAATGAATATTCTTATATATGTGTTTTTATATACTACTTTGCAACATGTCTGTAATATATATTTCTTGCAATAAATGTTATCTATCTATCTACCGCTCATCGCCGTGATGGACATGTGTGTCAATCTTTGTATGATGTAAAAGTACAATAAAATTGATTGATTGATTGTATCAAAGGCATTACATAACAGACATGGGATTTCTAACTGGTCTGGTCTGACATCACAGCAGGATATCAGGAAATGTATAAGGTTGTGTTGGCAATAAATGCTTTCGTTTCCTTGAGCCAAGGTTTTTTTATTTTTGCTATACAAGTCCTTGCTTGAGCGAAAACATTGGCTCCCGCCAATGTGGCCCGTGGATAGTAAGATTAGATTTATTAGCATCTGGACTCATTATTGTAGAAACTACGGACATTCTCTATTATCCGGGTTTGGTGAACTCCATATATTATTCAGAGTTTGCACATGGGCCAAGTTTGCCACTTAAATACAAATTCTGGGTCTGATGTTAAGCCGCTCTGACATGGGCGTATATATGTAGGGGCAGTGGTGTAGTAGCTGGACGGTTTTGGTCGTACCAATATCAGGGTCCACACAATTTAATCTTTTTCATTACACACATAGCAGCTAGCCGTTTTATTAGTATTTGGAACATAAAACAGAAGAAAGTCAAGCATTTAATGATCCCAGGCTGTTAGTTTACCAAGAAGACACATGCTAATAGGGCCCTGTACCATGCCATCTAACTGTATCAGCTTATTATATGTAGTAAACGGAGTGCACCATAAAATACCCAGTCAGATTTGGTTAACAACTAATATATATTAAAGATACAAAGATTTATGGACAATCCTGGAGAGCTAGCCCCAGAGTGGGGGAATGTTACCCATTTCTTTCAAGCCATTGCTGGCACCAATTAATGGACATAACAGTATCATGTACATGGCACATGGTATTTGAAATGATCTAGTTGTTGTGGAAAGTTGGGAAATGTGGAAGGGTTGTATAGAAATCCAAAGACATTAATGGGACCGTCATTAAATGCTTGGCATTTATGGACTTTAATCGCATCCATCCTAGTCCGTGGGCCAATTCCAAAAAGACGCCTAGTTTTCGCTTTCGTTGCACCCCCCTCCGAACAAATGTTTGTTATACCAAATTATAGGTAATTATATAGCCGTCAGGGTGGTGTAAATTTCCACTTCAGAAATGTGTCCAAAAGTTTCGAAAAATGAGGATGATTAACCCTACCCCAGTTGAAAACATTACATGTAGCTGTTCTGAATCATTAAGCCCCTACGCGAATCTTAAAAACTTCAGAAGAACCATTTATAGTTGATAACATGCCTCATATAATACCGTCAATGGACACAATTGTCATTTTTTGAAAATATTGAAAATAAATTGAGTTATAGTGAAAAGTGTGATAAAAAGAGTGATTGTTTGGGTACTTTTTCCAAAATGTTGTCTAATATAAAATGATATAAGTTCCGGATTTCAGTGAAACATGCGGATATTAAGGTTTTAAAAACTTCGCAAGGGTATATTCCACATGTTCGAAAAACTAGAATGTGATTCATTCCGTATTTTCGACTTACTATGAAAAAGCTACCCCTACCCCCTATTTTTTAATAATTTAATCCAATTTTTTAAATTTTCAATAGTGTACCCATTCAACACATATGCTCCTTCAAAATTGATTTTAAACAATATAATGATTTGATAATCCGACATTTGTCATTCATAATTTTAAAAATCTCGAAATTTGCCAAAAATTTACTGAAATATTTATATAAAAAAAATAAAAAAATAAAAAGAGACTTTTTTCAATATTTTTCAACAAAAAGTAAAATTGAGTTGTGCAGATCATTTAATAGTGCTATATATAACAAAATATGACTGATATGTCCGTATCACAAGAAAATGTCATAATATTTTACTAAAATGACAGGCAAAATGGGAGGTTGTATGATCATCCCATGCATGATGTACCATACAGGGATGTACTATGATCGCCCCAGGGATCATTGGGGTGTCGGAGGGTCGTCCCATGGGCCATCTGAAGGTCGTACCTTCGACCACGTGACCACATTGAGGTCGTAACGTCGTCACAGTGACCATATAGAGGTCGTATGACAATCCCAGGGACCAGATGGATGTCGTCATCAGGCATCACAAGGTCTTCCCATGGACCATACGGAGATCGGACGGTCATCCCAGATAACATAGGGAGGTCGTATGACCGATATCCGAAATGGGATAGGAATGGGTTATTTATTTAAGGCCTTATCCCAGCGCTGATTTATTCAGTATTGTCAGGAATTCCATTTAGTTTTTTGTTTATTCAGACTTCTCGGAGAAAGATGATTTCCATTAGTTTGTCTTTTAATTAGATTTTTGATTTGGCCATCACACAATATGTCAACCAGATAATTAAATGTTAATCGGTCATATTTTTAGTGACGTCTATTTGTGCGACCATTTTTGTGATAAAATTTTCACAAAATTACTAAACCTTGTGATATAATGATATTGCTGGTTTTTGAACCCAAATAGTCAGATTGTGCTGTAAAAATACAAGATTTAACACATAAAACTATTTTCAGTCGCCAGAAAAATGGCATGTCCTGTCCCGCTCGCCCCTTGGCCAAGGGCAGGGGGTCAGCTGCCCCCCCCCCCGCTCTGGTATATACGTCATGTTACACGCATGTGGGCCCCTGTGACACAGCGTTCCCGATAAACCTACTCCCCGATACGGTGTCCTCATAAAACTACTCTCTCACCTATATTTTGTGCCCCCATATACCTACTCTCCCACACGGTGTGCCCGATAAACCTCTGATATGGCGTCCCCATAAAACTACACTCTCACACAGGGGCCACATAAACCTGCTCTCCGACACATACTATAATTATGAAAATCCATCCATCGTTTGCTCAGCTATAGAGATTGCTAAACACAAAATGCCCTCCCCAAAATCTGGTCGACATCTGTGATGGCCAAATCACAAGTCTAATTAAAAGAAAAACTTATGGAATTTCTGACAATGCTGAATATAGGTCGCTTGCAGAAATTGTCAACGATTATTTTGATAAATAAGATAATAAATTGAAAATTGAAACAACGGTCGCGCTGATTTATTCAGTATTGTCAGGAATTCCATTTAGTTTTTTGTTTATTCAGACTTCTCGGAGAAAGATGATTTCCATTAGTTTTTCTTTTAATTAGATTTTTGATTTGGCCATCACACAATATGTCAACCAGATAATTAAATGTTATTCGGTCATATTTTTAGTGACGTCTATTTGTGCGACCATTTTTGTGATAAAATTTTCACAAAATTACTAAACCTTGTGATATAATGATATTGCTGATTTTGAACCCAAATAGTCAGATTGTGCTGTAAAAATACAAGATTTAATACATAAAACTATTTTCAATCGCCAGAAAAATGGCATGTCCTGTCCCGCTCGCCCCTTGGCCAAGGGCAGGGGGTCAGCTGCCCCCCCCTGGTATATACGTCATGTTACACGCATGTGGCCCCCTGTGACACAGCGTTCCCGATAAACCTACTTCCCGATACGGTGTCCTCATAAAACTACTCTCTCACCTATATTTTGGGCCCCCATATACCTACTCTCCCACACGGTGTGCCCGATAAACCTCTGATATGGCGTCCCCATAAAACTACACTCTCACTCAGGGGCCACATAAACCTGCTCTCCGACACATACTATAATTATGAAAATCCATCCATCGTTTGCTCAGCTAGAGATTGCTAAACACAAAATCTGGTCGACATCTGTGATGGCCAAATCACAAGTCTAATTAAAAGAAAAACTTATGGAATTTCTGACAATGCTGAATATAGGTCGCTTGCAGAAATTGTCAACGATTATTTTGATAAATAAGATAATAAAATTGAAACAACGGTCGCGCTGATTTATTCAGTATTGTCAGGAATTCCATTTAGTTTTTTGTTTATTCAGACTTCTCGGAGAAAGATGATTTCCATTAGTTTTTCTTTTAATTAGATTTTTGATTTGGCCATCACACAATATGTCAACCAGATAATTAAATCTTAATCGGTCATATTTTTAGTGACGTCTATTTGTGCGACCATTTTTGTGATAAAATTTTCACAAAATTACTAAACCTTGTGATATAATGATATTGCTGGTTTTTGAACCCAAATAGTCAGATTGTGCTGTAAAAATACAAGATATAACACATAAAACTATTTTCAGTCGCCAGAAAAATGGCATGTCCTGTCCCGCTCGCCCCTTGGCCAAGGGCACGGGGTCAGCTGCCCCCCTCCCCCGCTCTGGTATATACGTCATGTTACACGCATGTGGGCCCCTGTGACACAGCGTTCCCGATAAACCTACTCCCCGATACGGTGTCCTCATAAAACTACTCTCTCACCTATATTTTGGGCCCCCATATACCTACTCTCCCACACGGTGTGTCCGATAAACCTCTGATATGGCGTCCCCATAAAACTACACTCTCACCCAGGGACCACATAAACCTGCTCTCCGACACATACTATAATTATGAAAATCCATCCAACGTTTGCTCAGCTAGAGATTGCTAAACACAAAATCTGGTCGACATCTGTGATGGCCAAATCACAAGTCTAATTAAAAGAAAAACTTATGGAATTTCTGACAATGCTGAAAATAGGTTGCTTGCAGAAATTGTCAACGATTATTTTGATAAATAAGATAATAAAATTGAAACAACGGTCGCGCTGATTTATTCAGTATTGTCAGGAATTCCATTTAGTTTTTTGTTTATTCAGACTTCACGGAGAAAGATTATTTCCATTTGTTTGTCTTTTAATTATATTTTTGATTTGGCCATCACACAATATGTCAACCAGATAATTAAATTTTAATCGGTCATATTTTTAGTGACGTCTATTTGTGCGACCATTTTTGTGATAAAATTTTCACAAAATTACTAAACCTTGTGATATAATGATATTGCTGGTTTTTGAACCCAAATAGTCAGATTGTGCTGTAAAAATACAAGATTTAACACATAAAACTATTTTCAGTCGGCAGAAAAATGGCATGTCCTGTCCCGCTCGCCCCATGGCCAAAGGCAGGGGGTCAGCTGCCCCCCCCCCCCCCCCCGCTCTGGTATATACGTCATGTTACACGCATGTGGCCCCCTGTGACACAGCGTTCCCGATAAACCTACTTCCCGATACGGTGTCCTCATAAAACTACTCTCTCACCTATATTTTGGGCCCCCATATACCTACTCTCCCACACGGTGTGCCCGATAAACCTCTGATATGGCGTCCCCATAAAACTACACTCTCACCCAGGGGCCACATAAACCTGCTCTCCGACACATACTATAATTATGAAAATCCATCCATCGTTTGCTCAGCTAGACATTGCTAAACACAAAATCTGGTCGACATCTGTGATGGCCAAATCACAAGTCTAATTAAAAGAAAAACTTATGGAATTTCTGACAATGCTGAAAATAGGTCGCTTGCAGAAATTGTCAACGATTATTTTGATAAATAAGATAATAAAATTGAAACAACGGTCGCGCTGATTTATTCAGTATTGTCAGGAATTCCATTTAGTTTTATGTTTATTCAGACTTATGGGAGAAAGATGATTTCCATTAGTTTTTCTTTTAATTAGATTTTTGATTTGGCCATCACACAATATGTCAACCAGATAATTAAATGTTAATCGGTCATATTTTTAGTGACGTCTATTTGTGCGACCATTTTTGTGATAAAATTTTCACAAAATTACTAAACCTTGTGATATAATGATATTGCTGGTTTTTGAACCCAAATAGTCAGATTGTGCTGTAAAAATACAAGATATAACACATAAAACTATTTTCAGTCGCCAGAAAAATGGCATGTCCTGTCCCGCTCGCCCCTTGGCCAAGGGCACGGGGTCAGCTGCCCCCCTCCCCCGCTCTGGTATATACGTCATGTTACACGCATGCGGGCCCCTGTGACACAGCGTTCCCGATAAACCTACTCCCCGATACGGTGTCCTCATAAAACTACTCTCTCACCTATATTTTGGGCCCCCATATACCTACTCTCCCACACGGTGTGCCCGATAAACCTCTGATATGGCGTCCCCATAAAACTAGACTCGCACCCAGGGGCCACATAAACCTGCTCTCCGACACATACTATAATTATGAAAATCCATCCATCGTTTGCTCAGCTAGAGATTGCTAAACACAAAATCTGGTCGACATCTGTGATGGCCAAATCACAAGTCTAATTAAAAGAAAAACTTATGGAATTTCTGACAATGCTGAATATAGGTCGCTTGCAGAAATTGTCAACGATTATTTTGATAAATAAGATAATAAAATTGAAACAACGGTCGCGCTGATTTATTCAGTATTGTCAGGAATTCCATTTAGTTTTTTGTTTATTCAGACTTCTCGGAGAAAGATGATTTCCATTAGTTTTTCTTTTAATTAGATTTTTGATTTGGCCATCACACAATATGTCAACCAGATAATTAAATGTTAATCGGTCATATTTTTAGTGACGTCTATTTGTGCGACCATTTTTGTGATAAAATTTTCACAAAATTACTAAACCTTGTGATATAATGATATTGCTGGTTTTTGAACCCAAATAGTCAGATTGTGCTGTAAAAATACAAGATATAACACATAAAACTATTTTCATTCGCCAGAAAAATGGCATGTCCTGTCCCGCTCGCCCCTTGGCCAAGGGCACGGGGTCAGTTGCCCCCCCGCTCTGGTATATACGTCATGTTACACGCATGTGGGCCCCTGTGACACAGCGTTCCCGATAAACCTACTCCCCGATACGGTGTCCTCATAAAACTACTCTCTCACCTATATTTTGGGCCCCCATATATCTACTCTCCCACACGGTGTGTCCGATAAACCTCTGATATGGCGTCCCCATAAAACTACACTCTCACCCAGGGACCACATAAACCTGCTCTCCGACACATACTATAATTATGAAAATCCATCCATCGTTTGCTCAGCTAGAGATTGCTAAACACAAAATCTGGTCGACATCTGTGATGGCCAAATCACAAGTCTAATTAAAAGAAAAACTTATGGAATTTCTGACAATGCTGAAAATAGGTCGCTTGCAGAAATTGTCAACGATTATTTTGATAAATAAGATAATGAAATTGAAACAACGGTCGCGCTGATTTATTCAGTATTGTCAGGAATTCCATTTAGTTTTTTGTTTATTCAGACTTCTCGGAGAAAGATGATTTCCATTAGTTTTTCTTTTAATTAGATTTTTGATTTGGCCATATCACAATATGTCAACCAGATAATTAAATGTTAATCGGTCATATTTTTAGTGACGTCTATTTGTGCGACCATTTTTGTGATAAACTTTTCACAAAATTACTAAGCCTTGTGATATAATGATATTGCTGGTTTTTGAACCCAAATAGTCAGATTGTGCTGTAAAAATACAAGATTTAACACACAAAACTATTTTCAGTCGCCAGAAAAATGGCATGTCCTGTCCCGCTCACCCCTTGACCAAGGGCAGGGGGTCAGCTGCCCCCCCCCCACTCTGGTATATACGTCATGTTACACGCATGTGGGCCCCTGTGACACAGCGTTACCGATAAACCCACTCCCGGATACGGTGTCCTCATAAAACTACTCTCTCACCTATATTTTGGGTCCACATAAACCTGCTCTTCGACACATACTACTAGTATAATTATGAAAATCCATCCATCGTTTGCTCAGCTAGAAATTGCTAAGCACAAAATCTGGTCGACATCTGTGATGGCCAAATCACAAGTCTAATTAAAAGAAAAACTTATGGAATTTCTGACAATGCTGAATATAGGTCGCTTGCAGAAATTGTCAACGATTATTTTGATAAATAAGATAATAAAATTGAAACAACGGTCGCGCTGATTTATTCCGTATTGTCGGGAATTCCATTTAGTTTTTTGTTTATTCAGACTTCTCGGAGAAAGATGATTTCCATTAGTTTGTCTTTTAAATAGATTTTTGATTTGGCCATCACACAATATGTCAACCAGATAATTAAATCATAATCGGTCATATTTTTAGTGACGTCTATTTGTGCGACCATTTTTATGATAAAATTTTCACAAAATTACTAAACCTTGTGATATAATGATATTGCTGGTTTTTGAACCCAAATAGTCAGATTGTGCTGTAAAAATACAAGATTTAACACATAAAACTACTTT
The DNA here is from genome assembly GCA_032622095.1 of Siphonodentalium dalli. Lineage (NCBI taxonomy): Eukaryota > Metazoa > Mollusca > Scaphopoda > Gadilida > Siphonodentaliidae > Siphonodentalium > Siphonodentalium dalli. The sequence goes on along the minus strand of CP136068.1, from coordinate 174,615,464 downwards.
CAGTCGCCAGAAAAATGGCATGTCCTGTCCCGCTCGCCCCTTGGCCAAGGGCAGAGGGTCAGCTGCCCCCCCCCGCTCTGGTATATACGTCATGTTACACGCATGTGGGCCCCTGTGACACAGCGTTCCCGATAAACCTATACCCCCCGATACGGTGTCCTCATAAAACTACTCTCTCACCTATATTTTGGGTCCCCATATACCTACTCTCCCACACGGTGTGTCCGATAAACCTCTGATATGGCGTCCCCATAAAACTACACTCTCACTCAGGGGCCACATAAACCTGCTCTCCGACACATATACTATAATTATGAAAGTCCATCCATCGTTTGATCAGCTAGAGATTGCTAAACACAAAATCTGGTCGACATCTGTGATGGCCAAATCACAAGTCTAATTAAAAGAAAAACTTATGGAATTTCTGCCAATGCTGAATATAGGTCGCTTGCAGAAATTGTCAACGATTATTTTGATAAATAAGATAATGAAATTGAAACAACGGTCGCGCTGATTTATTCAGTATTGTCAGGAATTCCATTTAGTTTTTTGTTTATTCAGACTTCTCGGAGAAAGATGATTTCCATTAGTTTTTCTTTTAATTAGATTTTTGATTTGGCCATATCACAATATGTCAACCAGATAATTAAATGTTAATCGGTCATATTTTTAGTGACGTCTATTTGTGCGACCATTTTTGTGATAAACTTTTCACAAAATTACTAAGCCTTGTGATATAATGATATTGCTGGTTTTTGAACCCAAATAGTCAGATTGTGCTGTAAAAATACAAGATTTAACACACAAAACTATTTTCAGTCGCCAGAAAAATGGCATGTCCTGTCCCGCTCACCCCTTGACCAAGGGCAGGGGGTCAGCTGCCCCCCCCCACTCTGGTATATACGTCATGTTACACGCATGTGGGCCCCTGTGACACAGCGTTACCGATAAACCCACTCCCGGATACGGTGTCCTCATAAAACTACTCTCTCACCTATATTTTGGGTCCACATAAACCTGCTCTTCGACACATACTACTAGTATAATTATGAAAATCCATCCATCGTTTGCTCAGCTAGAAATTGCTAAGCACAAAATCTGGTCGACATCTGTGATGGCCAAATCACAAGTCTAATTAAAAGAAAAACTTATGGAATTTCTGACAATGCTGAATATAGGTCGCTTGCAGAAATTGTCAACGATTATTTTGATAAATAAGATAATAAAATTGAAACAACGGTCGCGCTGATTTATTCCGTATTGTCGGGAATTCCATTTAGTTTTTTGTTTATTCAGACTTCTCGGAGAAAGATGATTTCCATTAGTTTGTCTTTTAAATAGATTTTTGATTTGGCCATCACACAATATGTCAACCAGATAATTAAATCATAATCGGTCATATTTTTAGTGACGTCTATTTGTGCGACCATTTTTATGATAAAATTTTCACAAAATTACTAAACCTTGTGATATAATGATATTGCTGGTTTTTGAACCCAAATAGTCAGATTGTGCTGTAAAAATACAAGATTTAACACATAAAACTACTTTCAGTCGCCAGAAAAATGGCATGTCCTGTCCCGCTCGCCCCTTGGCCAAGGGCAGAGGGTCAGCTGCCCCCCCCCGCTCTGGTATATACGTCATGTTACACGCATGTGGGCCCCTGTGACACAGCGTTCCCGATAAACCTATACCCCCCGATACGGTGTCCTCATAAAACTACTCTCTCACCTATATTTTGGGTCCCCATATACCTACTCTCCCACACGGTGTGTCCGATAAACCTCTGATATGGCGTCCCCATAAAACTACACTCTCACTCAGGGGCCACATAAACCTGCTCTCCGACACATATACTATAATTATGAAAGTCCATCCATCGTTTGATCAGCTAGAGATTGCTAAACACAAAATCTGGTCGACATCTGTGATGGCCAAATCACAAGTCTAATTAAAAGAAAAACTTATGGAATTTCTGCCAATGCTGAATATAGGTCGCTTGCAGAAATTGTCAACGATTATTTTGATAAATAAGATAATAAATTGAAAATTGAAACAACGGTCTCGCTGATTTATTCCATATTGTCAGGAATTCCATTTAGTTTTTTGTTTATTCAGACTTCTCGGAGAAAGATGATTTCTATTGGTTTTTCTTTTAATTAGATTTTTGATTTGGCCATCACACAATATGTCAACCAGATAATTAAATCTTAATCGGTCATATTTTTAGTGAAGTCTATTTGTGCGACCATTTTTGTGATAAAATTTTCACAAAATTACTAAACCTTGTGATATAATGATATTGCTGGTTTTTGAACCCAAATAGTCATATTGTGCTGTAAAAATACAAGATTTAACACATAAAACTATTTTCAGTCGCCAGAAAAATGGCATGTCCTGTCCCGCTCGCCCCTTGGCCAAGGGCAGCTGCCCCCCACTCTGGTATATACGTCATGTTACACGCATGTGGGCCCCCGTGACACAGCGTTACCGACAAACCCACTCCCCGATACGGTGTCCTCATAAAACTACTCTCTCACCTATATTTTGGGTCCCCATATACCTACTCTCCCACATGGTGTGCCCGATAAACCTCTGATATGGCGTCCCCATAAAACTACACTCTCACTCAGGGGCCACATACACCTGCTCTCCGACACATACTATAATTATGAAAATCGATCCATCCATCGTTTGCTCAGCTGGAGATTGCTAAACACAAAATTCCCTCCCCAAAATCTGGTCGACATCTGTGATGGCCAAATCACAAGTCTAATTAAAAGAAAAACTTATGGAATTTCTGCCAATGCTGAATATAGGTCGCTTGCAGAAATTGTCAACGATTATTTTGATAAATAAGATAATAAATTGAAAATTGAAACAATGGTCGCGCTGATTTATTCCGTATTGTCAGGAATTCCATATAGTTTTTTGTTTATTCAGACTTCTTGGAGAAAGATGATTTCCTTTGGTTTTTCTTTTAATTAGATTTTTGATTTGGCCATCACACAATATATGTCAACCAGATAATTAAATCTTAATCGGTCATATTTTTTGTGACGTCTATTTGTGCGACCATTTGTGTTATAAAATTTTCACAAAATTACTAAACCTTGTGATATAATGATATTGCTGGTTTTTGAACCCAAATAGTCAGATTGTGCTGTAAAAATACAAGATTTAACACATAAAACTATTTTCAGTCGCCAGAAAAATGGCATGTCCTGTCCCGCTCGCCCCTTGGCCAAGGGCAGGGGGGTCGGTTGCCCCCCCCCCGCTCTGGTATATACGTCATGTTAATCGCATGTGGGCCCATGTGACACAGCGTTCCCGATAAACCTACTCCCCGATACGGTGTCCTCATAAAACTACTGCCTTACCTATATTTTGGGCCCCCATATACCTACTCTCCCACACGGTGTGCCCGATAAACCTCTGATATGGCGTCCCCATAAAACTACACTCTCACCCAGGGGCCACATAAACCTGCTCTCCGACACATACTATAATTATGAAAATCCATCCATCGTTTGCTCAGCTAGAGATTGCTAAACACAAAATCTGGTCGACATCTGTGATGGTCAAATCACAAGTCTAATTAAAAGAAAAACTTATGGAATTTCTGAAAATGCTGAATATAGGTCGCTTGCAGAAATTGTCAACGATTATTTTGATAAATAAGATAATAAAATTGAAACAACGGTCGCGCTGATTTATTCAGTATTGTCAGGAATTCCATTTCGTTTTTTGTTTATTCAGACTTCTCGGAGAAAGATGATTTCCATTAGTTTGTCTTTTAATTAGATTTTTGATTTGGCCATCACACAACTAGTCAAAAATACAAGATTTAACACATAAAACTATTTTCAGTCACCAGAAAAATGGCGTGTCCTGTCCCGCTCGCCCCTTGACCAAGGGCAGGGGGTCAGCTGCCCCCCGCTCTGCCCCCATTCTTCCGGCGCCTCAGAACCTACTGGCCCTCACATGGCCCGATAAACCTGCTAAACACGCTTAACACGACGGACAGCATATATTATATAGACAGAGTGTACAGAGTGTACTAGGCCTATCACAATCAGTGATCAGTCCCATAAAACGATTATCTTCTGGCCCATAAACCCTACTCTCATAATCACGTCCCCATATATATAGTTTTCCAGTCCCACAAACCTGCTCTCTGAAAATCAGGTCCCCATATAAGGAATGTCTCTCTGGCCCATAAACCATATCTTCCCCGAATGTTGTTCCCATAAACCTGTATCTCATTCGTGGATATGATTCAAGATTATTCTGGTTGCGTGGAGAGAGTTCATATTCTGAAAAGGGCTACCGATAGACAGTGCGTCGGGGCATTACTATTAATTTGGCACGTGCTTCTAACGCCACTGGAAAGTAGTGTCCCCACATCACTGTTTCAGGACCGGTTGGCACATAAACCACCAAACACTCTCCGGGGAGAGAGAGAGAGAGAGAGAGAGAGAGAGAGAGAGAGAATGAGACTGTCTGGGTAAAGTGAGGATGTAATTCAGTTGCAGCTGATTGGTTACAATGCTGTACATATACTATTGTTTGTGTCATTGCTACGCCCGTCGCCGTGAGATGTCAGACGATCTGGGGCGGGTAAGTTTCGCGCTTAGCGGTAATATTCCATGCTTTTCACGAAGTGTGTGTACCTATCATATCCTTATGAAAATCGCTTTGTTTTCAAAATATATCTTTGGACCGCGTCAAATATTTTAATATTATCACGATGGCTGAGTTCCTGTGATCCGCACAAAAGAGTTTGTTCTGATAAAATAACATTCGGTATGGCGCATATAAGTTCAGTCCTTTGGCCATTGTATTCAGGACATTCCAATAAGAAGTGATGTGCTGTTTCTATTTTGCCACAGTGACAGAGAGGGGACGTTTTAATGTGATTACTCATTGGTCAAGGGCAGGGGGGTCAGCTGCCCCCTCTGCCCCCCTCTTCCGGCGCCCCTGTATATAAACAGAGTGGTGGTAATTTTATACCATGCCCTTCATCGTTTTGTAAGGAGATTTTGAATTCTGAAATTCTTTAACAATTTTATAACGTCCCTATATCATTGGTCAAGGGCAGGGGGGTCAGCTGCCCCCTCTGCCCCCCTCTTCCGGCGCCCCTGTATATAAGCAGAGTGGTGGTAATTTTATACCATGCCCTTCATCGTTTTGTAAGGAGATTTTGAATTCTGAAATTCTTTAACAATTTTATAACGTCCCTATATCAAGACGCTCCGCGATAGTTTTACAACAACAACAACAACAACAGCCACCAGCGCTACCCTTATTAAAATATTGTTAACTATCCATGATCTTGAAATTATCTTTAAAATAGGTTGGGATTATTTTTATAATAAACATTCCAACAAACATGTTGTGCAAGGAATATGTGGTTTTACCGAAATGTGATACGCTACCGCGGAAATCTGCTAAAAAGTTAGGCCCTGCCAGCGCCAACAAGAATTTTTTTTTTATTGAGGATATAAATATAAAAAACGATTAGACAGACAGACGGGCGGACGTAAAGCACAAACATTAGAGTAACGATATATTGAGACATATACATGGGCATATAAAAAATTAATTCCCATATATATCTTTATTGCCTCCCATATGGAGAGATTATACATACATTATATTACACAACATAAACACTAAAGGAGAAGCCACTCTACACATGTACACCGCCGGGTAAATTTGAGAATATACAATCTTTGCGGGTATAGTTATAGTTCCGTTGCGGATTCATTCTACCACACGGGTATCATGTCAGTAAATCTGTACTCCCTTCACAATGTTGCATGCATGTAGAAGAAAGACTGCAGCATCGATGATGGGAACAAACATCTCATAATCCCCTCACACCTCCTAATTAGCCACTGATTACTGCTAATTGATTTTTGGGGGCGGGTTGTCCGGGGGCGGGTTGTCTCAGAGTGAAAGGGGGCGGGTTGTCTCTGGGGCGGGTAGTCACGGACCCACGATGATAAGGTCTTCAACATTAATCAAAGTATTTGTTCTTTCGAGAATGTTTACGTTTCCTAGGAAAAGTGATGAAGGCGACTCCTCCGAGAGAGAAGCTAAAAACTCGTACTGCTTTATACCGTGAATATTAATCACCCTTTCCCAGGTTCTACCTGGATGGACAGTGATATAATATACACGGAGTGTTATATGTCCTTGAATCGAGTTATGGGAATATAATGGGGCATGGGTAGTTATGTCACAAATAGGGATAACACATTGGCCTATATAACAATATTTACCTTGACCCTACAAGTAATATATAGTGGATATATACCGACACAAACAAGGGGGGGGGGCAAATTTATTCCCGGCACGTATGCCGCTTCGATGGGACCAACAAACAATTTGTTTCCGCAGGCAGGCAGTTATCGTGTTGTATTTTGTTGAAAATTTTGAAATATAAGAAATTCATATACAGGCGTTTACAGTGAACTCCCCCCGCATCCTCTGTTTTAAAACTCTGTTTTAGTGTTAAAGGGGGGGGGGGGGTTCAAAGATGGTATAAAAAAAACTGCCGAAAACGGAAAAAAAATTGGACGCGTGGGTGGGTGGGTACAAACAAGGTTCGAAAGTAAAAAATCAGCATACGTGACTGAAAATTTTGTCCGACCGCCCCCCTGACACAAAATGGAATAAATAAAATATACGTACGCATATCGTGGTGAACAGTAGTATCCTTCGTTATAACATTTATATACTTCTCAGTTTTAAGTTTATCCCGAATGATTCCACTCAACTCAGTCATATAAATACATAAACTTCGTGTAACAAACTCCGAAATGGATAAAATAAACACCGTATTGTTGGCAATATATCTTTTCCAATTGTGCAATGAAACATATCCACGGCGCACACAATTGTTGAGAACACTTTCTCGATTACCAATAAGTGACAGCGATCTGTAAGGTTTGTTGTACACACACAAAGAGCAATACGCCGCGCCATGATAACGATCGAGATGTGTATTCAATCCGCCACGGTCCCAATAGGCCATGATTTATCAATCCTATAATTTATTTACAACCACTTCATTTCTTTTGAGTACCTATACTTTGAAATTCTGAAACCATAAACAGACACTCCTATAAGACATATAAATATATATAGACTGTTGTGGTTAATACATATGTTGGGTCTGATTATTGCTTTTCAAATATTTGCTGCAATAAATCACGCTGTAATATATGGATCTGCTGTATATATGCATATGGCGCGTTCTGTATTCTTATAATGATTACATATAAATACATACTTGATCGGAGGGGTTATCAGATATTGTTTAATATCTAATCCCAACCACAGGGGACACAAGTGCACACCCCCGTTTATGTGCTATCACCAACCCGGAAGGTATCACCATACCGGACCATGCGGTGTTTGATAAATGAACATATCATCCCTCATATGAATGTATTATCTCCCAGTTGAATGGTTATATCCACTATTAAAACATAATCAATAAGATAGCGACCATAGCTTGCTCTCACCCCGGTAAATGTGATGGAAATTCCGACTCAATTCAGATTTGATAATAAAATGTAGTCGCTTTTTGACGTTAGGTAGTTCGTTCGAGGCGTATTTATCTGCCGCTGACGGCGGAAAATGCATGTATCAATAGAAAAATAAAAGGTTCCACATGCACATGAAGTGTTAACCGTGTCCCTACATGTGACCAGTCGCGAAAACATGCACGTTACGAGTTCAAACAGACACGACAGTGTCCACGTGCACTACAAATACTCAACCCCTTATATCGTCACGTCCCTACATGGCTAAGTGTACATTACAATTAACTTCCACACAAGGAATGGCGTGCATGGCTTTTTATGAGACACAAACACTGTGCTGGCTACTAAAACCATCCTAATTAGACACCATACGAACGGTTCGAGCTGCTCGCTTCATTGGCGGCAAACATGACCGGTGATGATGACATATCGAGGGTTAATTGCCAGGATTTGTTGGGCAATATTCCTTATTTCTTCGCCAATCTAGTCGACGTTAGTTCCTCTATACTTACATGTGTGGAGTTCTTGGTGGTACGATTGCGACAATATTGAAATTCTGGCAAGTTAGGGGTCAATAGCTGCACTTCTGCGCGGCGTGGCCCCGTCCGTGCGTGGGGTAGGTTTTCGTGTGCACATATCCTAATGTTTGGCAACTAAAATCACCCCAGGCGGCCCATGGGCCGTCCTGGCTGGTTAGCTTCATCGCGACAAACATACCGTGACATCTGCATTTCGAGTGTTAATTGCCTGTCATGGCATTGGTGAGCGATTCCCACTTGTTTCTATACGGATGCAGTCCATGGTATAGTTCCGCTACATATATATGTGGAATTCTTAGCGGTACGATGGCGACATAGGGGTCCAGTCTGCAAGTAATGTCAATACCGACACCAGATTTAAATTCTGGCAAGTTAGGGATTAATATCGTCAATTCTGCGTGGCCGCGGCCCCAAACAGATCCCACACTGTTCTGGTCTCTAAATCCCACCTAAACACAATGTGGCCGTCTGGGCTGATCCGGATCCTAGCTGCTCAGGGTGGTCTTTAATCGTGGCACCCTGTCAATATATTTGGGCTGGTATTATGCGATTCGGGGCTGGATTAATACGACTCCATATGATAACAAAGAAAATAAATATTAATTTCCGGCTAACATTTACTCCGCGATGCACATGTGAAAGCTATTGACACAGGGAAAGCGAAGTTTTACGGTTGGGACCTCGGACGATTGGGACCTTGAGTAAGGTAATATTAAGTTAGTATTAAAGTAGTATATTATAATTTTACCACGTCTTGTCTACACTCCATAATTCACTTCAGATTCTCGTGCTCCAAATATCTTCATAAAGGGCAGCAGAATGTAGACCTTCAACGAGTACAATATATAACTTACTCCTATTTAACCCTTTACCCAACAGAACGGCCCTGTGCCAATGCATTCTCTTATATATGCGAGTCGACCATAGGTCGCCTCGCATATATAAGAGAATGCATTGGCTGAACACATTAAAAATTATAAAATGTTAAAGAATGTAAGAAAATAATGGTAAAAAGTGTTAAAAACAGATTTTTTTTAGGCCAATGCATTCTCTTATATATGCGAGGCGACCTATGGTCGACTCGCATATATAAGAGAATGCATTGGCACAGGGCATAACTGTAACTATCACAATGTGGTCAAGGAGCCGGTTCCAATGATATCCATATTTGTATGGTTCTATTGAGACAGACCGAAGATATTTTAGGCTGTTGAAGCTTTATTTGGCCGGTTTTGGCCGGTTTGTTGGGTAAAGGGTTAAATTCGCGCAGTACTATTTTTCGCTCAGTTTTGAATTTGCGCACTTTAAATTCGCGCAGTACTATTTTTCGCTCAGTTTTGAATTCGCGCACTTTAAAGGTACTCAACCCGATAAAACTCCTCTCAATTACTATTTCAATGGCTTCGGGGGTCAAAAATATTTGATTCGAGTCGAGGAAGTCACCCATCAAAGCTCAGATTTGTTAGATATCGATTTTAGAAATCTATTATTTTTCATTATCGGGAATACTATCTGGCCCAGAACTCAGTCAAAATTGCGTTAAAATTACCACTTGATTTTAGAGTTATCCATCCTTGTCTGTTTGAATAGATTTGGAGAACACATCCAGAGCAGATTACGGCAGTTAGCAGTACTCATCTCGAGTTTATAACAAATTTCAAAAATCAATATCTAATAACTCTGAGCTTTGTTTGATGGGTTCCTCGACTCGAATCAAATATTTTTTACCCCCAAAGCCAAAGAAATAGTAATATAGGACCCTCCGATCGGATTGTTGTTGTTGGAATCTGTTGAGATGGGGACCCTCTTTATGGGTTGAGTACCTTTAAATTCGCGCACCTAGCTGCGGTAATATTTCGGTGATATTTTCGTATATCTTGGAGCTGATGACAGTTTCGGTTCTTAGTCATTGCTGGAGATAGTATATGTGTGTATTAAACACCGTCGCTGTGGATTTACATCGTGTAGACAATAAACTAGTAACAACATGCATCATTTTGTGGCGACCTGGAATATTAGTATTTCTTATATAAGTTCAACAATGTCTATGTTACCATGATTTGTCGCTTGACATTGTGAGAAATGGTCTTGATAGCCGTTGGTCGAATGTAAATATATGCATACAGAGAGAGAGAGAGAGAGAGAGAGAGAGAGAGAGAGAGAGAGAGAGATAATCATTTATTAACGTGACATGTGCAATACATAAATCATTAATATATATATATATATATTTCAATTACAATTAGCACCCGGCCCATAGAGCCTACATGTGACGCGTAATAGTATAAGTATTTAGGGACATGACAATCTGCGGAATGGGATGGAATATGGAATAGAACGACAATCTGCGGAACAGAATTTCAAATTGCGTGGAACGGCCGATATCTCGAGGAATACAGGGCGTAGGGCGCTCATGTTGGTGTCTAACGAAAGGCCCACATTCGCCCTATCCACACATATTAACCCCGCCACTGACCGGACACCAGAAGTTGCATTATTTGATCGAAAACTGACCTAACATGGGGTGAAATTTGGGATAGCATGGCAATCTGCGGAACGGAATTTCAAATTGCGTGGAACGGCCGATATCTCGAGGAATACAGGGCGTAGGGCGCTCATTTTGGTGTCTAACGAAAGGCCGATATTCGCCCTATCCAAACATATTAACCCCGCCACTGAACGGACACCGGAAGTTGCATTATTCGGTCGAAAACTGACCTAACATAAAATGCCACAAACACGAAAAACTGCGTTCGACATTAATGTTTAGAATTTAGATTTCTCGACGAATACGCTAGCAAACACCAAGTTTTAGGTATCAAATAACGCAGTGGAATACTGTGCACTCGTTTTTATCTACAATATGGCTGTTTTAGTGCGAAAACTGTAATAGCGAAACGCAAACAAGCGCCGATAAAACAGCTAAAAATAGACTCGATGTTTACATTTACACGATCGATTTCAGCTGGTATATTCAATATAATGGGGCGTATAGTATATCAAAATGTAGGATTAGACACAGGGAATGTATTTTTTTCCAAATGGGTCCACCACGCGGTGAAATTGTTGCAGAAATTCGCTCCAAAATATTCGCACTTCAGTTGTGACTAAAAGCCCAGATGCCGGAGCCCGGCGACTAAAAGCCAAGTTACAAAATAGATTAACTGGTTTGAACGCATGAATATGTCAATGGTCAGACTGTTGGAAATAATACCCAATTTTTTTATAGACTTATATAAACACTTACGTGTGAAACTCGAATTTTAATTAAATCCATGATTGTGTAGTCTCTCGTATATCACGAACACTGCGCGCACACATTTTATTGGAATACATGCCATCTTTGCCTTGTGTTTTGTTTAGTTTAGTTTTTTTGGCGACCAAAGATGAGATGTGTTCGCACCACACTGTGCTAAGGCCAATGAAATCACTGAATTTCAGATTATCAGCTTAACCGCATTATTTCATTAGTATCTGAAGCAAATTAATGAACACCATAAACAATAGAAAATTAACACAGCTCTTCGTGCGGGATAATCTTTAAAGCCAGTGACACCTCAGTCATCCTGACAGACTGTACAAACATAATGATAATGGGGCATTATGCATCATGAATATTTTTCTTAATTGGAATTGTCAAATCTAACATGCATGTTGTGGCTTCTAAGTAAACAAATTACCAGTTTTTTTAAATGGAGGCATGATGTTAAAGGACTCTAAGTTGCAATTAAGACCCTCGCGATAAATGCTTCAACAAACGCTCTTTATTGACTACCCTATACATGTTCTATGTATACTATAGGGCGACTGTATATACACAGACGGTATAGATAACTTTTAAGAGTGTTAACAATATTTTATTAGAACGAAAAAACAGAACGTCACATTTACAATGTATACATAGAAAAATAACAAATAGTTCAAATGGCGATATGATAACAAGCAATAAGCCTATGGCTTTTATAAAAATCCTTTCCTCTAGAAATGTTACCCCGAGTGTCAATAGAGACAGCTGCATGGTAAAGAAAGCGGGGATTTGAATATAGTTATGTTTTCTCAGGTTTTTTGTGAAGTAGGTTAAGCGAGTGCGGGGTTGAGAAGGGTTGGGTGTGATTGAGAAGATAATGGAGTAGGTAGGAAAAACAATGAAACAGGAAGGAAAAAATGTGTGGTAAATGGTGCATACAAGCATACATGTATATAGTCGAAATTTTAAATTATGGTAGTGTCCAACATAGAAACGGAATTAGAAATCAAATATGTCTCAGCACTCAGAAGATGTGATATAATGAAACTAGATAATTGTTATATGCTGGTAGCGTGTATCAATAAAGTAAATAAAATTAGTAAATACAATCAGTTTTAAGTGCATCAATATGCCAAGGTCATCACTGATTTCATTTAATAAAATTTAACAAAGCATATTTGGATTTTATGCCCAGTGTTGTCAATGCATGTCGCTCTACAAGAACGATGTCGTGTATTTGATTTAAATAAAGTTTTTATAAAATAGGCTTATTGCTTGTTATCATATCGCCATTTGAACTATTTGTTATTTTTCTATGTATACATTGTAAATGTGACGTTCTGTTTTTTCGTTCTAATAAAATATTGTTAACACTCTTAAAAGTTATCTATACCGTCTGTGTATATGCAGTCGCCCTATAGTATACATAGAACATGTATAGGGTAGTCAATAAAGAGCGTTTGTTGAAGCATTTATTGCGAGGGTCTTAATTGCAACTAAGAGTCCTTTAACATCATGCCTCCATTTAAAAAAACTGGTAATTTGTTTACTTAGAAGCCACAACATGCATGTTAGATTTGACAATTCCAATTAACAAAAATATTCATGATGCATAATGCCCCATTATCATTATGTTTGTACAGTCTGTCAGGATGACTGAGGTGTCACTGGCTTTAAAGATTATCCCGCACGAAGAGCTGTGTTAATTTTCTATTGTTTATGGTGTTCATTAATTTGCTTCAGATACTAATGAAATAATGCGGTTAAGCTGATAATCTGAAATTCAGTGATTTCATTGGCCTTAGCACATTGTGGTGCGAACACATCTCATCTTTGGTCGCCCAAAAAACTAAACTAAACAAAACACAAGGCAAAGATGGCATGTATTCCAATAAAATGTGTGCGCGCAGTGTTCGTGATATACGAGAGACTACACAATCATGGATTTAATTAAAATTCGAGTTTCACACGTAAGTGTTTATATAAGTCTATAAAAAAAAAAAGGGTATTATTTCCAACAGTCTGACCATTGACATATTCATGCGTTCAAACCAGTTAATCTATTTTGTAACTTGGCTTTTAGTCGCCGGGCTCCGGCATCTGGGCTTTTAGTCACAACTGAAGTGCGAATATTTTGGAGCGAATTTCTGCAACAATTTCACCGCGTGGTGGACCCATTTGGAAAAAAATACATTCCCTGTGTCTAATCCTACATTTTGATATACTATACGCCCCATTATATTGAATATACCAGCTGAAATCGATCGTGTAAATGTAAACATCGAGTCTATTTTTAGCTGTTTTATCGGCGCTTGTTTGCGTTTCGCTATTACAGTTTTCGCACTAAAACAGCCATATTGTAGATAAAAACGAGTGCACAGTATTCCACTGCATTATTTGATACCTAAAACTTGGTGTTTGCTAGCGTATTCGTCGAGAAATCTAAATTCTAAACATTAATGTCGAACGCAGTTTTTCGTGTTTGTGGCATTTTATGTTAGGTCAGTTTTCGACCGAATAATGCAACTTCCGGTGTCCGTTCAGTGGCGGGGTTAATATGTGTGGATAGGGCGAATATCGGCCTTTCGTTAGACACCAAAATGAGCGCCCTACGCCCTGTATTCCTCGAGATATCGGCCGTTCCACGCAATTTGAAATTCTGTTCCGCAGATTGCCATGCTATCCCAAATTTCACCCCATGTTAGGTCAGTTTTCGATCAAATAATGCAACTTCTGGTGTCCGGTCAGTGGCGGGGTTAATATGTGTGGATAGGGCGAATGTGGGCCTTTCGTTAGACACCAACATGAGCGCCCTACGCCCTGTATCCCTCGAGATATCGGCCGTTCCACGCAATTTGAAATTCTGTTCCGCAGATTGTCGTTCTATTCCATATTCCATCCCATTCCGCAGATTGTGATGTCCCAGTATTTACATGGTTTGGTCCAACACATGTGGACTATCCTCAGTGATGATATAAAGAGAATATAAAGTAGAGAATTTCATTTTAATCTTACACAATTTGGAGATATTCGAGTTTATATATTTTGTATTCTTATATGTTGATACGTTTGGTGTATAATTTACCTGTATATGAATCGTTTTCTTCGCATAAAAGCATCAAAAAGAAATTTTGCTAGTTGTCGGGGAAATAACATTAGCTCACTAAAAGAGTCGTCAATGTGGTCTGTTTTAAACATGTCGTTAATATATCTTGGGACGATACATGTATAGGCGTTATGTCTATTCAACCGTTCATATGTAAACATTGCCCTATTGTATTATACACTATGGACTGTGGTTTAGATTTAAACGTGGCAGTCGTACTATTTTTCGCTCAGTTTTAAATTCGCGCACCGATGGGTGCGCGAAAAATAGTACTGCGCGAATTTAAATACGAGTAAGGTATGGTGTGAACCTTTATTTCAGCTACGATATATATGGTAAACTCGATACCCAATATATGGAAAGATGTGGGGCTCGATACCCAATATATGGAAGGATGTGGGGCTCGATACCCAATATATGGAAAGATGTGGGGCTCGATACCCAATATATGGAAAGATGTGGGGCTCGATACCCAATATATGGAAAGATGTGGGGCTCGATACCCAATATAAGGAAGGATGTGGGGACTGACTGGCCATTGGTGAGATGAATATGTGTACAAGGGGTGACTGTGTGATCACCAATGTGGTGAATATGTATACATGTAGTGACTATATGGCGATTGGTCAGGTGTAGGAGTATATATGGTGTGCATGTATGGTGACTCATAGCTGTATGTTCATGTGCTATGACTATGTGTACGGGTATACACAAGTGTGGCTGTATTGTCATGGGTGAGGATATGTGTATAGCACGTGTGGCTATATGACCATTGGTGGGGTGTATATGTATAACTGGAGTGACTATATGGTCATGAGTGGGGTGTATATGTATAACTGGAGTGACTATATGGTCATGAGTGGGGTGTATATGTTTATCTTGAGTTGCTATTTCGCAATGGGCTTGGCGAGTAGATATATACAGGGAGTGACCGTATGGCCAATGATGAGGTGAATGAGTGTACCAGTAGTGACTGTATGATCATGAATGTGGTGAATAGGCATACAGGGAGTGACCGTATGGCCAATTATGAGGTGAATGAGTGTACCAGTAGTGACTGTATGATCATGAATGTGGTGAATAGGGATACATGGAGTGACTATATGGTCATGGGTCAGGTGTAGGAATTTACCTGGTGTACATGTATGTTGACTCCTGGCTCTGTGGGGTGTATGGGTATACACAAGTCTGGTTGTATGGTCATGCTGAGGGTATGTGTATAAAGCGACGTCATGTGTGTCATATAAAGATCTGAAAACTTTCTGGCTGTTTCTGAAAGCCTTGGGTGGCAGGGTGCACTGCACGTCAATCATATATGGCAAATTTTGGTACACCGACAAAAATCACAACTTTTGTACCCTATTGTTACGTCGGTACATTGGTTACAAATTAGAAAACATATTTCCTGAATTGAATTACTTTCAGGCCCATGGCTGCACGGGGTACACATGGTCACAGGTATTAGGCACAAATAATCATAATTTTCAAAAAAGTTTGGTTTGCCGTCGTATTTGAGATTAGTGAACATAGAAAAATATTTAAAATTGATAAATCAAATTTATTTGGTTGTTACCCAAAACGTCCGTCCAATGAAAAAAAAAATCAAACAATCCAACAACTAAATCGCCGAAATCTATACTCTAATCATCAAACTAAATAGCCCTATTGTCAAACAGACGTTGTTTCACGAAGGACAGCTAATTTGGTTGTGGTACTCAACATACATCGAGTTTAATAACGATATTTGTCTTTTTCCCCGTCAGTTTAACATGATTCTATTCTCGGGAGGCCATTTTGAAAGTGCGATACAAACTAGAGAAACGCTGCCACAAATGACTCCAAAATAAAATAATTTTACATCGATAAAAAATCATGTTTTATCAAATTCCTTATCTAGTGGGTATTATATATACACGGCATGATTTTTGTCATAAGAATGCCGGATATCAATTAAAAGAGGGATATTAAAATTAATTTAATAAAGTTCAAGTTAGTTTCGTTTTCAGTTTTGCAAAATGGCTTCCCGGGAATAGAAATCTGTAAAACTGACGAAAAGAAAGAACATAAATCGCTATTAAACACGATGTATGTTGAGTACCACCCCCAAATTAGCTGTACTTCATGAAACAACGTCTGTTTGACAATAGGGCTATTTAGTTTGATGATAATAGTATAGATTTCGGTGATTTAGGGGTTAGATTATTTGATTTTTTGATTTTTCATTGGACGGACGTTTTGGGTACCAAAAAATAAATTTCATTGACAACTTCGAATGATTTTCTATGCTCACTTGTTTAAAGTACGATGGAAAGCTAAACTTTAACAAAAAATATGATTACTTGGGCACATAATGCTAGAATTCCAGATCAATTTGATAAAAACATTTGCTTTTGTAAGGATGATTTTTTGACTTCCTATTTTCACTATCAGCCTTGATACTTACCTTTCCGAGATTTTGATTAAATTAAAAAAAAAAATTGTGCCTAATACCTGTGCACATGGTTACTTATGGTTACTTTACCTATTAGTTAATGTTACATTTGTTACAATAGCTTAATATACCAGCTAGCTTCCGGTGGGCACGACTCGGTGCACACGGTTACTTATGGTTACCAGCTAGCTTCCGGTCACTCTGGTTGTGGACTCAAGTGTCATTGGGTATCCCCCATTTACTCACATGAGGGTCATATATAAGGATTAACTGTCATGTGGACTGTTTTTATGGAGATGTAACGGTGAGGTAAGTGGACATAACTTATGTAAAACCCGAAGGGTTTTACATACAAGTTATGTCCACTTACCTCACCGTTACATCTCTATAAAAATAGTCCACATGACAGTTAATCCTTATATTTATATACATTTAGCGAAAAAGCCGCTTTTGTAAATATATTTATATCGAAAAGTGTATCGTGACAAGATCAGCCCAAAATACCCAATAGCACCCTTGGCAAAAGTTAATAGGAACAATTTCTCTTCATGTTGAAACCCGATGATGTATTAAGTCAATCCTGCGCGAGTCAAAATGCGCCCAAAGCATTACGCGTTCGTCTTTCCAAACCTAATGACGTATCGATTGTGTTATTAGCTTGGTGTTATGAGGCGTTACGCATTCACCGAGAAATAACTGCAACTAGCCACGTGGGCGCCGACCAATCAGAATGCTGGATTTAGTGATGACAACACTTAGTGTGTAAATATAAAGAAATAACAACGAGTAACGAGAGGCCGGATCATTTAATTCATATAAGCATGAAGAAATTAATGACATATAATCATGTAGAAATTAATGACATATAATCATATAATCATGTAGAACTTAATGACATATAATCATACAATCATGTAGAACTTAATGACATATCATCATGTAGAAATTAATGACATTTATACCATAATTGCCTGTTGTATTGTGTGTATAACACCTATTTTGTAAATTTCATCTTTACAGTCTACTGTGCGTATACAGCTTCCTACTGTGGGTGTAAATTTCTACTGTGGGTGTACATTTTCAAACGTAATTTCATGTGCTAAACGTGTATACCCATAGTAGAACTACATCGTAGTTAGCAAAATAGTTCCTATGTCACATTCATTTGAAATTGGAAGGTGCCATGATATCAATTAGATATGAGGAAATTGCATGGATTTCAATCAAATGTAGCTTGCTAGTGCTATATTAACTAGGAAACATATGAATGATAATTCCAAGTGACTGATATCATGACGTTAATGTAAGCATCACTACGCGTGACGCACATTCCTTATAACATCGTGTTTGTGTCTCTGTGTGAGAATACAGAAAGTAAACAGCGGGGTAGTTGAATTCGCGAACACAATTACAAAAATAATAATTATGGCTTAAATAAAATACACGCATAGTAGCCGAGAGTACGCAATTTTCACCACTCGTGGTATTGTGGTTTTAACCACTCGAGGTTAAAACCACAATTCCACTCGTGGTGAAAATTTAGTATTCTCGGCTACTATGCGTGTATTCTATATATAATCATGTAGGAATTAATGACATATAATCATATATTCATGTATAAATTAATGACATCGTATGTTAAATGTGAAATGTTTTAAAAACGGTAACCAACCGGATGAAATGCCAATCAGGTAAGCTTAATGAAAAGGTAGAAATCTCAGAAAATCACAAAGAATAAGGTAATACACATATGTACCCACAGTATATATATATGCGTTATATACACAATGTGTTTGTGTCGATTCATGTATCGCGGCGAGGCTAGTTTTCGTGGCCATTTCCCGACGAGGCGACCTTGGTCGCCGAGTCACTATGTGGCCACGCAAACTAGCCGAGTCGCGATACACGAATCGTTACAAATACATTGTGTATATAACACGTTTATCTACCATTCGTGTGACAGAATCCACCAAAACAACTTACATTTTATGAGCTTTTTAAATGCCAAAATCGTTGGATTTGTGTTCGATGATTATCTTTCGTGGGTAAATTCTCCCAACCTGCAAATCTTTCAGAATCACACGAATAGCTCGATTTGCTAAATTCTCCCAACCTGCAACTTCACGCGAATAAACCTGAAGGAAATTGAATTCAATGGACACAATCTCTTACACATGTGTTGTATTTAATTATATAATATATACTCAACAAAATATGTATTCGTTTCAAAACTAGGAACTGTTTGTTTGTAACAATTAATAAATAATAGCTCAATGTCCATAGCTTTCGGGCGACGCCCTTCTTCAGTGGAATCATAGAATATGAAAATTGCATTTTGCAGCATCAGAATAATGATGAAGTCCGTTATAAAGTAGCAGTAATGGCCCGAAAGCTATGGACACTGAGCTATTATTTATGAATTGTTATAATATTCGGTCCCTCAATACTTGGACCATTCACTGCTAGTGTTTGTGTATAGTGCGCAAGAATATATACGTTGGAATGTTGTTTTGATTGTTCACGCGATTGGTGTGACGTCAGTTCGGTGTGTGTAATATATATATCGCCACACACTGTTTCAAATCTCGCGCCAGGTTGTGAACCTTGGGCAAGGTCACTTGTACTGTGCTCGCTTCGTCGTACCCAGACGAGAAATAGTGACCTGGTTATTTGTTAGGCGTAATAGGGACCTGGTTATTTTGTAAGCGTAATAGGGCCCTGGTTATTTGGTAACCGTAATAGGGACCTGGTTATTTGGTAACCGTAATAGGGACCTGGTTATTTGGTAACCGTAATAGGGACCTGGTTATTTGGTAGGCGTAATAGGGACCTGGTTATTTGGTAAGCGTAATAGGGACCTGGTTATTTGGTAACCTTAATAGGGACCTGGTTATTTGGTAAGCGTAATAGGGACCTGGTTATTTGGTAAGCGTAATAGGGACCTGGTTATTTGGTAAGCGTAATAGGGACCTGGTTATTTGGTAACCGTAATAGGGACCTGGTTATTTGGTAACCGTAATAGGGACCTGGTTATTTGGTAACCGTAATAGGGACCTGGTTATTTGGTAACCGTAATAGGGACCTGGTTATTTGGTAGGCGTAATAGGGACCTGGTTATTTGGTAAGCGTAATAGGGACCTGGTTATTTGGTAACCGTAATAGGGACCTGGTTATTTGGTAACCGTAATAGGGACCTGGTTATTTGGTAAGCGTAATAGGGACCTGGTTATTTGGTAACCGTAATATGAACCTGGTTATTTGGTAACCGTAATAGGGACCTGGTTATTTGGTAAGCGTAATAAGGACCTGGTTATTTGGTAAGCGTAATAGGGACCTGGTTATTTGGTAAGCGTAATAGGGACCTGGTTATTTGGTAACCGTAATATATGGACCTGGTTATTTGGTAAGCGTAATAGGGACCTGGTTATTTGGTAACCGTAATATGGACTGGTTATTTGGTAAGCATAAGCCGCTCTTGTGATTGCAGCATGCAGCAGACACGGAATTACTCAACAGCTGAACATGTGAATGCACCATTATTATCACCCATAGAAATCCGAGGATGTGTCATAATACGTACACGCGAGTTATATAATGCCATGGACATCATTGGACGATGATTCAGGTTATACCGTGTACCGAATGTCACAAGTGCAAAAAACATGCTTTTGTCGCCATGAACATGGTTTGCATCCAGAACCTCCAACAGCAATAGTAAATATTTTTTGTTTCGAAGTATATATCCCGATAATATTTTTTTTTCGACTTCACTACTTCCAAGTTAACGCACCATCTTATTAAGAACGGACCATTTAAACACACTGTCATTCTGTTGGATATTATGGGCCCAGATACTATACTTTTGCGAGGCATAATGATCGAGGCACTCGCAGTGGGTAAATGTAAAACAAACTATATTTCCTCGACCATCGTAAATAAGAAGAACATAAACAAAATAGATCGTCTTTGTTCTTAATTTTACTATTGATCGCACTTCAACGGCACGGATCCGTACCTTTAATGATACGGGCGGTCTTCGCGGTGGGTATTGCTGTTAAAATAGTCACATCCGTTAAAACTACCATAAACATAAAGAATATAAAATTATAGACATTTATTCTTATAGCAATCATAAATACCGCGTCAATAGTATGTTATTGTCGAGTTTGTAAACAAAAGCCAGGTTCTGTAGCATTTTTGGCTTTTGTTTACATAACAAAGCGTATGAACTTGACAATAACATACTATTTACGCGATATTTATGATTGCTATAAGAACTAAATATGTCAATATTTTAATATTCCTTCTGTTATGGCTGTTTTAACGGATGTGACTATTTTAACACCAATACCCACCGTGAAGGTCATTAATGCCTTTCAACGACGAGACATCGCACGTTGTGTGAACATTGCTGCTACGTATAGGCCCTACAGTACCAGCCGTTTTATCAACAAATATGAACCCCATTACCTAAAGATCGATTTTTTGTCGTATACTGGCAGGATATTGTCCATATCCGTAATAGCAATCATGATTTTGCGAAAGGTCTCTATTGAAGAAAACACCCGACCGAATTGTTTAAAGTATTCTCTAAGAAAATAAGCTGTTATATATATCGGTAGCCAGTGACCACGAATGGAATGTTTCAATAGTTTTTTACCCTGTGCCAATGCATTCTCTTATATATGCGAGTCGACCATAGGTCGCCTCGCATATATAAGAGAATGCATTGGCCTAACAATTTTTTACAATTTTAATAATTTTTTCTTGTATTCTTTAACAATTTTATAATTTCACCCATACAGAGCCCCAGACAAACATGAGCAGACGACACTCTTCTATATGCTTCTATATATGTGTGGGGCTCCCTGCAGTGTAATAGATGTTTTTGATTTTATGTCCTAAAAATTGTAAGAAACATTCGGATCATGAAGAAAGCACGAATGGACTGTCTCCCGGTTTTTTAGCCAATCCAGTTTGAATTCGCTGCAGCTCAACAGAATGACATAGTTATCAAATGTTACATACCAGTTTTTGTCAATTGCTCGGCGCCAAACACTGATGATTGAATATGTCGACCCGCCATATCAAATCCAGTCGTAAGTCGGGATTTTTTTTACCCTGTGCCAATGCATTCTCTTATATATGCGAGTCGACCATAGGTCGCCTCGCATATATAAGAGAATGCATTGGCCTAACAATTTTTTATCATTTTTTTTAAATAAATGTTTCTTACAATTTTTAGGACATAAAATCAAAAACATCCATTACACTGCAGGGAGCCCCACACATATATAGAAGCATATAGAAGAGTGTCGTCTGCTCATGTTTGTCTGGGGCTCTGTATGGGTGAAATTATAAAATTGTTAAAGAATACAAGAAAAAATTATTAAAATTGTAAAAAATTGTTAGGCCAATGCATTCTCTTATATATGCGAGGCGACCTATGGTCGACTCGCATATATAAGAGAATGCATTGGCACAGGGTAAACAAAATCCCGACTTACGACTGAATTTGATATGGCGGGTCACATATACGGAACTGATGTGGCATATAGGAGTGTCCCACAAGTGTTAGAGATGTTCAGATAAATTCAAAGACTTCACCATTTGTCAACCCAGAATGCATCATAATTAAAACTACGAGATAGCGTTATTCTCCTTCCATTAAGAATAATATACTTTACAGTACAATCCGGATCAAAATTAAGCACACAACACACATCGGTGAATGACCCGACAAAAACATCATGTTCTCAGTTTATTCAACCGGGTCAGTTGATAATACAATGTTTTGGAACTTCCTCTTTAAATGGTATATAATATGGAATATGTTGCATATAATGTGATCTGGTGATTCGAAAATTAAGAGGGCTTTTAAGACGTCGCTGTCGGGGTCGGTAAACCACCTTCACAGATCACCTGAAGGTAGTTTCGTCCACATATTGCCGTATACAGAACCGCGACATGGAGGAACGTAAAGAAAATAGCGCCCGACAGAAATAGGACGTAACCAAAACAAACTGACCGTAGAAACAGAAAATAGACCGTCCGGGATGTATCCGAAAATGGTCTGTTAGAAGATATATATTACAAATTATGTGAAGTTGTAGTAGGGCGCGAAGCCCCAGAATGGTCGAAAAGATCCAGAGATCTTATCCTTCATCCAGTTACAAATTAGTCTGCGATATGGTAGATTCATATGGTTCATATGTCTGGATTTGTTGTCGTGTCCATGAACTTAGATCCCCTGCCTCGAAATGTTTACTCTTATGTTTACTCTTTAATGAGACGATGAACTTATGAAGTTCCGACATACCTATCAGCCAACTCCTCCCATCTCAATGATCCATTTATAGATCCAAAAATAATGTTGAAACGTAGATTAACCCTTTACCCAACAGAAAGGCCCTGTGCCAATGCATTCTCTTATATATGCGAGTCGACCATAGGTCGCCTCGCATATATAAGAGAATGCATTGGCTTAACACATTAAAAATTATAAAATTGTTAAAGAATTATTATTTTTTTCTTTAGGCCAATGCATTCTCTTATATATGCGAGACGACCTATGGTCGACTCGCATATATAAGAGAATGCATTGGCACAGGGCATAACTGTAACTATCACAATGTGGTCAAGGAGCCGGTTCCAATGATATCCATATTTGTATGGTTCTATTGAGACAGACCGAAGATATTTTAGGCTGTTGAAGCTTTATTTGGCCGTTTTGTTGGGTAAAGGGTTAAACATCTCGGAATGACTACCATTATACATGCACAGTGTTTAAATAGAGCGCTTGTTCCTATAACTTTTAATCGCAGCACACATGCCTCTGCCCGGGATGTCCTTGGATATTCATAATGCCTTATTGCAAGATAGTCTGGAATAACTATCAAAACTAACACATTTTAACACAATAACACGGGCCCCGTTCTTCATTTCAGCGCACCACACGACTCGCTCAACAAGTTAATATGACGACTCACATTCGAAAGTTCCAATACTCAACTTTGATCTGCAGTAAATATGCATGTGATATTGCTAATCAGGTTTTTTGCTTTTTGTTGTTTTTTGTTTTTGACACTGGAATTTCTATATTAGATTATCACCGACCTCCTTAACACATGGAATTTGATAATATCAGACCTGGGCCCTATACTATAGAATACAATTATTGTAATCACAAGCTTCTGTGGGGCACACAAAAGGTGTCGATCACCATAGACCTCCACTCTTATTCTAACAGTGAAAATGCGACTTCTTGTAATGCCGCGTTCACATGCATGGTGACCAATAAAATAATAGGTTTTCCACATGTGACTTGATTGACCAATGAAAACAAATTATTCATCGGAGACACTCATTGATATGTTATCGCTAGTGCATGGGTGATCCGTGTTCAATTTGATTAGTGGTAATCGGTATCCTTTAAATAATCGCTCAGTGAGTACACCGCAACCGTTCGTGCATTGTGTTATATTTCGTCAATGGTTATCGTCTGTTCCAACAATTCTAGTTGTACGATGTATTTCAATTTCTAGTTGGGTTGTCATTCAGAATCGCTGGAGTATTCTATTGATAATATGTACAAGAGACGTAGCTAGAGGGTCTCAGGTGCAGGTTTAAGCTCCAAGTTGTGTACCCCCAAAGGAGACCCTCTAACAATGTCCCTACACGAATGTCATAATTGGTCAATACTCAAATACAGACTTTATGTTGTTTTCCACGAGACAACCGCTTGATTGCCGCAGTGTGAATTCCATTCTAATCAAACCCAATCACCCATCGGCAATGCGACCACGAGCACACGGGTATAATCTACACTATTACAATACAGTGGTCTATTGCACTTGACGCCTCCTGTGTACCTCCGATAACATTGTGATTACAATTATTATGGTCCATAGTATAGGCCCCAGGCCGCATGCGTGTGACATGACATAAACACTGTTATATTAATATTGTGACTAGTATAACATTTGCATACATAATTATGTAACTTAAAATTGTATATAATTGTCATTTGTATATATGCTCTCCTAAACTGAGGAGGTTAACAATAAACTTATATTCGACCATCCCGGGCGCTGCGCGCCCACCCACTATCTCATGCAAAGAAAGTTTAATCAACATGTGAAACCCTTTACCCAACAAACCGGCCAAAACCGGCCAAATAAAGCTTCAACAGCCTAAAATATCTTCGGTATGTCTCAATAGAACCATACAAATATGGATATCATTGGAATCGGCTCCTTGGCCACATTGTGATAGTTACAGTTATGCCCTGTGCCAATGCATTCTCTTATATATGCGAGTCGACCATAGGTCGCCTCGCATATATAAGAGAATGCATTGGCCTAAAAAAAAGCTTTTTTTAACACTTTTTACCATTTTTTCTTACATTCTTTAACAATTTTATAATTTGTAATGTGTTAAGCCAATGCATTCTCTTATATATGCGAGGCGACCTATGGTCGACTCGCATATATAAGAGAATGCATTGGCACAGGGCCCTTCTGTTGGGTAAAGGGTTAAATCCGAATAAGATATTATCTTTTGCCATTGTTGGGTACTCGTTACTCAACCGTTGAATACAAACCGCTCAACAAATTATCACTCAACGTGTTCAGTACGGATTTCAATGAAATTCAATCAACAAGATTTCAGTATATTACAGGTTGGTCTGTGTGATAAGTGATTACCTATGCAATGTGTCCCGGTCAGCTAAGATTACCTATGCAATATGTCCCGGTCAGCTAAGATTACCTATGCAATGTGTCCCGGTCAGCTCAGATTACCTATGCAATGTGTCCCGGTCAGCTCAGATTACCTATGCAATGTGTCCCGTTCAGCTAAGATTACCTATGCAATGTGTCCCGGTCAGCTGAGATTACCTATGCAATGTGTCCCGGGTATTTCGTAATTTTATAACAGTAAACAATATATACTGAATGTCTAAAGGCAGTTATGTTAACATTACGCTATCTCTGAGTTTTAAAGCCAAAAATAGCTGAAAAATATGGAGGAAATAATTTTTTGAGCTGCGGAAAATACGTTTAAAATTGTTTTTGACCACCCCCCCCCCATGCTGCAACCCTGAATGCACCTTATTGCAATATTATGTTATCTTAATTTTGTATTTATTTGCAAGGATCCTCTCTCTTTCTCTTTCTGAACCTCCCGCACTCTATGGGGCCGGATCCTCACATGCACACCCAATTACACATATTGAAGATCACATTGAAGATTCCACCAACCAACGATCGCGTGAAAACAAAGTCCAGGCATGCAAATATATCAGCAGCTAAAAAAACACACGGCAAACTAATCACAATTTGAAATATATTAGCAATTATATTCGCCAACATAATACAACGAACACAAATTGTTGTAAATTCATTTGGTCTCTCCACCCGACCATAGGGACTACGACCGGATGTTACCTTATTATTAACTCCGTTATCCGGTTTTTCATCGTCTGCGCTGTCCTCTGTTCTTCTCGCCGGACATATATGTACTGCTCTACATCGTTCTTCTGGATCATCTGCCCGCCACACACGAATCAAAATGTCCGGGAAAATGTTTGCCGCCAAGGTACGAAAAGTCCTATTATCTGTATCCCTGGCATGAAGCATCCTCTTAACGTAGTCATTTCTTACTGACGTCATGCGTGCCGCGTTCTGCTGAACATATGTCTGCGAGGTCGAGACGCTCTCCGTGCAAACCTGGAGGCAAAATACATGTATAGTGATACCGGTACTCGATAACCCTCGATTATATATATATTATACATGTACATGTATGATACACATGTACCAATACTCGATAACCACACACACACATATATATATATATATATATATATATATATATATATATATATATATATATAGTTTGAAAATTAAGAAAGGTATCCGTTCATTGTTGAATATTTATTACATGTATGTACAAACAGCTATACCGGTTTCGGCACATCTTGCCTTTTCAATAGCTTGGAGTCACTGATGAAAAATGTGTACTCATCTTAGAGTCTGTAAGAGATTTCATGGTGAATCACTTGATACATATATTTGATTAAATTAAATTATACGAGGAACCTCATTAAATTGTTATGGCATTGGTACGTAGAGAGACGTGCTCAGACGTGCGTTCCTAACGGCGCGTGTATCATTAAACGCTTGGACATAATGGTAATTTTATTTCTGTTTGATAGCGTTTAATCTGTTGATGGGTTTATTGTGGCAAGTCCATCTTAATCTAATGTTTCTGTCCTTAATGGCACTTGCCATCTTTAATGGCGACATTATATTAGAAGCATGTGTATTTGCGTTATACATGTTGATTCATAACAAAATTTTATACTGTGTGTAATTATTGATCATTGTGATATTTTCGCTCAGTGAAGTTGATTTTTATTCACTGGAAATTTCTGTAGATATCTGCAATAGGCGCAATTTGATGAGGTTCCCAAGGTAGTGATAAACAAAACAATAAGATAGAAGTAATCAAGACATCCGTCGGTCGCGAGTTGCCAGATGGGAAATACATGAGGGCTCAAGTATTAGTTTTACTTGGATAATGGCATGTTTTTCAGTATATATATATACTAGAAGGTGACCCGACTTCGTCCGGGCTTTGACCTTGAATTGTTCATTTTGAAGGTCAAGGTCAAGTGGGGTAACGATTTGACCAGTCCAAAACACTGCCAGGACAAAAGTACCCGACAAACGTGCTCGTCGAAATCCAACCGGTTCTACCCGATTTGACCTCGAATTGATCATTTTGAAGGTCAAGGTCAGGTCGGGGTCACGACTCGACCCGCCCAAAACACTCAGTGGACAAAAGTAACCCCACGTATCAAATTTCGTCGAAATCCCATCAAAATTCGCGATTTGACCTTGAATTCACCCGATTTTAAGGTCAAGGTCACGTCGCACGGGCAAATGAATATGCGTATGAGACTCCACATACGAAAGTACGCCCACATACCAAGTTTCATCGAAATCCCGTGATATTCGGGCGTTTGGCCTTGAAATGACCCGATTTCAAGGTCAAGGTCACGTCGCACGGGCAAATTAATAGGCCTATGCCCGTTCCCGGCCGAAAATACCCCCACATACCAAGTTTCATCGAAATCGGCTTGGTCCTTTTCGAGTTCATCGCGAACACACACACAGACACACAGACAGATAGACAGATCTTCCAAAATATATAATAGACTAGAGGATGGACCCGGCGATGCTCGGGAAAAAGAGAGATTTTAACAAATAAACATAGGCTACTTCATGTAAGAACACACAAATCCACCCGCGTGTTTATTTTAAAATACATTTGACAGAAGGTGAACTCCTGTGGTGTATTTAAAACACATGTTATTCAGTTGAGTAACGACAATTCGAATAAAAGTTGCCGAAAATGTAAAAAAAACACTATTAAAAATACTATTACGCTGCTGCTCTGGGGTTTCCCGCTGTCTGGTCGCCCGATTCCGCCTAGGTTTTTGTGAAATGCGAGCCAGGTTTCTTTTTTTCCCGGCGGCATTACTAAATAGACGAAAACGTGCAAGAGCAATTAATTATGTCCGCTAATGTGTTGCTGAACGAATTGACTTATGAGCGGAAGCGGCGTAATTGCCCTCTGTATACTGAACGTTTAACTATGACGTCACGATAATAATGAATACATGGTTACGGATTAAAATGATCCCGTAACATGAAAACGCGACGTCTGGCGCAAACAGTACCCAGCCCAGGTCCTTCCCCGGATCAAGTTACGCCTAGATACCAAATTTCGAGGCGATCGGTCGAGAAACCACAAAGTGTATAGGGAACACACATACACACACACAGACATTCGCATTTATATATTAAGACTAGAAGGTGACCCGACTTCGTCCGGGCTATTCAAAAACCAAATTTCAAGTCGATTGCTCCACCCGTTTCCGAGATCTGGTCTGCGCATGCGCGAAGATGGCGTCGCACGGGCTCGGCGACCCGATAAAATTAGTATCCGGGGCAAGATACATTCACATACCAAATTTCAAGTCGATAGCTCCACCCGTTTCCGAGATATATAGCCCAATGTCATTTGCGGATACCTCGGCCGGTGATGAGTTAACGCGACATCTGACGGTTATAGTGGGGCGGATAGATGACACAATCGTGCATTTTATGGTAAAAGCACCAAACTTGACACGCATGTACTACATATAAAAATAAGACATTTTTGATATCATGCCAAGCTGGAGAATGCTCATGGTTGCCATGGCAACCGTTTTGACAACAAATCTTGTTTTTCTCTCAATCCCAACAAGTATGCATCGTTATGACTCAGTTTCTGATCGAAAAACAATGTTTTATGTACCTATTTGTACTGAAAAGGGATCAGGCTATATATTAATTGACTCATGTGTCCGTTATAGTTGGGTAGAATCAAAATGGCGGATAAAATGGCCGCCATTTGTTTGAAAGTCCCTATTATTGGCTGCGTGTATCGACATTTTATTGAGATGTGTGTACATCTTTTGTTATAAAATGTACTTTGACAAGAAAATATAAACTGATAAATCACTCTGTATATATATAACAATTCTAAGGATTGCAAAACAAAAATTATAGGCCAGAAGATGATGGAATAGCGTAAATATAATGCAAAAAAAAACAATGGGTTGTTTGTTTTGATTACTATAATTGATGGTTACAATGACACGAGAAGCATTTCTATGATATAAAACTATCTGGATGTTGATTATGACAATCTTCCGCGTTAACTTTATATCATATAATTTTAGCGAGTGTGTGTGGACAATATTGGTCTGGTACAAAACTGCTTGGCAACCGTTGCTATGGAGCTACCCGATTACCTTTGTGCGGCTATAACAACACTTACTCACAACTTGACAAGCTGCTAATCATTGTGGTATTATATGCGGAACATACAAGTACCGCAAAGTTTACATATTTATGATATTAACTATAATTCTTCAAAATAGAGGTAAGCAAATGTTTTTATTACGAGCGTAGGTGCGAATTATGTGCGACAAGGTATGATATGAATTGTTCACATTTGCAATAGCAATATCGTGAGATATATGTAATTGCCTATATAGTTGTTATACAACTGAAGTGTGCTTAAAAATTTGATTCTAATATATTATGAGAATCAATCATGCAATAACTTGTGGCGTTTCGCCGCTCCAATATAGGATAAAACAGTCGAAGACACTCATTCTGCGATAAGTGGCATTCAATAATGTGCAATGGATAGTCAAGTATGAATAATTCATGACAAATCGCCAGTCAATTCTGCTAGTTGTGTGAACGCACCCTAAAGAGTTGGAAAAACTTGCATACATGTCACTTTTGGCAACACTTACAGTAATGCCTTAAGTAATCGACATCCTAACCACAGCAGAATTATGGGTAACTTCCAGGATTTAGTCGGAAATATGGATATTTATTTCCGACTAAATCATGAAAATTACCCATAATTCTGATGTGGTTAAGGGGTCGATTACTTAGGGCATTACTGTATTTGCAATTGCAACTGCATAGAGCAGTACAGCGTAATGATGCCCTCGAGAATTTGCAATTGTTTTTGCATCCATTCTTGCAACCACATCGCAATAGTTCTTGGCAACCTATGGCAACCTATGGATGCTCCAGGATTGATTGATTGATTGATTGGGGTTTATTGTCGCTTTAGCAACTAAGGCCATATCACGACATTGCCAGTTTTAGTGGTGGAGGAAATCCGCACACTTGCGACTAATCTAACAGTGATTTAAATGGCTGATAAACTCGTCAACCATGTGCGGCAAACCACCGGCCATCGGCGAGTAACTGGTAACTCCACCAGATAACGATTTCGAGCTACAAAGTCCACGACGGAAACATGAGGATTTGACCCCTTATCGCCAGCGCTGGATGGCGAAACGGCTTGGAGTTGTACCCCTAATCGATTGAGCCACCGAGGCTCCGGATGCTCCAGGAAGATCGGTCCATGTCACACTCCAACTTTCTTCATAGTAGCCTGTCATTTGTATAAAAAAATGGGTTTCGTAAACAAAATTGGGGATTTTGTGCAATGTAGTTAATCGTAAATCCCATATAGTGGAGACATTGGAAACCATTGTTGATAAGCTTCTTATCGATTAGTAGCCTCAAAAATGGCGTAACCATAGCAATAGTATGTGGTTTCTGAGAATTCTGGAAAATGATCATATGTGAATTATTTTAGTGACAACGGTGGACTTGTTGGTCGATATGGTTATATAATAATACTTGCATGCATACATTCTCCAAGACGAACCTCCAGCACTGATCTCAAGAGTCAAGGTGACTATGAAAGGTCAAGTGTTTTATCACTTCATGTGCTATTATTTGTCTTTATGAGGAACCTTTCTCAATTTATTGCATCATATTGATCTTTGTTACATTCTGGAGATCATAGCCTTTATTTTGAGATACATATCTTATCCATAGGCTGATTGTTACTTGTGTGAGAGATTTTACGAAATATGTGACTAGGCCAATTGGGGACCCTTAAAATTAGAAATTGCTCTTCTCGATAGACAATGGCCACACCATTAGTTGGGTGGAAAGAGGACACAATCGTCAATGTTATGATAAAAGCATCGCAGTTGGCACACATGTATATCACACCATTATATATCATTTTGGATATGATCCGAATAACGTACACCGTTGGTATGGCAACCGTTTTGGTGAATCACATGCTGTTTGTCATACTATATCCATTATGTATTGCTAATGACCAGAAACCTCATAAAAAATGTTCGCTGTGCATCTATTTTGATTGGGTCATATACTTGTAAGAACATATAAATTTTATATATGGGTAGATTAAAAATGCTATCCCCAACAGTATGATAATAGGACGCATGTACGCCAATAATAATAATAATATATATTTAACAACAGTTGAGCATCAATGTTTTTATTTATTTCCAGATATTGTCGTAGAACAGGGATCAGTTTAGTTGAAGTGCTTTAAAGTTGTCGCCCTGGGATTACTCAAGTACACAATTTAATATCCATATCTCAGGTAAAACATCCGTTTTGCGAGAACGACCGAGATGTTGCTATGAAAATTCCGTTTATCAACTATGCATCAAATCGGTCGACGTTTGTTCAAGGTATATATCGCGATAACGACATTAAGTTTTTTTTAAATAGGCAATGGGCCTTTTGTTTCTGTTTGATTGCTTTGAAACATTCGACTGACTGAACACTGGGAAAGGATAGTTGAACACTATTTCAATAGAACACAAACATTATATATAAGACAGACGTAGAGAGAGAGAGATAATATAGAGTGAAAGACAAGGTATATAGATGGAGAATGGAGAGAGAGCGCGGGAAGGGAAAGATGCTTCTTTTATATTTATATTTTGTCTGATAGATATATAGGGTTATTGTTATTAATTTCGGCGTAATGGTTGCGTGTTCGGTCAATGGATATGGATTTTGAATGGTTTAAGTGATTAAGCCTCAAGAGGAATCAGATTGTATTACTTGTTGTGCTTATCAAATAAGCGCATCTGCAGCCATAAACTATTGTATTGGTGTTGGGGTCATTCTTCATAAAATGTTGGTACATGTGTAAGAAACAAGTATATTATAACGGTATATTTTGAAGGGGGGTTAGTTGTTTGTCCGAAAATGTAGCCTCAAGAGTTCCGAAATATATCAATGACCTTTTTTATAAAAACTGAGAGATTCTTGGTAATTCTTCTGTTGTGGTTATTGAATAGTGCTGCTAACTTGTTAGCGTTTGGTTTCCGATAATAGTATGGTCCCAGGTATTGTACACGTATGTCTTGGGGATCAATACATTTAAGGATTACATGATACTTGTCGCATATTTGCAGAGGGCACATAATCTATCCGAATATGGGGCATTGGTCCACGTGCCATATTCTATTGAGAGTCTATGGTTCCTCGTTCGGAAAAGAAGGATGCTTTGCACTACCCGGTGGTTTGTTATTCATAGGTAACTTTCTCGTTCACATGAGGTATTGATAATACGATAAGAGGCGAATTTACTGGATGTTGCTATCGATGACAACTAATTGTGCTTGGCATGCTCATCGATACTCATTCTCATGATAGCATTATGTATTCAAGCAAGTGTACTAGTCATCATAATTATAAACCTGTGGATATATATACATAATCATAATATTTAATGAACATTGAAATCACTTCCGACATATATATTAGCTTACCACTAAATCCGTGTTATGTTAATGTTCTAATTGGACGCTAGGCCATTGGAAATGCATACATGGATGCTCATGCAATGCCATATTCGTCAAATGTGTTAGAGTTCATGAATATCTGGTTCGGACGTTAGAACGATCAACCAATTAGTTTGTAAAAGTGGTCAATATTAGCCAGTTTCTTTGCAAAAGACATAAGCCTACATCCTTCTCGAAATTTGAATGCCATTTTGCGCAAATTTCACCGTTTAATCTTCTAGTCTATTCCAGACAAAGCAATTTTCCAAGTAGATTTGGAGAGCTTCTATGAGTACTATGGCATTTCCTATAGAACGTTAATGTCAATATAACGTTGTTCATAAGAGACATATACAACATCACAAAACAACAGGAATGTCCTGGACAGTAAACGCCCTTTGTGCTTGTCGTGTTTAGTAACTCATTCAACGTTTTTTAAAAATATTTTAGAGTTTGTGAGTTGTTAGTCTTGGATCGGATGTTAGAATAATGAACCAATTAGTGTGTAAAAGTGGTCAATATCAGCCAGTTTCTTTGCAAAAGACATAAAGGCTACATCCTTCTAGAAAATTTAATTGTCATTGTGTTTCGCAAATTTAACGGTTTATTGTTCTAGTTTATTCTAAGCAAAGTCATTATCAAGGTAGACCTGGAGAGCTTCGATAGGCATTATGGTATTTCCCATAGAAATTTAATTTCAATAGAACGTTGTTTGATAAACTAAAGGCTAATTTTGGACCACTCTCCAAATCTGACCTTTCACGATAATCGTGCGACAACAAAAGGCCACCAACCTCATATGAGCGATCTACAACATCACAACACAACATGTGTGTCTTGGAGGTAGTAAGCGCCCTTTGTGTTTGTCGTGTCGAGTTATTCATTCAAAGCTTTTCAATTAAACATTAAAAGTTCTCTTCCTGCTGGATCGGTAAAAAGCGACATTAGCCAGTCAATATAGGTGATCGTGAATATGTGGCAGTGAGGCTCAAATTGCCTCTACTCCTACTACTAATCCATTCTTATTCTGCGTTTAAACAAAGCTGCCAAATGACATGTCTCTCGACGCGAGTTTCACCACTTTGTTTGTGGTATTCCGCAAGATGATTTACCCGAAAAGACAAAAGTTGGTGTGTTTACATGTATGTTTATAGAGACATATTATGAGATATGTCTATCTATCCGTCCGTCCGTTCGCAAAGTTTCGTCCTAACCCCAGAACCGCTGTTGTGGGTTAAGTAACTAGATAGAACAAGTTGAAACGAACACATTTGTTTATTGTTTTGTGTCTACTGATCGCCGCCAAAAGAGTAGCCGTTAACGTGTCACTTGCAACACTTAGGAAACAGCCGTCCACACCATACTGTGCCATAACCAATAAAAAATCGAAGACTGCCCCCCCTCCAATGTGTTTTTGTTCTTGGGGACACAAATGTCACGGTTATTCACGCTGTTGGGGTAGGATAGTAATATATGACAACTTCAGAAATTAGCAGTCTTCCGGGGACTTAGTATCGAACGTGTTTTTATTTTTGAAAACAATGAAAACCGGTTCAGCCAGTTACAGAGGTGTGTTGACGATTTAAATGCAGACGGGGAACCACAGTGCAGTTATATTTGTCGATAACTTCCTGTTGATCTCTCCAAGACAAAATCCATACATGGGAATGACATGACCACCATCCGATTTTAAATCTTCAAAATACATTTTCAGTGTATAAACCTACACACACGGATTGAAATAATTGGATGGGACATGGCTTGACATGATATTAATTATTTGATACAATAAAGTGCACTAAGACATAGACGCATGTTTTGCTTAAATCGGGACAGCAATACATTTTCACTAAATGATTTGTTCTGGATCGTGAGAGATGAGCAACATTGAGTTTCACATATCACCATCACCATCACCATCACTGACTATGAAATGAAAACAGCCAACAGAAGACCAACAACAAATATAACTACAGTCCATGCATGTAGGTTAAAATAGTACATTCCTTGGAGTATAAATGACAATTGAATAAAACAATCAAACCACCAAATACATGTAGTGTGCTGTCCAAAATGTCTTATTTTTGTATGTAGTACATGCATGTCAAGTTTGGTGCTTTTACGATAAAATGCACGATTTTGTCATATATCCGCCCCACTATTTGTGCATTAGATTAGACGCCTTCAATCATAAACAATCATTTTATAGAACTGGAAGTGGAATTACGAACAAAAATCTGCGATAAGAAATTCTATAAGATGTTGGGTGTGGGCTGGGGGGGGGGGGGTATCGAATAACTTTATTCTCAATACTTGGATGTCATATGAGTTTGTTATTTTGTGCAAAATATTAGATAATCCTTCAATCAAAAACAATCATTTTTAGAACTGGAATTGCGAACAAAAAACTTCGATCTGAATTGGGTGGGGGTGGCGAATAACTTTATTCTTCAAACTTGGTGTGGCGAATAACATTAGTCTTTAAACTCCGACGTAGATAAGTTTCTAATTTTTTGTATTTGATTAGACGATCCTTCATTCATAAACAATCATTTCATAGAACTGGAAGTCGAATTGCGAATAAAAATCTGCGATCTGAAATTATGTATTTGTTGGTGGGTTGGCGGGGTGGTGAATAACTTTATTCTTAATACTTGGATGGCAGATGAGTTTCTTATGCTGTACATTAGATTAGTCGATTGACATTGAAAATTGGAATAGAGTCCAATTATTTAGCACAACCCATCCTGATGTTGAAAATGTACATGCCATGCTGCTACTACGAAAAGTATACAAGGAACCAGTTTTTGAACAGTTGCCCCCACACTAGTGAAATCTATTTCATTCCTTGTATTGTCTTTAAGGTGTTTGGTGAATGTTAATTAACCATAGAGTTAGAGATAGAACAAAATTTATTAAGGTTAACGAGCCATACAGCTCTAGCGGCAAAATGAACAATGACCGTTTTCAACTACATCGGGTCTTGTGTACAATGTTTTGAATCTATATTTTATCTGACAACCATAGAGGTCACTTGACATTAACCACATTAAATCACACCAACATCATAGTGAAATGTATTTTGTTCCTTGTATTGTCTTTAAGGTGTTTGATGAATGTCAATTAACCATAGAGTTAGAGACAGAACAAAATTGATGAAGGTTAACTAGCCATACAGCTCTAACGGCAAAATGAACAATGACCGTTTTCAACTATATCGGGTCTTGCGTACAATGTTATAAATCTATATTTTATCTGAGTTAAACAACCCACAATGTTAACTCCAACCTTCCTGAGCACATCTGCTGTTTCGACTGAACAGGTAACAATAAAGGCAAGTGAACCGGATGATTTGGGGATATATGGCGGCTATTTGGGGTAGATTTGGTCAAAAACATGCACAAAAATCCTCGAAGATATCCTGATTTTTGCTTAAGACGGCAGCCATCTTGGATTTGGAGATCACGTGACATTGGAATAGAGTGCAATTTTTTTTATCACAACCCTTCCGATGTTGAAAATATGCATGCCATGCTTCTACTAAAAAAAGTATACAAGGAACCAGTTTTTGAACAGTTGCCCCAACCCTAGTAAATGTCCCGTAGTAATATGGAAATCATTATTAATTTTGTTTAACCCCAACGGTTTCGTGATCATTTTACATTGTTTTCAAAAACATTTCTTTGTTTTTTGTAACATCTCCCTGTCTGTTGTTGAAAATACGTATGAGTATTAGGTCCTGATGGATCTGGGGTTTCTCTATCCATATTGTCGATTTAATTGTTTAAATACCAGAGGAGCAGATGGTGGCGATTTTATGCCATGTCTATATAGTGGTATAAACGATACGACGTCACGATATCGGGAAGAGAAGTCCCAGAACCCAAGATACTGGCAGGTATACCACGAGGAGATCAGCGAAACCCACTTGAAATCCCAAACGCTCTGTATAGTCACACCGACTATCGACCCATTGGCCAAAGCCGGGACTATAGTCTATAGTACATGTATGAGGTGGCGCGGCATTTCCAAATTAATTGTCAACACACCTCATCCCACACGGACAACATCTTCGTGTATACGGTATTTTTAGTATACACTAATACTATAAAACAAGTTGATTATACGGTGACAGTCTTGACTTCTTGTTTACACTCAGACAGGATGTCACCCGTAAAACTAGCAATTTATTTGTGCCTAATATTCAGCCAACTTAAGTCGGACAACGATTCCAACATTTATAACCAAAATATGCAATATATGTATATAGTCATTCTCCAAGACAATGCCAATTTGTATTGTAATAATCAATCGGATAGGAATTTCATGAAAGCATTGTCATTCTGTGTACGTAGCATCAATTATAAGACTGGAGCTATATATTTCAGCCTTGTTAATATATGCCCAGCGATACCTATATCGATTGGCATGTGTCGCTCGTCAACGTTTCAGCAGGAAGGGAGCCTGATGTTGAAATGTAAACCGTTGAAAGAAGCACTCAATGTGATCAATACAAAAGGCTTTTACCACCCAAGGCGCACCTGTTATTCTGAAAATCCATATATTAATCTTATGAGACTGGTGGCATATTGTGATCGCCAGCGAACAGAATTGGAGAGGTGATTAAAAATCACTCTATAGATACTGACACACAATGTTCTGTTGAAATGAATCTCCTAATTGAAAATACCGCTAGGTTTATCGACGCTCCGTGGGTCTACTTGGATAGATCTTGAAACTTATGATGCAGAATAGCTTTTACCTTCCTTTAACTCAATTGCAAATTAATTGATTAATATTGGCATCTATCACAAAGAAATGGGTTCATCGTCCAAACCATGACTAAAACGCACACTGCAATACATATTTAATAGAAAACATTTTTGACATAACATCATACATCCTGGGACCCAACTTTACCCGAGCCTGTGTACATATTCCGTCCTTTTCCAGTCATTTTTTTTAATTTGGCACAGATATTAAACATCGTTGGAACCTGCAATTCTGAGTTTGGTTGGAACCATTTTTGTCGAGTTCTTGTCATTTTTGCCGACTTTTCTAGATCGTTAGCGCAATAACTTGAACAAATATTAACCGATTTTAACAATGTTTTGCGTAAGAGCTGTTTTAAAACAATATCTTGGACGAGTTCGAAAACCAGACTTATCCGATCTTTTCTACCGCAATTATGGCCCCTAGTTTGACGAATTTTCTTGATTTTCAACATTTGAGGTTTCCGGATGATGACATTTATTCCGGACATATCCAATTCTTCAGTTAGCCACCGTCTCCATGGACATTGTGGTCGGTCGACCTTTTATCTAATATGATTTGCGACGGTCATATCAGTGTATCATTTCTAGATGAAGACAATCCAACTCGACCACCCATCGGACACTTGAATTATTCTAAACCACACAACTATCGGCATTGCCGCGC
The DNA here is from genome assembly GCA_032622095.1 of Siphonodentalium dalli. Lineage (NCBI taxonomy): Eukaryota > Metazoa > Mollusca > Scaphopoda > Gadilida > Siphonodentaliidae > Siphonodentalium > Siphonodentalium dalli. Next base: position 174,576,882 of record CP136068.1, on the reverse strand, counting down.
CGTATATATCAGTACCAGATTCCTAGATCATATACACGGTCCCCACACTACTTTCCCACCCATCGGAAACATGAATTATCAAAAAAATGCTCTTCATTGTTCGGTCCACAAAATTTTAGGAGACAACGATACGATTAGGTGCCATTAACTTAGCAGGTATAATTCCATGCGCATTAAGATTCGTCGACTAAGATTGTTACAAGTAACACCAGGGAGGTACAGCTTCACCTATGTAGCCTCTGATGTCTACATATATAGAGTACATACAGTTTGCATTGGTGTGTGGCACCGTGGTACGGTATATATCATCTCATTCAAAACCAGCTAAATAATCTTTTAATTCTTATTTTTTTTTTAAACACAGATTCACCCATATTAGCATTGCACTGTATCAACCCAATTTATTATGCTGTAATGCCGTTGAAGGTTGTTTGTGAGTTTGTGAGTAGCTTCATATCTGCCCTTACACAAGTTCCATGAATTCCGTTACTAGTTCCCAGACCAACCCCAGTTTCTAGTTCCCAGTTCTCATAATATGATAACAATCGTTACTGAATCGCCCACATGTATGTATGCATAATCACAGCAGCTACGGTGCCACCCTTTCTGGATTTTTCTTGTGCCGCGACTAGTCCATCTAGAAATCACAAACCAGGTCACATACGCTCGTCCAGCTGTTCAAAATTGGGCGTAAGTCGTGCATGGGGTCAACATAATGAAAACAGGTCAGTTTTCGTTGCTAAATCGTCTGCGTAGGCATAACCATAGCAGCCACGAGGCTATTGTTCTGGATTCGTTTTGTGCCGCTACTAGTTCATCTCAAAATAAAAAACTAGGTCACAATTAACCTGTCCAGCTGTTCAAAAATTGGGTGTAAGTCGTGCGTGGAGGAAATGAACAATTTCTCGTTGCCAAATTCCTATATGTATGCATAATCACAGCAGCCACGGGGCTATCCTTGTGTATTCTTGTGCTGCCACCAGTCCATCTAGAAATCACAAACTGGGTCACATACGCCCATCCAGCTGTTCAAAACATCGCCTTTGTTCTGACAACACTATTGTTTGTAAAAGAGCAGACAAAGGAGGTGCATTGGTGATTATGGAAGCGACCGACTATGCCAACAAATCGGAAGATACACTTATGGACGATCGTTTTTACAAGACACTTCCTACAAATGAGGAGAAGTTTGTCACAAAGTTTTCTAAATGCCTAACTGATAAAGAAGCCGAATATCTCACAAAATTTGAGATGAAATGCAGCTCTTACGGATTAAGCAAAATTCATAAAAGTCCCACAATCCAACAGGCAAATAAAGAACAGAATTCCGCGTATATCCGAGTGCCCAGGTGTGGATAATATGGTCACTGATGTTAGTCGGGAACATTTCTTTTGCGTGTATATACAGTTGGTGTTCGAGATAAATCATCCAGAATATCGCAAAATTTCACTGAGTGAACATTTGGATGAATGTGGAAAGAATCAATATTCGATCTTCCCATTCCAAAAACTGTTCTCAGCAAACAGAATACGCCGAACCCGGAAGGAAGATTTCTACGTTGATCACTTCCGATGCAAGCTAAATGCGCCCAGGAAATGACGTTGTGTAAAGCTGGGTTGTCTCCCTTGACACTATGATGTCTCATGTTATTCTTGGACCATATATATAACTGTGCACACGTTACTTTAAACTGTGAAATATATATATATATATTTATATATATATATATATATATATATATATATATATATATATATATATATATATATATATATATATATATATATATATATATATATGTATATAGATATATATATTTGCCAATGTCTGTTCCATAACAATTTACATGGACCATCTCGATAACAATAGAGAGGTATATTTTTGGTACTTTTTTTTACAAGAAAGATAATGGATAAGATAGTGCGGGTTAGAATTTTCTAAAGTGACGCTGTTGTTGTCAGGGGCACAAAATGGGAGAAGGGCAGAAAAAAAATTGTCGCCGATTTCCACCAAACTTATCCATAATCATCTCCATGAGGAATCTAATGGTGTGGTTTACAGACGTCAATAGTGGCGCTATTTGAGTCAGGGATGCATGGAAGGGGAGAGGTGCACAATAATTAACTCACCTGTTTAACGCCGATTTTCACAAAGTTGATACACATTCTTCTCTATGAAACGAGGAATCTAATCGTGTGCTTCCAAGATGGCAAAAGTGGCGCTATTTGAGTCAGGGGTGCAGTGCAGGGAGAGGGGCACCAAAATCGCACTTCCGCAAAAAGCCAATTTGGCATTTTTGGCGGCTATGTTTTTCGGTGGTTACCATGGCAACCATGGGCTTTCCCTAGCTTGGCATGATATCCAAATCCACAAGATATCACCTCAGGATGTTGTATACAAAGTTTGTTGCTTTTACCTTAAAATGCACGATTCACCCTTTTTTTGACACGGAGCCACTCTACTATTAAGAGTTAACGCGATCACGTCACGATATGTTGATGGCGTACTATATTTACGCAATGATTTTCGATGAGCGAAGCATGGTCCTGCGTTCTTCCCGATAATTAAGGTAGAAACTTTAAACGTACACAGGCGTGTGATGCATCATTGGAAAGATGAAGCGCCACAGATTCTAACCGTGCAAATTATATGACTGGCAATTTATTATTCGCGCTATATCGAATCGATTTGTGAGCACCGAACTGAAATATATTAGCGCAAAATTGCGTAAAAACAGATTTGACCTCGGCACGTGAAAAGTTGACCTCGGATCTGAAAATCAACAGGCCTATGTTACTCCTGACCCGAAAATACCCCCACATACCAAGTTTCATCGAAATCGGCTGGGCCATTTTCGAGTCCATCGATTACACACACACAGACAGATACACACACACACAGATCTTTCAAAATATATAATAGACTAGAAGGTGACCCGACTTCGTCCGGGCTTTGACCTTGAATTGTCTATTTTGAAGGCCAAGGTCAAGTGGGGTCACGATTTGACCCGTCCAAAACAAAGTGCCCGAACAAAAGTACCCGACAAAAGTACCCGTCGAAATCCATCCGGTTTTACCCGATTTGACCTTGTAGAAGGTGACCCGACTTCGTCCGGGCTATTCAAAAACCAAATTTCAAGTCGCTCCACCCGTTTCCGAGATCTGGTCTGCGCATGCGCGAAGCTGGTGTCGCACGGGCTCGGCGACCCGATAAAATTCGTATCCGGGGCAAGATACATTCACATACCAAATTTCAAGTCGATAGCTCCACCCGTTAGCGAGATATATAGCCCAATGTCATTTGCGGATACCTCGGCCGGTGATGAGTTAACGCGACATCGGCCGTAAAGAGTTAACGCGTCACGTCACGATATGTTGATGGCGTAATATATTTACGCAATGATTTTCGATGAGCGAAGCATGGTCCTGCGTTCTTCCCGATAATTAAGGTAGAAACTTTAAACGTACACAGGCGTGTGATGCATCATTGGAAAGACGAAGAGCCACAGATTCTAACCGTGCAAATTATATGACTGGCAATTTATTATTCGCGCTATATCGAATCGATTTGTGAGCACCGAACTGAAATATATTAGCGCAAAACGGCGTAAAAACAGATTTGACCTCGGCACGTGAAAGGTTGACCTCGGATCTGAAAATCAATAGGCCTATGTTACTCCTGACCCGAAAATACCCCCACATACCAAGTTTCATCGAAATCGGCTGGGCCATTTTCGAGTCCATCGATTACACACACACACACAGATACACACACACACACAGATCTTTCAAAATATATAATAGACTAGCCGATGAGCCCGACGTTGTCCGGGCTATTCAAAAACCAAATTTCAAGTCGATAGCTCTACCCAGCCCGACGATTTCAAGTCGATAGCTCTACCCGTTTCCGAGATCTGGTCTGCGCATGCGCGAAACTGGCGTCGCACGGACTCGGCGACCCGATAAAATTCGTATCCGGGGCAAGATACATTCACATAGCAAATTTCAAGTCGATAGCTCCACCCGTTTCCGAGATCTCGTCTGCGCATGCGCGAATCTGGTGTCGCACGGGCTCGGCGACCCGATAAAATTCGTATCCGGGGCAAAATACATTCACATAGCAAATTTTAAGTCGATAGCTCCACCCGTTTCCGAGATCTCGTCTGCGCATGCGCGAAGCGGGCGCCGCACGGGCTCGCCAATACGACAACGTTCACCGCCTGGTCAAACTACACACACGTACCAAGTTTCGTCCCGATCGGTCGAGAATCGTAGATTTGTATTAATGACAGACAGACAGACAGACAGACAAACATACAGACAGAGGTCTTCAAAATATATATGAGATGGTCCAAGATTGATATAAGACATGTCTATAGAAAATAATTTTTCTATAGACATGTCTTATATCAATCTTGGACCTTATATATTACTGTGCACATGCTATACTAAACTGTGAAAGCTATATATATATATATATATACTAGCCGATGAGCCCGACGTTGTCCGGGCTATTCAAAAACCAAATTTCAAGTCGATAGCTCTACCCAGCGCTATTCAAAAACAAAATTTCAAGTCGATAGCTCTACCCGTTTCCGAGATCTGGTCTGCGCATGCGCGAAGCTGGCGTCGCACGGGCTCGGCGATCCGATAAAATTCGTATCCGGGGCAAGATACATTCACATAGCAAATTTCAAGTCGATAGCTCTACCCGTTTCCGAGATCTGGTCTGCGCATGCGCGAAGCTGGCGTCGCACGGGCTCGGCGACCCGATAAAATTCGTATCCGGGGCAAGATACATTCACGTAGCAAATTTCAAGTCGATAACTCCACCCGTTTCCGAGATCTCGTCTGCGCATGCGCGAAGCGGGCGCCGCACGGGCTCGCCAATACGACAACGTTCACCGCCCGGTCAAACTACACCCACGTACCAAGGTTCGTCCCGATCGGTCGAGAATCGTAGATTTGTATAAATGACAAACAAACAAACAAACAAACAAACATACATACAGACAGAGGTCTTCAAAATATATATGAGATATATATATATATATATATATATATATATATATATGTGTGTGTGTGTGTAATCGATGGACTCGAAAATGGCCCATCCGATTTCGATGAAACTTGGTATGTGGGGGTATTTTCGGGTCAGGAGTAACATAGGCCTATTGATTTTCAGATCCGAGGTCAACTTTTCACGTGCCGAGGTCAAATCTGTTTTTACGCCGTTTTGCGCTAATATATTTCAGTTCGGTGCTCACAAATCGATTCGATATAGCGCGAATAATAAATTGCCAGTCATATAATTTGCACGGTTAGAATCTGTGGCGCTTAATCTTTTCAATGATGTATAACACGCCTGTGTACGTTTAAAGTTTCTACCTTAATTATCGGGAAGAACGCAGGACCATGCTTCGCTCATCGAAAATCATTGCATAAATATATTACGCCATCAACATATCGTGACGTGATCGCGTTAACTCTTAACCGGCCGATGTCGCGTTAACTCATCACCGGCCGAGGTATCCGCAAATGACATTGGGCTATATATCTCGCTAACGGGTGGAGCTATCGACTTTAAATTTGGTATGTGAATGTATCTTGCCCCGGATACGAATTTTATCGGGTCGCCGAGCCCGTGCGACGCCAGCTTCGCGCATGCGCAGACCAGATCTCGAAAACGGGTGGAGCAATCGACTTGAAATTTGGTTTTTGAATAGCCCGGACGAAGTCGGGTCACCTTCTAGTATATATATATATATATATATATATATATATATATATATATATATATATATATAAATATATATATATCGATATAGACATGTACGATTATGTGTATATAAATATATTACATGATTGATACACAAGTACCAATACTCGATAACCATATACTGCTTGCCTTGAGGGCTGATTGAAATGTTACGCTGAGGTGTCTAAGCATACCGATGCTGGTAAATAAATTAAGAAATTGCCATTAAATAAATAAACAAAGGTTAAGCAAACATATTTCTTTCAAAAAGGTGGTAAGTGTTTTCTCCTGTTTTGAACCTAATTGACAGTATAAGCTATCTGCACAGTACAGAAATTACTCTCCATTGTAGATCCATAACTCCATGCACAGTGCTTCGATGACACTGACATCAATCCGAGCCAAAACACTACCAAACACAAACACCTTGTTAAAAGTTATACGTTTTACGTTATATTACGCGGATAATCAGTTGCCAGACATATCTCTTAAACCGATTCGACGTCCGAAAGGTTTAAAATAAAATCTTTCTTTCACTGTCCTTCAAGTTGGTGAACATTAAATGTGAGTCAACCATGCGTGCTTGCCTTGAGGGCTGATTGAAATGCTACGCCGAGGAGTCATTTAAGCATACCGATGCTGGTAATAAATTAAGAAATTGCCATTAAATAAATAAACAAAGGTTAAACAAACATATTTCTTTCAAAAATGTGGTAAGTGTTTTCTCCTGTTTTGAGCCTAATTGACAGTATAAGTTATCTGCACAGTACAGAAGTTACTCTCCATTGTAGATCCATAACTCCGTGCACAATGATTTGAAGCCACTGACAATCCGAGCCAAAAACACTATCCAACACAAACACCTTGCATGTAAAATGTTATACGTTATACTATGCGGAAAATTAGTTATCAGACATCTCTCTTGAACCGATTCGACGTGCGAAAGGTTTAAAATAAAAAAAACTGCTTTAAAGAGAAACTAGTATGTGCGCCCAACCGTCGTGGGAAATGTAGGAGATATAAAAACCAAAACCAAACAACAGATGAACCTTAGATACAGACATGACAATTGGAACTTATTCCCTATTCCTTATTTTCAAAAATGTCGTTTTCGACCGATTTGACGGCATGGGTGGGTGGCCCGCCCCAAATACCACCTAGAAACACCCCAACCCCCACCCATCACCCCGGGGGTGCCACCCCGAGGGGGTGAACATGGGGTATGGACCATTTTCGAGAACGGTAAGGATTTCGACCGATTTGACGGCATGGGTGGGTGGCCCGCCCCAAATACCACCTAGAAACACCCCGACCCCCACCCATCACCCCGGGGGTGCCACACCGAGGGGGTGAAAATGGGGTATGGACCATTTTCGAGAATGGTAAGGATTTCGACCGATTTGACGGCATGGGTGGGTGGCCCGCCCCAAATACCACCTAGAAACACCCCGACCCCACACCCATCACCCCCGGGGGTGCCAACCCGAGGGGGTGAAAATGGGGTATGGACCATTTTCGAGAACGGTAAGGATTTCGACCGATTTGACGGCATGGGTGGGTGGCCCGCCCCAAATACCACATAGAAACACCCCAACCCCCCACCCATCACCCAGGGGGTGCCACCCCGAGGGGGTGAAAATGGGGTATGGACCATTTTCGAGAACGGTAAGGATTTCGACCGATTTGACGGCATGGGTGGGTGGCCCGCCCCAAATACCACATAGAAACACCCCGACACCCACCCATCACCCCCGGGGGTGCCACCCCGAGGGGGTGAAAATGGGGTATGGACCATTTTCGAGAACGGTAAGGATTTCGACCGATTTGACGGCATGGGTGGGTGGCCCGCCCCAAATACCACCTAGAAACACCCCGACCCCCCACCCATCACCCCCGGGGGTGCCACCCAGAGGGGGTGAAAATAGGGTATGGACCATTTTCGAGAACGGTAAGGATTTCGACCGATTTGACGGCATGGGTGGGTGGCCCGCCCCAAATACCACCTAGAAACACCCGACCCCCCCATATATATCAACGGCGTCATTGACACATTTTGGGCCATCGGAATATCTCGCTGACAATTCTATCTGATTTAGCGCACCGAGAAGCCCCTAAATACCAAATTTCAGTTCGATAACTTGAAACATGTAAGAGATATCCATCGACAATGTTTCCTACTGTAAAGTCTCATTGCAATTTGGCGAACCCCTTGAGGAACATGGTTTGATTGACGTATGTTCACGTTGTCTACATCAGAGTTCTTCGGTTGTTTGGCGTCAAACCAAGTGTACGATGGACCAGGGCATGCCCGACTTGATAGGAATCGCCCTGTATGCGACCAGAATCTGTTTCCAATTATGATATATGTACGGTGTATTCGTTGACCTCTTAGAGAGTTTGAACTCTAAGTCACGCCCACAAAGTACATCAATTTCCACCACGTATATTCAAATGGCTGTATCTCATAGACGTCTCAACGTGCGGAGCTGCGCGATACGTCGTTTGGACGGATACATCATCGGCTACTCCATGTTGTACAATTTGAATATATACTCATAACGATAATTCAACTATTAAAGGGCACAAGTCAACAAAGTGACTCAATTTTGTTTGGTTTCCATTAATCATGATATTCGAATTAAATACAAGTTTTGGAGAAAGAGCGAATATGAGGGTATCACCATCCCTTTTTGGTACGCGGGATTCAGGGTGTTTTGAAGCTCTACGCGGGATTCATACCCCCAAAATAACTGGTATTCGGGTTCGAGCAAATCATCTTGGACGCAGGTTTTGATGTCGCAAAATAATATTTTGTGCTAATTATCTGTATGAATGAATGGGTAGAATAGCTTCTTGTGCTTCTCGACCGGGGGTGATGGGTGGGGGGTCGGGGTGTTTTTAGGTGGTATTTGGGGCGGGCCACCCACCCATGCCGTCCAATCGGTCGAAATCCTTACCGTTCTCGAAAATGGTCCATACCCCATTTTCACCCCCTCGGGGTGGCACCACCGGGGTGATATGTGGGATCGGGGTGTTTCTAGGTGGTATTTGGGTCGGGCCACCCAACCATGCCGTCAAATCGGTCGAAAACGACATTTTTGAAAATAAGGAATAAGGAATAGGGAATAAGTTCCAATTGTCATGTCTGTACCTTAGATACTGAATTGACGAAGTTTAGCTCTGACTAGCTTATCTTTAAGATTCTGATTCTTCTTAAATGCGATTATCACTTTTTTGTTGAGTGGTTCAGCCAGTTTTCCTTCCAACTTGGTCGCCTTCTCCTTGTATATTCGCGCAATATCTGTGTTGCGGCGACTATATACAAGAGGATATCCAAACTTCTTCTCGCCGCAGTCTCATAGATTTAGTGTCCTCTTCTGTTTCACAGAGAGGCACTCTCTCTATGGGTATGAAACGAAAGTCAGTGATAATGTTATATTCCGGTGAACAGAAATGGTTGGCAAAAGGCTTGTCCAACTTCAGTTTGATGCTTGAGAGATGTAACCTCATGCGGACTATGAGTTCAGTTTTGGTCTGGCCTACATATTGGAATCTGCAAAACTGACAGATCATATTAAAGATAAATCAAATTTGCAGAGTAGCAATCCATTTGATGAGTGATCCGATATTGAACGCGCGTGGTTTCGCTCTGAAAGAATTCCATATCTGAATATATTGTCTGGTGTGCATGGCGCAACGCTACTTTTTGAAGTAGGTGCCCTTTCTGTTCGAGAAGTAGCAGCCGTTCGGGTACAGTTTGAAAGGAAGTGAAGATGATTTATATTGACGAAATTCATATATAGTTTCAGATTTAATTTTTTCTGAGTTGGCGTATTGAGTAGCCTCGATGCATGATTTATTTTTTCTGAGTTGGCGTATTGAGTAGCCTCGATGCATGATTTATTTTTTCTGAGTTGGCGTATTGAGTAGCCTCGATGCATGATTTATTTTTTCTGAGTTGGCGTATTGAGTAGCCTCGATGCATGATTTAGTTTTTCTGAGTTGGCGTATTGAGTAGCCTCGATGCATGATTTATTTTTTCTGAGTTGGCGTATTGAGTAGCCTCGATGCATGATTTATTTTTTCTGAGTTGGCGTATTGAGTAGCCTCGATGCATGATTTATTTTTTCTGAGTTGGCGTATTGAGTAGCCTCGATGCATGATTTATTTTTTCTGAGTTGGCGTATTGAGTAGCCTCGGTGCATGATTTATTTTTTCTGAGTTGGCGTATTGAGTAGCCTCGATGCATGATTTATTTTTTCTGAGTTGGCGTATTGAGTAGCCTCGATGCATCATTTAATTTTTCTGAGTTGGCGTATTGAGTAGCCTCGGTGCATGATTTATTTTTTCTGAGTTGGCGTATTGAGTAGCCTCGATGCATCATTTAATTTTTTCTGAGTTGGCGTATTGAGTAGCCTCGGTGCATGATTTATTTTTTCTGAGTTGGCGTATTGAGTAGCCTCGATGCATCATTTAATTTTTTCTGAGTTGGCGTATTGAGTAGCCTCGATGCATGATTTATTTTTTCTGAGTTGGCGTATTGAGTAGCCTCGATGCATGATTTATTTTTTCTGAGTTGGCGTATTGAGTAGCCTCGGTGCATGATTTATTTTTTCTGAGTTGGCGTATTGAGTAGCCACGATGCATGATTTATTTTTTCTGAGTTGGCGTATTGAGTAGCCTCGATGCATGATTTATTTTTTCTGAGTTGGCGTATTGAGTAGCCTCGATGCATGATTTATTTTTTCTGAGTTGGCGTATTGAGTAGCCTCGATGCATGATTTATTTTTTCTGAGTTGGCGTATTGAGTAGCCTCGATGCATGATTTATTTTTTCTGAGTTGGCGTATTGAGTAGCCTCGATGCATGATTTATTTTTTCTGAGTTGGCGTATTGAGTAGCCTCGATGCATGATTTATTTTTTCTGAGTTGGCGTATTGAGTAGCCTCGATGCATGATTTATTTTTTCTGAGTTGGCGTATTGAGTAGCCTCGATGCATCATTTAATTTTTTCTGAGTTGGCGTATTGAGTAGCCTCGATGCATGATTTATTTTTTCTGAGTTGGCGTATTGAGTAGCCTCGATGCATCATTTTATTTTTTCTAAGTTGGCGTATTGAGTAGCCTCGATGCATGATTTATTTTTTCTGAGTTGGCGTATTGAGTAGCCTCGATGCATGATTTATTTTTTCTGAGTTGGCGTATTGAGTAACCTCGATGCATGATTTATTTTTTCTGAGTTGGCGTATTGAGTAGCCTCGATGCATGATTTATTTTTTCTGAGTTGGCGTATTGAGTAGCCTCGATGCATGATTTATTTTTTCTGAGTTGGCGTATTGGTAGCCTCGATGCATGATTTATTTTTTCTGAGTTGGCGTATTGAGTAGCCTCGATGCATCATTTAATTTTTTCTGAGTTGGCGTATTGAGTAGCCTCGATGCATGATTTATTTTTTCTGAGTTGGCGTATTGAGTAGCCTCGATGCATCATTTTATTTTTTCTGAGTTGGCGTATTGAGTAGCCTCGATGCAGGATTTATTTTTTCTGAGTTGGCGTATTGAGTAGCCTCGATGCATGATTTATTTTTTCTGAGTTTGCGTATTGAGTAGCCTCGATGCATCATTTAATTTTTTCTGAGTTGGCGTATTGAGTAGCCTCGATGCATGATTTATTTTTTCTGAGTTGGCGTATTGAGTAGCCTCGGTGCATGATTTATTTTTTCTGAGTTGGCGTATTGAGTAGCCTCGATGCATGATTTATTTTTTCTGAGTTGGCGTATTGAGTAGCCTCGATGCATGATTTATTTTTTCTGAGTTGGCGTATTGAGTAGCCTCGATGCATGATTTATTTTTTCGGAGTTGGCGTATTGAGTAGCCTCGATGCATGATTTATTTTTTCTGAGTTGGCGTATTGAGTAGCCTCGATGCATGATTTATTTTTTTCGGAGTTGGCGTATTGAGTAGCCTCGATGCATGATTTATTTTTTCTGAGTTGGCGTATTGAGTAGCCTCGATGCATGATTTATTTTTTCTGAGTTGGCGTATTGAGTAGCCTCGATGCATCATTTTATTTTTTTCTGAGTTGGCGTATTGAGTAGCCTCGATGTATGATTTATTTTTTCTGAGTTGGCGTATTGAGTAGCCTCGATGCATGATTTATTTTATCTGAGTTGGCGTATTGAGTAGCCTCGATGCATCATTATATTTTTTTCTGAGTTGGCGTATTGAGTAGCCTCGATGCATGATTTATTTTTTCTGAGTTGGCGTATTGAGTAGCCTCGATGCATGATTTATTTTTTTCTGAGTTGGCGTATTGAGTAGCCTCGATGCACGATTTATTTTTTCTGAGTTGGCGTATTGAGTAGCCTCGATGCATCATTTTATTTTTTTCTGAGTTGGCGTATTGAGTAGCCTCGATGCATGATTTATTTTTTCTGAGTTGGCGTATTGAGTAGCCTCGATGCATGATTTATTTTTTTCTGAGTTGGCGTATTGAGTAGCCTCGATGCAACATTTTATTTTTTTCTGAGTTGGCATATTGAGTAGCCTCGATGCATGATTTATTTTTTCTGAGTTGGCGTATTGAGTAGCCTCGATGCATGATTTATTTTTTCTGAGTTGGCGTATTGAGTAGCCTCGATGCATGATTTATTTTTTTCTGAGTTGGCGTATTGAGTAGCCTCGATGCATCATTTTATTTTTTTCTGAGTTGGCATATTGAGTAGCCTCGATGCATGATTTATTTTTTCTGAGTTGGCGTATTGAGTAGCCTCGATGCATGATTTATTTTTTTCTGAGTTGGCGTATTGAGTAGCCTCGATGCATCATTTTATTTTTTTCTGAGTTGGCATATTGAGTAGCCTCGATGCATGATTTATTTTTTCTGAGTTGGCGTATTGAGTAGCCTCGATGCATGATTTATTTTTTTCTGAGTTGGCGTATTGAGTAGCCTCGATGCATCATTTTATTTTTTTCTGAGTTGGCATATTGAGTAGCCTCGATGCATGATTTATTTTTTCTGAGTTGGCGTATTGAGTAGCCTCGATGCATGATTTATTTTTTCTGAGTTGGCGTATTGAGTAGCCTCGATGCATGATTTATTTTTTCTGAGTTGGCGTATTGAGTAGCCTCGATGCATCATTTTATTTTTTTCTGAGTTGGCGTATTGAGTAGCCTCGATGCATGATTTATTTTTTCTGAGTTGGCGTATTGAGTAGCCTCGATGCATGATTTATTTTTTTCTGAGTTGGCGTATTGAGAAGCCTCGATGCATCATTTTATTTTTTTCTGAGTTGGCATATTGAGTAGCCTCGATGCATGATTTATTTTTTTCTGAGTTGGCGTATTGAGTAGCCTCGATGCATCATTTTATTTTTTTCTGAGTTGGCGTATTGAGTAGCCTCGATGTATGATTTATTTTTTCTGAGTTGGCGTATTGAGTAGCCTCGATGCATGATTTATTTTATCTGAGTTGGCGTATTGAGTAGCCTCGATGCATCATTATATTTTTTTCTGAGTTGGCGTATTGAGTAGCCTCGATGCATGATTTATTTTTTCTGAGTTGGCGTATTGAGTAGCCTCGATGCATGATTTATTTTTTTCTGAGTTGGCGTATTGAGTAGCCTCGATGCATGATTTATTTGTTCGGAGTTGGCGTATTGAGTAGCCTCGGTGCATGATTTATTTTTTCTGAGTTGGCGTATTGAGTAGCCTCGATGCATGATTTATTTTTTCTGAGTTGGCGTATTGAGTAGCCTCGATGCATGATTTATTTTTTCTGAGTTGGCATATTGAGTAGCCTCGATGCATCATTTTATTTTTTTCTGAGTTGGCGTATTGAGTAGCCTCGATGCATGATTTATTTTTTCTGAGTTGGCGTATTGAGTAGCCTCGATGCATGATTTATTTTTTTCTGAGTTGGCGTATTGAGTAGCCTCGATGCATCATTTTATTTTTTTCTGAGTTGGCATATTGAGTAGCCTCGATGCATGATTTATTTTTTCTGAGTTGGCGTATTGAGTAGCCTCGATGCATGATTTATTTGTTCTGAGTTGGCGTATTGAGTAGCCTCGATGCATGATTTATTTTTTCTGAGTTGGCGTATTGAGTAGCCTCGATGCATGATTTATTTTTTCTGAGTTGGCGTATTGAGTAGCCTCGAAGCATGATTTATTTTTCTGAGTTGGCGTATTGAGTAGCCTCGATGCATGATTTATTTTTTCTGAGTTGGCGTATTGAGTAGCCTCGATGCATGATTTATTTTTTCTGAGTTGGCGTATTGAGTAGCCTCGATGCATGATTTATTTTTTTCTGTGTTGGCGTATTGAGTAGCCTCGATGCATCATTTTATTTTTTTCTGAGTTGGCATATTGAGTAGCCTCGATGCATGATTTATTTTTTCTGAGTTGGCGTATTGAGTAGCCTCGATGCATGATTTATTTTTTCTGAGTTGGCGTATTGAGTAGCCTCGATGCATGATTTATTTTTTTCTGAGTTGGCGTATTGAGTAGCCTCGATACATCATTTTATTTTTTTCTGAGTTGGCATATTGAGTAGCCTCGATGCATGATTTATTTTTTCTGAGTTGGCGTATTGAGTAGCCTCGATGCATGATTTATTTTTTCTGAGTTGGCGTATTGAGTAGCCTCGATGCATGATTTATTTTTTTCTGAGTTGGCGTATTGAGTAGCCTCGATGCATCATTTTATTTTTTTCTGAGTTGGCATATTGAGTAGCCTCGATGCATGATTTATTTTTTCTGAGTTGGCGTATTGAGTAGCCTCGATGCATGATTTATTTGTTCTGAGTTGGCGTATTGAGTAGCCTCGATGCATCATTTTATTTTTTTCTGAGTTGGCGTATTGAGTAGCCTCGATGCATGATTTATTTGTTCTGAGTTGGCGTATTGAGTAGCCTCGATGCATGATTTCATTTTTCTGAGTTGGCGTATTGAGTAGCCTCGATGCATCATTTTATTTTTTTCTGAGTTGGCGTATTGAGTAGCCTCGATGCATGATTTATTTTTTCTGAGTTGGCGTATTGAGTAGCCTCGATGCATGATTTATTTTTTCTGAGTTGGCGTATTGAGTAGCCTCGATGCATGATTTATTTTTTCTGAGTTGGCGTATTGAGTAGCCTCGATGCATGATTTATTTTTTCTGAGTTGGCGTATTGAGTAGCCTCGATGCATGATTTATTTTTTCTGAGTTGGCGTATTGAGTAGCCTCGATGCATCATTTTATTTTTTTCTGAGTTGGCGTATTGAGTAGCCTCGATGCATGATTTATTTTTTCTGAGTTGGCGTATTGAGTAGCCTCGATGCATGATTTATTTTTTCTGAGTTGGCGTATTGAGTAGCCTCGATGCATGATTTATTTTTTCTGAGTTGGCGTATTGAGTAGCCTCGGTGCATGATTTATTTTTTCTGAGTTGGCGTATTGAGTAGCCTCGATGCATCATTTTATTTTTTTCTGAGTTGGCGTATTGAGTAGCCTCGATGCATGATTTATTTTTTTCTGAGTTGGCGTATTGAGTAGCCTCGATGCATGATTTATTTTTTCTGAGTTGGCGTATTGAGTAGCCTCGATGCATGATTTATTTTTTCTGAGTTGGCGTATTGAGTAGCCTCGATGCATGATTTATTTTTTCTGAGTTGGCGTATTGAGTGGCTCGATGCATGATTTATTTTTTCTGAGTTGGCGTATTGAGTAGCCTCGATGCATCATTTTATTTTTTTCTGAGTTGGCGTATTGAGTAGCCTCGATGCATGATTTATTTTTTCTGAGTTGGCGTATTGAGTAGCCTCGATGCATGATTTATTTTTTCTGAGTTGGCGTATTGAGTGGCTCGATGCATGATTTATTTTTTCTGAGTTGGCGTATTGAGTAGCCTCGATGCATCATTTTATTTTTTTCTGAGTTGGCGTATTGAGTAGCCTCGATGCATGATTTATTTGTTCTGAGTTGGCGTATTGAGTAGCCTCGATGCATGATTTATTTTTTCTGAGTTGGCGTATTGAGTAGCCTCGATGCATGATTTATTTTTTCTGAGTTGGCGTATTGAGTGGCTCGATGCATGATTTATTTTTTCTGAGTTGGCGTATTGAGTAGCCTCGATGCATCATTTTATTTTTTTCTGAGTTGGCGTATTGAGTAGCCTCGATGCATGATTTATTTTTTCTGAGTTGGCGTATTGAGTAGCCTCGATGCATGATTTATTTTTTCTGAGTTGGCGTATTGAGTAGCCTCGATGCATGATTTATTTTTTCTGAGTTGGCGTATTGAGTAGCCTCGATGCATGATTTATTTTTTCTGAGTTGGCGTATTGAGTAGCCTCGATGCATGATTTATTTTTTCTGAGTTGGCGTATTGAGTAGCCTCGATGCATGATTTATTTTTTCTGAGTTGGCGTATTGAGTAGCCTCGATGCATGATTTATTTTTTCTGAGTTGGCGTATTGAGTAGCCTCGATGCATGATTTATTTGTTCTGAGTTGGCGTATTGAGTAGCCTCGATGCATGATTTATTTTTTCTGAGTTGGCGTATTGAGTAGCCTCGGTGCATGATTTATTTTTTCTGAGTTGGCGTATTGAGTAGCCTCGATGCATGATTTATTTTTTCTGAGTTGGCGTATTGAGTAGCCTCGATGCATGATTTATTTTTTCGGAGTTGGCGTATTGAGTAGCCTCGATGCATGATTTATTTTTTCTGAGTTGGCGTATTGAGTAGCCTCGATGCATGATTTATTTTTTCTGAGTTGGCGTATTGAGTAGCCTCGATGCATCATTTTATTTTTTTCTGAGTTGGCGTATTGAGTAGCCTCGATGTATGATTTATTTTTTCTGAGTTGGCGTATTGAGTAGCCTCGATGCATGATTTATTTTATCTGAGTTGGCGTATTGAGTAGCCTCGATGCATCATTATATTTTTTTCTGAGTTGGCGTATTGAGTAGCCTCGATGCATGATTTATTTTTTCTGAGTTGGCGTATTGAGTAGCCTCGATGCATGATTTATTTTTTTCTGAGTTGGCGTATTGAGTAGCCTCGATGCATGATTTATTTTTTCTGAGTTGGCGTATTGAGTAGCCTCGATGCATCATTTTATTTTTTTCTGAGTTGGCGTATTGAGTAGCCTCGATGCATGATTTATTTTTTCTGAGTTGGCGTATTGAGTAGCCTCGATGCATGATTTATTTTTTTCTGAGTTGGCGTATTGAGTAGCCTCGATGCAACATTTTATTTTTTTCTGAGTTGGCATATTGAGTAGCCTCGATGCATGATTTATTTTTTCTGAGTTGGCGTATTGAGTAGCCTCGATGCATGATTTATTTTTTCTGAGTTGGCGTATTGAGTAGCCTCGATGCATGATTTATTTTTTTCTGAGTTGGCGTATTGAGTAGCCTCGATGCATCATTTTATTTTTTTCTGAGTTGGCATATTGAGTAGCCTCGATGCATGATTTATTTTTTCTGAGTTGGCGTATTGAGTAGCCTCGATGCATGATTTATTTTTTTCTGAGTTGGCGTATTGAGTAGCCTCGATGCATCATTTTATTTTTTTCTGAGTTGGCATATTGAGTAGCCTCGATGCATGATTTATTTTTTCTGAGTTGGCGTATTGAGTAGCCTCGATGCATGATTTATTTTTTTCTGAGTTGGCGTATTGAGTAGCCTCGATGCATCATTTTATTTTTTTCTGAGTTGGCATATTGAGTAGCCTCGATGCATGATTTATTTTTTCTGAGTTGGCGTATTGAGTAGCCTCGATGCATGATTTATTTTTTCTGAGTTGGCGTATTGAGTAGCCTCGATGCATGATTTATTTTTTCTGAGTTGGCGTATTGAGTAGCCTCGATGCATCATTTTATTTTTTTCTGAGTTGGCGTATTGAGTAGCCTCGATGCATGATTTATTTTTTCTGAGTTGGCGTATTGAGTAGCCTCGATGCATGATTTATTTTTTTCTGAGTTGGCGTATTGAGTAGCCTCGATGCATCATTTTATTTTTTTCTGAGTTGGCATATTGAGTAGCCTCGATGCATGATTTATTTTTTTCTGAGTTGGCGTATTGAGTAGCCTCGATGCATCATTTTATTTTTTTCTGAGTTGGCGTATTGAGTAGCCTCGATGTATGATTTATTTTTTCTGAGTTGGCGTATTGAGTAGCCTCGATGCATGATTTATTTTATCTGAGTTGGCGTATTGAGTAGCCTCGATGCATCATTATATTTTTTTCTGAGTTGGCGTATTGAGTAGCCTCGATGCATGATTTATTTTTTCTGAGTTGGCGTATTGAGTAGCCTCGATGCATGATTTATTTTTTTCTGAGTTGGCGTATTGAGTAGCCTCGATGCATGATTTATTTGTTCGGAGTTGGCGTATTGAGTAGCCTCGGTGCATGATTTATTTTTTCTGAGTTGGCGTATTGAGTAGCCTCGATGCATGATTTATTTTTTCTGAGTTGGCGTATTGAGTAGCCTCGATGCATGATTTATTTTTTCTGAGTTGGCATATTGAGTAGCCTCGATGCATCATTTTATTTTTTTCTGAGTTGGCGTATTGAGTAGCCTCGATGCATGATTTATTTTTTCTGAGTTGGCGTATTGAGTAGCCTCGATGCATGATTTATTTTTTTCTGAGTTGGTGTATTGAGTAGCCTCGATGCATCATTTTATTTTTTTCTGAGTTGGCATATTGAGTAGCCTCGATGCATGATTTATTTTTTCTGAGTTGGCGTATTGAGTAGCCTCGATGCATGATTTATTTGTTCTGAGTTGGCGTATTGAGTAGCCTCGATGCATGATTTATTTTTTCTGAGTTGGCGTATTGAGTAGCCTCGATGCATGATTTATTTTTTCTGAGTTGGCGTATTGAGTAGCCTCGAAGCATGATTTATTTTTCTGAGTTGGCGTATTGAGTAGCCTCGATGCATGATTTATTTTTTCTGAGTTGGCGTATTGAGTAGCCTCGATGCATGATTTATTTTTTCTGAGTTGGCGTATTGAGTAGCCTCGATGCATGATTTATTTTTTTCTGTGTTGGCGTATTGAGTAGCCTCGATGCATCATTTTATTTTTTTCTGAGTTGGCATATTGAGTAGCCTCGATGCATGATTTATTTTTTCTGAGTTGGCGTATTGAGTAGCCTCGATGCATGATTTATTTTTTCTGAGTTGGCGTATTGAGTAGCCTCGATGCATGATTTATTTTTTTCTGAGTTGGCGTATTGAGTAGCCTCGATACATCATTTTATTTTTTTCTGAGTTGGCATATTGAGTAGCCTCGATGCATGATTTATTTTTTCTGAGTTGGCGTATTGAGTAGCCTCGATGCATGATTTATTTTTTCTGAGTTGGCGTATTGAGTAGCCTCGATGCATGATTTATTTTTTTCTGAGTTGGCGTATTGAGTAGCCTCGATGCATCATTTTATTTTTTTCTGAGTTGGCATATTGAGTAGCCTCGATGCATGATTTATTTTTTCTGAGTTGGCGTATTGAGTAGCCTCGATGCATGATTTATTTGTTCTGAGTTGGCGTATTGAGTAGCCTCGATGCATCATTTTATTTTTTTCTGAGTTGGCGTATTGAGTAGCCTCGATGCATGATTTATTTGTTCTGAGTTGGCGTATTGAGTAGCCTCGATGCATGATTTCATTTTTCTGAGTTGGCGTATTGAGTAGCCTCGATGCATCATTTTATTTTTTTCTGAGTTGGCGTATTGAGTAGCCTCGATGCATGATTTATTTTTTCTGAGTTGGCGTATTGAGTAGCCTCGATGCATGATTTATTTTTTCTGAGTTGGCGTATTGAGTAGCCTCGATGCATGATTTATTTTTTCTGAGTTGGCGTATTGAGTAGCCTCGATGCATGATTTATTTTTTCTGAGTTGGCGTATTGAGTAGCCTCGATGCATGATTTATTTTTTCTGAGTTGGCGTATTGAGTAGCCTCGATGCATCATTTTATTTTTTTCTGAGTTGGCGTATTGAGTAGCCTCGATGCATGATTTATTTTTTCTGAGTTGGCGTATTGAGTAGCCTCGATGCATGATTTATTTTTTCTGAGTTGGCGTATTGAGTAGCCTCGATGCATGATTTATTTTTTCTGAGTTGGCGTATTGAGTAGCCTCGGTGCATGATTTATTTTTTCTGAGTTGGCGTATTGAGTAGCCTCGATGCATCATTTTATTTTTTTCTGAGTTGGCGTATTGAGTAGCCTCGATGCATGATTTATTTTTTTCTGAGTTGGCGTATTGAGTAGCCTCGATGCATGATTTATTTTTTCTGAGTTGGCGTATTGAGTAGCCTCGATGCATGATTTATTTTTTCTGAGTTGGCGTATTGAGTAGCCTCGATGCATGATTTATTTTTTCTGAGTTGGCGTATTGAGTGGCTCGATGCATGATTTATTTTTTCTGAGTTGGCGTATTGAGTAGCCTCGATGCATCATTTTATTTTTTTCTGAGTTGGCGTATTGAGTAGCCTCGATGCATGATTTATTTTTTCTGAGTTGGCGTATTGAGTAGCCTCGATGCATGATTTATTTTTTCTGAGTTGGCGTATTGAGTGGCTCGATGCATGATTTATTTTTTCTGAGTTGGCGTATTGAGTAGCCTCGATGCATCATTTTATTTTTTTCTGAGTTGGCGTATTGAGTAGCCTCGATGCATGATTTATTTGTTCTGAGTTGGCGTATTGAGTAGCCTCGATGCATGATTTATTTTTTCTGAGTTGGCGTATTGAGTAGCCTCGATGCATGATTTATTTTTTCTGAGTTGGCGTATTGAGTAGCCTCGATGCATGATTTATTTTTTCTGAGTTGGCGTATTGAGTAGCCTCGATGCATGATTTATTTTTTCTGAGTTGGCGTATTGAGTAGCCTCGATGCATGATTTATTTTTTCTGAGTTGGCGTATTGAGTAGCCTCGATGCATGATTTATTTTTTCGGAGTTGGCGTATTGAGTAGCCTCGATGCATGATTTATTTTTTCTGAGTTGGCGTATTGAGTAGCCTCGATGCATGATTTATTTGTTCTGAGTTGGCGTATTGAGTAGCCTCGATGCATGATTTATTTTTTCTGAGTTGGCGTATTGAGTAGCCTCGATGCATGATTTATTTTTTCTGAGTTGGCGTATTGAGTAGCCTCGGTGCATGATTTATTTTTTCTGAGTTGGCGTATTGAGTAGCCTCGATGCATGATTTATTTTTTCTGAGTTGGCGTATTGAGTGGCTCGATGCATGATTTATTTTTTCTGAGTTGGCGTATTGAGTAGCCTCAATGCATGATTTATTTGTTCTGAGTTGGCGTATTGAGTAGCCTCGATGCATGATTTATTTTTTCTGAGTTGGCGTATTGAGTAGCCTCGATGCATGATCTATTTTTTCTGAGTTGGCGTATTGAGTAGCCTCGATGCATCATTTTATTTTTTTCTGAGTTGGCGTATTGAGTAGCCTCGATGCATGATTTATTTTTTCTGAGTTGGCGTATTGAGTAGCCTCGATGCATCATTTTATTTTTTTCTGAGTTGGCGTATTGAGTAGCCTCGATGCATGATTTATTTTTTCTGAGTTGGCGTATTGAGTAGCCTCGATGCATGATTTATTTTTTCTGAGTTGGCATATTGAGTAGCCTCGATGCATGATTTATTTTTTCTGAGTTGGCGTATTGAGTAGCCTCGGTGCATGATTTATTTTTTCTGAGTTGGCGTATTGAGTAGCCTCGATGCATCATTTTATTTTTTCTGAGTTGGCGTATTGAGTAGCCTCGATGCATGATTTATTTTTTCTGAGTTGGCGTATTGAGTAGCCTCGATGCATGATTTATTTTTTCTGAGTTGGCGTATTGAGTAGCCTCGATGCATGATTTATTTTTTCTGAGTTGGCGTATTGAGTAGCCTCGATGCATGATTTATTTTTTCTGAGTTGGCGTATTGAGTAGCCTCGGTGCATGATTTATTTTTTCTGAGTTGGCGTATTGAGTAGCCTCGATGCATGATTTATTTTTTCTGAGTTGGCGTATTGAGTAGCCTCGATGCATGATTTATTTTTTCTGAGTTGGCGTATTGAGTAACCTCGGTGCATGATTTATTTTTTCTGAGTTGGCGTATTGAGTAGCCTCGATGCATGATTTATTTTTTCTGAGTTGGCGTATTGAGTAGCCTCGATGCATGATTTATTTTTTCTGAGTTGGCGTATTGAGTAGCCTCGATGCATGATTTATTTTTTCTGAGTTGGCGTATTGAGTAGCCTCGATGCATGATTTATTTTTTCTGAGTTGGCGTATTGAGTAGCCTCGGTGCATGATTTATTTTTTCTGAGTTGGCGTATTGAGTAGCCTCGATGCATGATTTATTTTTTCTGAGTTGGCGTATTGAGTGGCTCGATGCATGATTTATTTTTTCTGAGTTGGCGTATTGAGTAGCCTCAATGCATGATTTATTTGTTCTGAGTTGGCGTATTGAGTAGCCTCGATGCATGATTTATTTTTTCTGAGTTGGCGTATTGAGTAGCCTCGATGCATGATCTATTTTTTCTGAGTTGGCGTATTGAGTAGCCTCGATGCATCATTTTATTTTTTTCTGAGTTGGCGTATTGAGTAGCCTCGATGCATGATTTATTTTTTCTGAGTTGGCGTATTGAGTAGCCTCGATGCATCATTTTATTTTTTTCTGAGTTGGCGTATTGAGTAGCCTCGATGCATGATTTATTTTTTCTGAGTTGGCGTATTGAGTAGCCTCGATGCATGATTTATTTTTTCTGAGTTGGCATATTGAGTAGCCTCGATGCATGATTTATTTTTTCTGAGTTGGCGTATTGAGTAGCCTCGGTGCATGATTTATTTTTTCTGAGTTGGCGTATTGAGTAGCCTCGATGCATCATTTTATTTTTTCTGAGTTGGCGTATTGAGTAGCCTCGATGCATGATTTATTTTTTCTGAGTTGGCGTATTGAGTAGCCTCGATGCATGATTTATTTTTTCTGAGTTGGCGTATTGAGTAGCCTCGATGCATGATTTATTTTTTCTGAGTTGGCGTATTGAGTAGCCTCGATGCATGATTTATTTTTTCTGAGTTGGCGTATTGAGTAGCCTCGGTGCATGATTTATTTTTTCTGAGTTGGCGTATTGAGTAGCCTCGATGCATGATTTATTTTTTCTGAGTTGGCGTATTGAGTAGCCTCGATGCATGATTTATTTTTTCTGAGTTGGCGTATTGAGTAACCTCGGTGCATGATTTATTTTTTCTGAGTTGGCGTATTGAGTAGCCTCGATGCATGATTTATTTTTTCTGAGTTGGCGTATTGAGTAGCCTCGATGCATGATTTATTTTTTCTGAGTTGGCGTATTGAGTAGCCTCGATGCATGATTTATTTTTTCTGAGTTGGCGTATTGAGTAGCCTCGATGCATGATTTATTTTTTCTGAGTTGGCGTATTGAGTAGCCTCGGTGCATGATTTATTTTTTCTGAGTTGGCGTATTGAGTAGCCTCGATGCATGATTTATTTTTTCTGAGTTGGTGTATTGAGTAGCCTCGATGCATCATTTTATTTTTTCTGAGTTGGCGTATTGAGTAGCCTCGGTGCATGATTTATTTTTTCTGAGTTGGCGTATTGAGTAGCCTCGATGCATGATTTATTTTTTCTGAGTTGGCGTATTGAGTAACCTCGGTGCATGATTTATTTTTTCTGAGTTGGCGTATTGAGTAGCCTCGATGCATGATTTATTTTTTCTGAGTTGGCGTATTGAGTAGCCTCGATGCATGATTTATTTGTTCTGAGTTGGCGTATTGAGTAGCCTCGATGCATGATTTATTTTTTCTGAGTTGGCGTATTGAGTAGCCTCGATGCATCATTTTATTTTTTCTGAGTTGGCGTATTGAGTAGCCTCGATGCATCATTTTATTTTTTCTGAGTTGGCGTATTGAGTAGCCTCGATGCATGATTTATTTTTTCTGAGTTGGCGTATTGAGTAGCCTCAATGCATGATTTATTTTTTCTGAGTTGGCGTATTGAGTAGCCTCAATGCATGATTTATTTGTTCTGAGTTGGCGTATTGAGTAGCCTCAATGCATGATTTATTTTTTCTGAGTTGGCGTATTGAGTAGCCTCGATGCATGATTTATTTGTTCTGAGTTGGCGTATTGAGTAGCCTCAATGCATGATTTATTTTTTCTGAGTTGGCGTATTGAGTAGCCTCAATGCATGATTTATTTTTTCTGAGTTGGCGTATTGAGTAGCCTCGATGCATCATTTTATTTTTTTCTGAGTTGGCATATTGAGTAGCCTCGATGCATGATTTATTTTTTCTGAGTTGGCGTATTGAGTAGCCTCGATGCATCATTTTATTTTTTTCTGAGTTGGCGTATTGAGTAGCCTCGATGCATGATTTATTTTTTCTGAGTTGGCGTATTGAGTAGCCTCGGTGCATGATTTATTTTTTCTGAGTTGGCGTATTGAGTAGCCTCGGTGCATGATTTATTTTTTCTGAGTTGGCGTATTGAGTAGCCTCGATGCATGATTTATTTTTTCTGAGTTGGCGTATTGAGTAGCCTCGATGCATGATTTATTTTTTCTGAGTTGGCGTATTGAGTAGCCTCGATGCATGATTTATTTGTTCTGAGTTGGCGTATTGAGTAGCCTCGGTGCATGATTTATTTTTTCTGAGTTGGCGTATTGAGTGGCTCGGTGCATGATTTATTTTTTCTGAGTTGGCGTATTGAGTAGCCTCGATGCATCATTTAATTTTTCTGAGTTGGCGTATTGAGTAGCCTCGATGCATGATTTATTTTTTCTGAGTTGGCGTATTGAGTAGCCTCGATGCATGATTTATTTGTTCTGAGTTGGCGTATTGAGTAGCCTCGATGCATGATTTATTTTTTCTGAGTTGGCGTATTGAGTAGCCTCGGTGCATGATTTATTTTTTCTGAGTTGGCGTATTGAGTAGCCTCGATGCATGATTTATTTTTTCTGAGTTGGCGTATTGAGTAGCCTCGGTGCATGATTTATTTTTTCTGAGTTGGCGTATTGAGTAGCCTCGGTGCATGATTTATTTTTTCTGAGTTGGCGTATTGAGTAGCCTCGATGCATGATTTATTTTTTCTGAGTTGGCGTATTGAGTAGCCTCGGTGCATGATTTATTTTTTCTGAGTTGGCGTATTGAGTAGCCTCGATGCATGATTTATTTGTTCTGAGTTGGCGTATTGAGTAACCTCGATGCATGATTTATTTTTTCTGAGTTGGCGAATTGAGTAGCCTCGGTGCATGATTTATTTTTTCTGAGTTGGCGTATTGAGTAGCCTCGATGCATGATTTATTTTTTCTGAGTTGGCGTATTGAGTAGCCTCGATGCATGATTTATTTTTTCTGAGTTGGCGTATTGAGTAGCCTCGATGCATGATTTATTTTTTCTGAGTTGGCGTATTGAGTAGCCTCGGTGCATGATTTATTTTTTCTGAGTTGGCGTATTGAGTAGCCTCGATGCATGATTTATTTTTTCTGAGTTGGCGTATTGAGTAGCCTCGATGCATGATTTATTTTTTCTGAGTTGGCGTATTGAGTAGCCTCGGTGCATGGTTTTATTGCTTATTTTGCTTTATATAGTCATGCAACAGCGAGAAATTAACTTCTTCAGAGAAAAAGTCAGGGTTTGGGGTGGGGGGGGGGGGGGGAGATGTCCAGGTCGGGATATCTCCCCCACACCCAGCACATTAAAGTTATAGGGGCTTAATGCGCATACATGTAAGTTGCAAAAACCTTGTGCCCAATTCCGTTTGAATATTAAGTTTTAACTCATATATCACTCGAACAAACATAAATGATTTATAGAATAACAACTACTAATTGTATAAACGAAGGTTCTAATCTAGAAATTAACTTCATTTGCTTCACATAAATTGTGCACATCTTATATATATATATACTAGCAGGTTAGCCCGCCACTGGAGGCGTCCGTCAGAAACATGACAATTTATAATTTTTTTAATTAATTTTTTAATTTAATTGTTATTTTATTTCAAATTTTGTTTAATTTTAAATTTTTTTAATAATTTTTTTAATTTAATTTTTTGTTTTTCAATGAGTTAATTCTGCCTTTTTCGGGCGGAAAAACTGACCCGATGAAATCCTCCCCCCCCCGCTTCCTAGGAACGACAGACATAAGAACCACACAACACGCATTTTTTTTAATTTTCAATGAGTTAATTCTGCCTTTTAATCAAGAGAAATTACGGTACCCGTCCCTAAAAGAGGTATGATTTAAGGTACATCTGGCGGAAAAAACTGACCCGATGAAAAATTTCCCCGTTCCTAGGAACGACAGACATAAGAATCACACAACACGCATTTTTTGTTTTGCAATGAGTTAATTCTGCCTTTTTAATCGAGATAAATGCATTTCGCGTTTTGCATCAGTAGTTTCGTACGCATGGGTAACATTTAGCAACGTCGATGACAATAAAGAGCGTTAGTCGGTTAACAACTCCAGATATGGTCTTTCGTACGCATGGGTAACATTTAGCAACGTCGATGACAATAAAGAGCGTTAGTCGGTTAACATCTCCAAATATGGTCAATATAAAGATCGTTGATGCCTTAACCCCCAAAGTGCCGTTTGCGGTGATTTTGATGATTGGGAGTGGAGAACGAGTGCTCAGAGCTTGTCCAAAATGCGACGTGGGCGATCCCCGTGGGTTTTTACCCTTATATACGAAATTTGAGCTCGATCCGACCAGCCGTTTTAGATTCTATGAAGTACCCACATATATACACACATATATACACATATACGGAAGTCTCAAAATATACAGTAGACTAGCAGGTTAGCCCGCCACTGGCTTGGGGCAACACGCATTTTTTAATGAGTTAATTCTGTCTTTTTAATCAAGAGGAATTATGATAGCCGTCCCTAAAATAGGTATGCCAACGATGTTGTTGTTGTTGGCATTCACGGCTTGGTGGCCACCCGAAGATTCTCACATTGCCGTAAATAGAAAATTAGCATTGTGTGGATTTAGTAAATATTTTTTCGCCAACAATGTCGTTGTTGTTGGCATTCACGGCTTGGGAGTGAACCCCACCTTTACGAGATGGTCATTCACGGCTTGGGGCAACACGCATTTTTTAATGAGTTAATTCTGTCTTTTTAATCGATGTCGTTGTTGTTGGCATTCACGGCTTGGTGGCCACCCGAAAATTCTTGCCCGAAGATTCTCACATTGCCGTAAAGAGAAAATTAGCATTGTGTGGATTTAGTAATTTGAACTAATTATTTTCTCGCCAACAATGTCGTTGTTCTTGGTATTCACGGCTTGGGAGTGACCCCCACCTTTATGAGATGGTCAAAGGAGAAGGCAGTGGAAGTCCCGTCAGATTCAGGGACGTATCGCACTGCCTCGAATTTACTAAATTTTAGCAGCCATATAAGGTGCGTGAGTTAGCAGGAATCGAGGGGTGTAAGTTTAGAGCTTGTTTATATGAATGAATTGAAAATAGACTAAGATTTTCAGCCGTAACAAGAAATGTATATATGAGAAAATGTAATTTCTATATTTGGGAGGTATTAGCAAGTTTTGGCTCAACTGGTTTAGCAGTTTGAAGTGAATATGGATATAAAAATATACATATACAGATACAAAAAAAAGTAGAGTTACTCCTCTTGGATCGCGAGCGAATATCAACCCGATTAACCCCCGCCGTGTTTGCGGTGATTTTATTGATTGGGAGTGGAGAATGGGTGATCAGAGCTTTTTACCCTTATATTCGAAATTTGAGCTCAATCCGTCCAGGCGTTTTCGATTCCATGACGTACCCACATATATACACTCACACATATATATATACGGAAGTTTCAAAATATATATATAGACTAGCCGATGAGCCCGACGTTGTCCTGGCTATTCAAAAACCAAATTTCAAGTCGATAGCTCTACCGGTTTCAAGGTCTGGTCTGCGCATGCGCGAAGCTGGCGTCGCACGGGCTCGGCGATCCGATAACATTCGTATCCTGGGCAAGATACATTCACATACCAAATTTCAAGTCGATAGCTCTACCCGTTTCCGAGATCTCGTCTGCGCATGCGCGAAGTTAACGTCGCACGGGCTCGGCGACCCGATAAAATTTGTATCCGGGGCAAGATACATTCACATAGCAAATTTCAAGTCGATAGCTCCACCCGTTTCCGAGATCTCGTCTGCGCATGAGCGAAGCGGGCGCCACACGGGCTCGCCAATACGACAACGACGACCGCCTGGTCAAACTACACACACGTACCAAGTTTCGTCCCGATCGGTCGAGAATCGTAGATTTGTATTAATGACAGACAGACAGACGATTTGTATTAATGACAGACAGACAGACAGACAAACAGACAGAGGTCTTCAAAATATATATGAGACTAGCAGGTTAGCCCGCCACTGGCGGCGTTGGTCCGAAACATGACATTTTTTTGGCTTTTCAATGAGTTAATTGTGCCTTTTTAATCAAGAGAAATTATGGTAACCGTCCCTAAAAGAGGTATGATATAAGGTACAAACTGACCCGATGGAAATTCCCCCCGTTCCTAGGAACGACAGACATAAGAATCACACAACACGCATTTTGTAATGAGTTAATTGTCTTTTTAATCAAGAGGAATTATGATACCCGTCCCTAAAAGAGGTATGCCAACGATGTCGTTGTTGTTGGCATTCACGGCTTGGTGGCCACCCGAAAATTCTCACATTGCCGTAAATAGAAAATTAAGCATTGTGTGGATTTAGTAAATAACCAACAATGTCGTTGTTGTTGGCATTCACGGCTTGGGAGTGAACCCCACCTTTACGAGATGGTCATTCACGGCTTGGGGCAACACGCATTTTTTAATGAGTTAATTCTGTCTTTTTAATCGATGTCGTTGTTGTTGGCATTCACGGCTTGGTGGCCACCGAAAATTCTTGCCCGAAGATTCTCACATTGCCGTAAAGAGAAAATTAGCATTGTGTGGATTTAGTAATTTGAACTAATTATTTTCTCGCCAACAATGTCGTTGTTGTTGGTATTCACGGCTTGGGAGTGACCCCCACCTTTACGAGATGGTCAAAGGAGAAGGCAGTGGAAGTCCCGTCAGATTCAGGGACGTACCGCACTGCCTCGAATTTACTAAATTTTAGCAGCCATGCGTGAGTTAGCAGGAATCGAGGGGTGTAAGTTTAGAGCTTGTTTATATGAATGTATTGAAAATAGACTAAGATTTTCAGCCGTAACAAGAAATGTATATATGAGAAAATGTAAATTCTATATTTTGGGAGGTATTAGCAAGTTTTGGCTCAACGGGTTTAGCAGTTTGAAGTGAATATGGAAATAAAAATATACATATACAGATATAAAAAAATGTAGAGTTACTCCTCTTGGATCGCGAGCGAATATCAACCCGATTAACCCCCGCCGTGATTGCGGTGATTTTATTGATTGGGAGTAGATCGGCGTTCGTCAGAAACATGACAATTTTTATTTTTTTTAATTAATTTAATTTTTTAATTTAATTGTTTTTTTTTATATTTTTGAATAAAATTTTGGTTTTTCAATATTTTACCCGATTTGACCTTGAATTGATCATTTTCAAGGCCAAGGTCAGGTCGGGGTCACAATTTAACCCGTCCATGACACTTCCAGTAGGTAGCAAGTGTGAGCGCAATCGGTTCGAGTCTATAAAGGACACATGCACACATATATATAATTTGTGGGTACCCGTTTCGATGTGAAAATCTCCTAGGGCGGAAAAACTGACCCGATCCGCGTTCCTAGGAAGCTCTAAGTACGTAAGAATCACACAACACGCATATATATAATTTGTGGGTTCACGTTTCAAGGTGAAAATAACCTAGGGCGGAAAAACTGACCCCATCCGCGTTCCTAGGAAGCCCTGAGTACGCAAGAATCACACAACACGCTCATGTCTGTATAATGACGCACAAGCCGAGACCCAGACGTAAGAATCACATTGCTAAATCTAATAAAAATGTAGAGTTACGCCTCTTAGATCAATACGTCGATGACTATAAAGAGCGTTAACCGGTTACATCTCCCCATATGGAAGATATAAGGAGCGTTGGTGTGTTAACCCCCACGGTGCCATTTTTTGTGAATGAGAAGGGAAAAGTGGTGCTCTGAGCTTGTCCAAAATGCGACGTAGACGATCCCCGTGGGTTTTTACACTTATATACGAAATTTTAGCTCGATCCGCGCAGCCGTTTTCGATTCTATGAAGTACCCACATACACACATATATATATATACACACACATATATATATACGTTGTCATCAAAATATATAGGAGATATTGTTATCATTATATAATCACAAAAGACCTGTTATCCTATAAACATGCATCGTTCACTGAAACTAACGTTTGCACTATATATTCTCATATGTATTGATGAGCAACTTTTTTTAAAAGCCAATATAATCGAATACTTATCTACTTTACTAAATTTGGGTGGGTGGGTGACCAACCGTGCACATTAGAAGCTGAACGTAGAATCTTCTAGTGATTAAAATCTTCGTTTGCGTTCACTGAAGCACACTTTAGAACAATCGAGAAGCCCGTGCTGAATCTATTCAATATCAATCAACGCTTATCAAGCGTTAACCACTATCGCCAATCACCCAGATATGCCCCATCGATTTAACCCACGTCGATCTAATATGTATAGCTTATAACACGCTTGTGTATCTGTACAGGAAATATAGACCGAGGCGCGTTTAGCGGGTTATGACATCTTTATAAACCGAGTCACACCAAGGCTAATATAATTGAGCCACTTTCAGCATGATGATTACCTATCAATTGCTATTCAATCAAAGGTTAATTGAACGTCGTGCAGTGTTACATATATTCCTACCGCACAGTAAAATGATCGTCGACAGTGGGGGCACTTGCATCGGGATTATTTATCAGCGTCGATAGACAATTTGTCTCCAAATTTAAAGTATCAGTTGTTTATACAAATTCCTCCTGGCGACAATAAACTGTTGCGGATGTTAATGTTATTTTCATCTTGGTTCCCATAATGGATTTATCGCTCAGAACCCAGGCGGCACGTTTTATACGCAAAGAAACTGTTTCACATTACAAGAAGTTTGTGCGTTGAAATATCACCGGCATTCATGCAAAAAGACTAAAACAAATATGTGGTTTGTAGAATATTCTCAATGTAGTTGTTAAAAAGTGATTATTGTGGATTATACATTCCAAAAAATGTGGATTTCGTTCAGTTAAATTCCAGTCACCCCCTCCTGACAAACCAACAATTACAGAGTCAACAATTGTGTGCCCCATGCACCCCATGCCCTCTACGAATGGTACGATCCGTATTTTAACCCAAGTGACAGATGCGATCCCCGAAATGTGAAAATATGCTATTTTTCTGACATTTCACCAACTTTCGTTTGTATCTGTGGCAAAATATTGGCATTTTGGCGTGATGTTATACATTTATCGTATAGAGTCATTGGCGAACACATGGGGACTATACTATAAATTCAATGTGGGATATTTTTGTCCAATATCATGTTTTCCCAAATGCCGGTATAATAGGTCAAAGCCGAATCGACGTTAATAAAGCGATGTAATGTTTCGAATCAATGAATGTTACTGCTATCATAACAACACCCATACATATATATATGTACAGGAGATACTCGAGCTAGGATTCCTCTTATACCTGAGTTGAGGAATATTCACCCTAATCCAAGATGGCGGCCAAAATGGCCACCAGAAAAAAGAAAAATGCCGAAAATCACTGATTTTAACATCAGTGAGCATTATTGTCATGACAACTCAACACCTGCTTACTATTATAAGTTGGGAACATTTAGGCGAAGAACTTTCCTTGTACCATATCCAATTAAAAGTCTCCCAAATTCAAAATGGCGCCCACAATGGCGGACAGATTTTGAAAAATCACCGAAATTCCCTCATATTCACATTATTGGGCATTATTGTCGAGACAACTCCACCCATGCCACATTTTAATTGGAATACTGAAGTGAAGTAATTACCTTACATATCGTGCAAGAAATGGTCTTCCAAATCGAAGATGGCGGCCAAAATGGCGACCGAAATTTGAAAACACGTCTACATTTCTTTACTTTCTTACGATGGGCGTTATTGTTTCGCGATTTCTACCCACCATTGCATGTTGATGTGGAATATTGATATTAAGTATTCATTAGGGTTTGGCAATTGATACTCACAGTCAAGATGGCGGCCAAACTGGTGGCCAAAAATTTAAAAGAAGTCGATATTATCACATACTAATTTCAACTTTTTGTCATACTATCGATCTGTATAGACGAAACGGTACATTATATAAGCCATCTATTAGTTCCAATATAAGTCGTAGCCTTTTGGAAGGATGAAAACCCACAATCGCGATGTGACCTTTCAAAATCCATTCTTGAATATAAAGGGCCCATACTGGTCGTAACCGTTTATAGGTGCGCCGAATAGTCAAATTATGACTTCCAAGAATCAAAACAACAGTACATGAGCTTATTCTGATTTGCCACATTCAGCATTATCTGGACCAGTTTCCATCTCTTCTTCAGATTAATCTATCTCTCTCACAACAACACAGTTTTCTACACTTCTTTGTAGAAGGGTCCCACTAATCGGAATGTTTCAAACAATATATAAGCCGGTGTCCAGCTCACGTGTTTGTTTCGAAAGCTTTGAATTCTTATCCTTATTCTTGGCGAGCTTCATTCGTGGTATAGCTTATGGTATAATTCAGATGCTACGTATGGGGTATGGGCGTCATATTGTGTGATAAACTAGACAGGTATTCGGTCGATGCATATACTAGCTTTCAGAAGGACCTATCTATCTGCGTATTTTCAGCTTTGGTGAGCTAATGGGGATAACAACATGTACACCTGGTGATCTTCGCAAACAGCCACTTCTCAATATATGGTTCATCAATTCACATACTCATCTAATGCACTGACGTACCCGGACAACTTCTGTATATGGATTCGAATGTTGAAAGCCTGAGATTTGACGGATGCCTTTCTGCTAAGGCACATGAGACCATAATACATAATATGCACACACTTCTTGAACGTGATCATAAAAACAATCTTGTTGGCGTCCAGCAATCGTCTCACCGAACAGATCCAAGCAGATGATAACAATACACGGTGCTAGTTTGCGGGAATGTGTCATGATAGTGGAAATTAAATTGGACCATGACTGCACCGCCCCTTATTTTGGTATGTTTTAGACTCAGACATGATCTCATGTGTGGCTTTGCTTTCCTTGTATGCTAAGATTGTATGTTCCCATCCGTTTGGAAGCCGTTCTTAATCAACTGGACCAGGCGTGTACCATTGGCTACTACTGTATAAGCCCCACCCAGACTGGGGTGTAGTCTTAAAGGCGATGCCTTTGATAGTTGGCTTATATGTAAAACTCACGCTGGGTGGTGGTCGGTATGTTTCAAGAAAGTACAAATGCCATCAACACAAGGATTAACTGTTCAACGCGAAGAACATCCAGAGGAATGTTACGTTGATGAGCTCTGGCATTCAGTTCAACATACGTTGGGCACACCAAGTGATTTCTTAGTAACATCACCATTGCGACCATTTTCCTGCATGGGACATTAACTACTATATATAAAGCTATATGATCACAAAGATCGCGTTCCCCAACGTCCACAGCCATTGTCATCGAGACTATAAATTGTGCTTTAAATACATAGTGAAATAAATGCACCACAGTTTCTGACATTTTCTTGAATAATACAGCCCACATACTGACACTAACCCTGCGATATGATAACAAAAACGCATACCTTCATGCCATAAAGACATTATCCTTTAGTCCATCCGACTGTTTTGGGGGAGGCTAGCAAATAGTATTATCCAGACAAAATTGTTCGTCTGGTCAAGTTGAATCAGAACGGCTTCGAAACGGATGTGGAAATACAATCTTACCACACCAAAATAAAAGGCACGCATTACATTCTATATCTTAACCATGCACCAGGTATAGGGGTGGTGTATACCGTTGCCCATTTCATTCCCACTATCATGGCGCAAACTAGCACCGTGAGTATTGTTCTTGTCTGCTGGGAGACAACTGCTGGACGTCACACAGTTTGCTTCGGATCATGGTCAAGAAGTGTGGGTAGTCGGTACATTATGGTCTTCTCCTTAGCAGATAGACATCTGTCCAAGGAAATTCGACAGCTAGCAACCTTCGAAACACTGTCAAAGTTGTCCACTGAGTTTGAGTTCGCTGAGTTTGTGAGTTCACGAACCATCTATTGAGAAGTGACTAGCTACCTGGTTCGCCAGTTGTACATGGCGTTATCCCCATGGGGTATGAGACACACACATAGAGATGACATTCTGTAAGCTTGTATACTCATCGACCATATAACTTCCTAGTTCAAGATGACGCACAAATCCCATATTTAGCAAATATTTAAAATCGTAAGCTAGACACCGGAAAATGAGCTGTTTGAAACGTTATGATTAGAGGGACCCTTCTCCCAGGAAGTGGTGAATACTTTGTCGGAGTGAGCGACCTAGATTTATCAGACAAAGAAATGGAAGCTGGTCCAGATAATTATGGACGTGACGTGGCAAATCAAAATCTGTTATCAGGTAATTGTTCTGATATGACTATTCGGCGCAATGGTGGGTAGAAATCGCGAAACAATAATGCCCATCGTAAGAAAGTAAAGGAATGCAGGCGGGTTTTCAAATTTCGGTCGCCATTTTGGCAGCCATCTTCGATTTGGAAAACCATTTCTTGCATGAGATGTAAGGTAATTACTTCACCTCAGTATTTACAACTCAACTGTAAGCATGGGTCGAGTTGTCTCTACAATAATGCCCAATGGTGTGAATATGAGGGAATTTCGGTGATTTTTCAAAATCTGTCCGCCATTGTGGGCGCCATTTTGGATTTATGGGACTTTTATTTGGATATGGTACAAGGAGAGTTATTCGCCTAAGTGTTCCCAACTCACAATAGTAAGTAGGTGTGGATATATCATGACAATAATGCTCACTGATGTTAAAATAAGCGATTTTCGGCGATTTTTTATTTTCTGGTGGCCATTTTGGCCGCCATCTTGGATTAGGGTGAATATTTCTCAACTCAGGTATAAGAGGAATCATAGTTCGACTATCTCCTGTACATATATATGCATGGGTGTTGGTATGATAGCAATAACATTCATTGATTCGAAACATTACATCACGTTATTAGCGTTGATTCGGCTTTGACCTATTATACCGGCATTTGGGAAAACGTGATAACGGACAAATATATCCCACAATGAATGTATATTATGGTCCCCTATTATGACTCTTCTATACGATAAATGTATAACATCATGCCAAAATGCCAATATTTTGCCACAGAGACAAACGAAAGGTGGTGAAATGTCAGAAAAATAGCATATTTTCACATTTCGGCAGCCATCTTGGCCGCCATATTGGATTCTGGTGTCGGATTTTTGGCTAATTTGTAAGGGTTGTATATTAGCATAACGAATCGAGCGAAAAACAAGAGCGCATGTGATATCATCTTTACTATAACGGCGAGCAAAGAGACCTGGTGCATATAAAAAAAATGGCCGCCATGATCGACGCCATCTTGTCTGGAGTCTCTGCGGCCATTTTATTTTCTTGTATTACCAGAACAAAATTCGCAAAAATTGCCTATTTACCAAATTAAATGTTATGTCTGTTTACTAATATGACTGCTTTAGTTCTTTAGTTCCCAGACAACTGCTTCATATATAATTTTTGCTGGGGAGATTTGCATGGAGGTCCCCATTCAGAATTGGTCACTTGACCTCCCCCTTAAATAAAGTAATTTATGAATT
This sequence comes from Siphonodentalium dalli, assembly GCA_032622095.1. NCBI lineage: Eukaryota > Metazoa > Mollusca > Scaphopoda > Gadilida > Siphonodentaliidae > Siphonodentalium > Siphonodentalium dalli. The sequence goes on along the minus strand of CP136068.1, from coordinate 174,541,254 downwards.
CAAGTCAAGACTAGTAAACAAACCTCACAGGACGCCTCTTTTCTCACGTAGTTAACTCTTGCGTCAGAATAGTTTGGCAGCCACTGATGATTGGCGCCATGACACATTCCTAGATTAGAGCATACAGCATTCGGTTCGAGACTCTCATAGGTTGACCTGGTGACATCGGGTATCATTTCTTCTAGCAGCTGTCGTTCAAGCGGGGACAGATTTTCCTCGATGCTCAAAGTCTCGCAAACTTTCGCGACATCTTCTCGGATCGAAGCCTCACTGACGTTGATGGCAAATGACTCGATCAGCACATGGCAACCGAGACATATCTGGTCCTTACTTGAGAGTTGGATTTTATTCGTCGATTCCACGATAGACTCGACTGAGGTAGACCCAAGCAGCGCGAAAATGACCAGTTCAATCATTCTGTCCAGTCCGCAGGTAGTTTTCTCCTGGGTGCCTGATGTGAACCAGTCTATATACACCGGTGTCGAATCCGATTAAAATCGACAAAAGCTCGATTCGTGCTCATCCAACCAATTCATATATTAGATAAAGATTCTGAAGTATCGGTGGACCCGATCCGCGTATATAGAATTATCAGATATGCAGCAGTGCGGCGGCTGCATTTCAGCAGATTATCGCGAACGCAGTTTAAATGTATTCAATCAGAATTAACGCTCCTAAATTACTATTTCTTTGGCTTCGGGGGTAAAACATATTCGATTCGAGTCCAGGAACCCACCCATCAAAGCGCAGAGTGATCAGATATCGATTTTTGAAGTTTGTTATTTCTCGGGATGTGCAATTAAATATGGCCCAGAAACACGTGGTCAAACGGATGGACTCGGATGAAATTGCGGATGAAGATGGATAACTCGAAAATCAGGTTGTAATACGGCCATATTTTTGTTGAACAAAACGTTGATAAATAATTTTGTTGTTGATGTTTGATACCATAGTTGACAATGGATAGCATTATTTTGTTGCAATAAATCAATTATGATAACTAAAGCGTATTTTGAAGAAATGTTGTTGTATCTTGACGATATGTGGACAGTCTGATCGGATTGAGTACCTTTAACTCAATTGCATTGAAGTTAGCAGAGTTTACGTTGTGCAAATGACTTGCAATCGATGGGCCATAACCATATACAGGGAGGGAAACCATTTGACCAACCACCACCCCAGTTCAACAGTTCAAACTCCCATTCAGCGCTTCATATATATGGAGCAGTTCAGCAGATTCCCGGAACGCAGTTTAACTAAATTATAGTGAAGTTATTCGGGTATATGTTATGCAAATGGCTTATGATCGATGTGCCTAAACTAAATACATAGATGGAACACCATTTGACCGACCTCCACCCTATATGTCAGCACGTTATTGGATACAGTTCAGCAGATTCGACCGAACGTAGTTTAACCGATTTTTAACGAGGATAGTCGGGTATATGTTGTGCATATGACTTTCTATCGATGAAAAAATTCAAATACCAAATACATAGAGTGAACACCATTCGACCGACCTCCACTCCAGTTCAGCCACCTACGGAGGATAACATAGGTTTTGATATGCGATCTTTATCTGTTTTTAGTGATTTTATATTATTCTATAAAGAATGTCCCTTTACTAAATAACGGCGATTTGTATGAGAAATTACAACAGCACAATAGATCAACTCTGGAGAAATATAAGTCAAATTCTGCTATAGGGTGCGTGGGCTTGGGGAGGTTTGGGGTACGCTCTTTAAAACACTTCTTCAAATATTTCCGTTATTTCGTCAAAAACACTTCTTCAAATATCTCCGTTATTTAGTTAATAAAAATATTTTCTTATTTTAGGATCACATATCAAAATGAGAGGATATGGTGATCCCCTTTTCATGGGATCACCATATTATATCCTCTCATTTTGATATATGATCCTGCCTTCATTGAGCCACGAGTGACTCCTGAGACGAGGATCACATATTATATAATACCCTATCATACGGAGGATAACATATTGTTTGATATCTACATCCGACCTCCACCCCAGTTCAGCAGTTCAAAATCGCGTTCAACACTTTATCTGGGGAACAGTTCAGCAGATTCCCCCGAACGCAGTTTTACCGACTTTTTACAAAGATAGTTGAGTATATGTTATGCAATGACTTGTTAACGATGGACTGAAATACATGGCGAAAATAACGTTCAACAGACCTCCACCCCAGTTCAACAGACCTCCACCCAGTTCAACAGTTCAAAATACCGTTCAGCACTTTATCTGGAGCAGTTCAGCAGAATCTCCAAAACTCAGTTTAACTGATTTTTATCAAAGCTATAGTCTAATATAAGCTATGCAGATAACTTTTAATCGATTGATCTTAACCCAATACATAGAGGGAACACCATTCGGCCGACGTCCACCCCAGTTCAGCAGTTTAAAATCCCATTCAGCACTTTATTTGGAGCAATTTCGCAGATTCCGCCGAAGGCAGTTTAACTGAAAATCCTTAACAGGAGTTTCAAAATGCATATATTTACAGCGTTAACTGAGACGCATCGTAACCATATACGACAGTATTGTGCTCTGGGCTGGCGATAGAAAATATAATCCCCCAATTTGCCTCTTTGTTTTGTATATTTTCGTTAGTGCAACCATCAGTAATGCCATGCACATTTAACACAGGCTACACCGGCACTGTTATGTCCCCCAGATATATACACCATATAGAGACATACTAAAGTTTTCTATTTTTCAGACTATTTTGGGGTTATTCTCGAATATTCGAATAGTCAAATAATTATTCGAATATTCGAATATTTATTTTTACGAGCGAATATTCGAACATTCGAATATTCGGACCGAACACTATACTGTATCCCAATGGTGTCATTATGCACTATATGGAGATTTAATTGAATATGTTCCCATAAAACATGGAAATGTAATTGAGTGGGGACGGGAGTAGGAGAGAAAAATCGATCCAACATCTCCCTCGGGGGAACAATTATTACAGAGAATGCTTCCTAGCTGGTGCCTTTTCTTTCTCTTCCTAGCTGGTGTGTTTTCTTTCAGTTTAAGTGACGTAACGTGTATCGATCCACTTGATGTGATTTTCAAATTCATATATAGCTTATAATCTTTGTCGGCGGAGGTATCCAAATTGCCAACATAATATATACATTATACAATGTAAATACTGAGTACGCAACTCCGTCAACTTTATAGATAGACAGATAGCAGCTCATCTCATTGTTGGTGTTGTTTTCGTGTTCATTGGTAAGTAATTAGGCACGAATAGATGACTATCGGTCATTATTTAAATGTTTGGGTGATATCGGTGGATATGAATGGTATAACAAATACGGTTGTTTTCGTGTTCATTGGTAAGAAATTAGGCCCGGATAGAGGACTATACGTCATTATTTAAATGTCTGGGTTGTTTAGGTCTCATCTGTGTGGATATGAATGGCATAGGCCTATAACAAATACCGTTGTTTTTGGATGCAATAATACATGATTATTACAATCTTCCAGCTAGCATTCTGGATAATGAAAAACTAAAACCCCGAAACCGTTTTAAGCACATAATTCAGGATAATTATAGTGATGATCGGTTGGGATTTATACATTTTATTATGCTGTTTTAAAAAATCATCATGACACACAAATGTTATATTAGACCGTGAGATTCCATATGGCCACCCTCCCCTGTGCGAATTTTTTTTCCGACTATGTTTTTCCAATAGACGGATGTATTTTACACATTTTTCTGCTTGTTTGCCACTCGGGCGTGGGGGCTTTTTCATTTTATAGCGATTTTCAACAAACTACTGTGACTTTTTGCGATAAAATCCGTATTTGGGGTAGGGGAAATACTTCTCTCAAAATCAATACTAAAACTATATGTATTTTTTCAAACTAAGTTTCATTTGAACTGTATATCATAAGGCTGCATCGATAGCGTTTCATGGGCACCTGGCACGATATTTTTCTTAAAGTGACACCGATGATATGATTTTAAATTTATTTTGAAGATATATCTGAAAAAGTACAGTGCATGAATTTACGCATGCATAACGTAATTAAATTATGAACAATACCGATGTTTCCATGATTTTCCACGAGAACATAGGCCAGGACAGTTTTATATAACATTCCACGAGCACATGGATGTATGTAGGTAGTCATTGTTTACATGTTTCGACTCCATTGAATCCAAGATGGCCGTCAAAATTGAATATCAGACCTGGTAAATTGTAATTCGCAATCACTCAGGGAGTTTATGAGTTATCAAGTCGTGCGATATATCATTCTATTGATAATATTGAGTACTCCTTATCTATGATAAAATTCATATATTAAAAATGGCCGCCAAAATGGCCGCCGGATGTGGCAGTGTGGTAAGCGAAGGGCGTTCCCCTTCGATGGACGCACTGAACTTAGAATAATACCGAGAAAAAAAATCAAGGAATAAGTAAATTGTGGTACTTTACCAGTGCATTTTTTAACAAAAGCGAAAGTCTTCAAATAAATTCGAAGACGATAGCGTTGTAAAATGTACTCGTAGAAATTACCTTTCAGTGAAATATGTTATGAGATAATGGTAAAATGGTACATATACAAATTTCCCCAAGTCAAATCGGTGTTTTTTTTATTCGTAGAAATATGTTTTTTGACAGAAAAGAGCATAATTTACCGATGCTTCTATTTGTTCTCGGATTCTAATGGCAGTGTGGTAAGCGAAGGGCGTTCCCCTTCGCTGGACATACTGAACTTAGAATAATAAAATAAAATAAAAGCATTAGTAAATTGTGCTGCTTTACCAATGAATTTTTAACAAAAGCGAAAGTCTTCAAATATATTCGAAGACGGTAGCGCTGTGAAAATGTGCATGCAACAGCCATCTGATAGCAGGTTTTGGGTGGCCCTGAAAAGGACCTTTTTACGTCAGATCACAAGAAAAGTGGATAAGGGATCTTTAGGAACTCAAATCCATCCTCTTGGTCCCACTCCCGAAACACAAGCGAACCCTCGATGAGAGATGGAAATATACCTTTCGGTATACTCACATTCCTCACTGGGGATACGCTGAATCTATTTGCTTTTTCTCTCTCCAAACCCTTCTCTGCAGAAGGGTTGCCGCCACCGTGAGTAAGATATCTGTTGTCCCAAGCCATTCGATATGTTCTATCTCCTGTCCACTGAACAGTGTAAGATTGCGAGCCCAAGTTGCACAGACAAAAGTGAATAGTTCACAGAACTTTTCACCTGTACCATACACTGCCCAGGAAAGGGCCTCCCAAACCGCAATGTCCCTCGGGGCCGATACACGATTGGCTCTGACATAAGATCCAAGATCAGTAACAGCGTATTCCATCGTGGGGAAATGATATGAGATAATGGGATTTTATTATATGTAAAACGCACGGGCGTCGTTGACGACGTCATTGTATTTTTCTACCAATTTTCCCGAACGTCATTTCAAATGTGTTTCTTTTTTGGTGAATTAAGATCTTCATCGACATTGCAGAAGACCATCATTAAAAACAGACACTGTTTTTCAACAACATAACCTTTATTTTTGAAATTGAGAATCAACTTATTTACAACTGATCATGAAATTATCATATTTACAATCAATAATTGGTAATGCAATGAACATAATTTACATTTGGTAACTCATTTCATCATTAATTAACAATCAACATAATTACAAATGATTATGATTTTAACATATTTAAACAATTGGTAATGAGCACACTTTATCAATAATGAACTTCACAGTAAGTCTTACAAGTTTGTGAAATACGTGTTTTGGGTACTGTTTCTGATTCTTTTCGTAAGGGCTCATAGTTTCTATGAAACCAATCAAATACTTTTCTATCATTTTTGAAGTAGTCACCATCAAAATTCATTTCAACTAATAGTTTTATACCATATCCGCGTTTCAAGAAATGTAAAGCAAATATGCAGTAGATATCACACGCGTTTGTACCGTGATGTTGAAACCGCCCAACGTTTATTTTACATTCGATCGAATTTCTTTGAATAAATGATTTGATATATTTATCAATAACTGGTATCCCAAATGAATCGAAATATGTTGCAATGTTTCCATTGAAGAAAATTGCAACCCAGTGTTCTCCTGGTTTTTCTGACGTATGTGTATTTACTATGTATGCTTTTACATGATGAGGTTTCTCCTGTGGTAACTGATCTTTTGCACACACCACACCACACAATGAACAGAGGTAGGATGATTTGTCTAGTATATGCTGAAGTTCGCTAGTGTTCATCTTCGTAGTATTTGTTTTACTTTTTCACACCACAAGTCAACAAAAACCGAATTAAATTGGTTACAGTTTACATGAACAACTTCCTTTATATCTTTCCAAAGTTTGAATGCCTCAAATGTCTCTTGTGGTGTAAGTGATTCTATTTCTGGATACCATTGTTCCATAACTGGGTAGATGTTCAATTTAAGTAGTGCTATATCAATGAACATATCTACCCATTGTATAGGTGGTGTTTTACATCCTTCACAATTGAGTGTCACTTCTTTTGAAATTTGATTTTGTATTTCATGAACGAAACATTTCTCGAAAGTTTTCCGAACTTTGTCAAGGATAGAAACATATGGAATGAAATCGAGTCCTCCAACTTGCAGTCTAAAATTTTCCTCCAAATGCAATCCATCCATGTTTTTAATAATCTGTTATTATTTCTCGCAAACTGTTGATTTCAATTTGATTATCGAACTCAGCATAGACTATCACGTTGATCACTGAAGCTAGAGCTGCAGCAAACTGAAGCTCTAACTTTATGTTACCGGTTTTTATAGGATGCAAATGTCCTTCCTCTGCTCCTTGGTCAGGTGTGAGGTCGTAACCCCAGAAACAATAACCATTCATGTATTTTTCGAGATTCAAACCAAAGGATTTGTTTTGTCCAAACATACCCGAAGACTGATACAGTGATAAATAAGATCTTAGGCATTGTTCTGATGCAAAGTTTGGTTCAAATGGTCGATTATGGATGGTATGTCTGTCCTGACTAACTTCAAGCTTTTTCAGATTGAATGTTGGAAATGGAATGGGTTCGTTTCAATATCGCCATTCATATCTTTGTTTGATACCAAGCCTATAAAAAGTCTCTTTGGCAAATTGTCCTTGAAAAAGGTGATCTTCAATTTTTGATCTAAGCCCTGCACCAATAGTGAATGTTTTCACTTCAACTCTTCTAATCGGTATTTTCATATTTTTCTGTATTATTGTTTGGTTCAAGTTATTTGCTACTACTGGCATCAGTGTAATTGTACGAACATTGAAAACTGCTGTTTCAAATACTATTTTTCCGTCTTCCTGACCAATTAAAGAGAATTTTGGATTCGCTCTATTGAGACGAATTCTTATCTCAATTCCATTTGGTAAGTATTTCTCTTGTAGAAATATATATGTGTGTAAACGACCACACAATTCTACCATTTTACTACCTGCTATGATTGCTTGGCGAGATTTAAATCCATCATTACGACCAGCTTTAGTGTTTTCGGTGAACTGTTTAGCGGTGTCTGGATACCACATTTCTAGTGCGGCAAGTTGATTTTCTTTACATTCACAAGAATAAGCCAAGAGATTTTCCATGTAGGCTCGATAAGGATAGGTATCTCCGTTCGCCGTTACAAGTTTGTTATTTAGGTAAATACCGATACTACTGAATATGCTATGGAAAAAGTTGTTAATAGCGCAATTTCAACAGTGCCTTCAACCAAGTTTGTTCCATCTTCTTTTGTGATTTTGAATTTCAGGTACAAATATGATTCATTCACATCTGTCCATTTTTCAGTTTGAGGCGGAATTACAAATTATATCGGTGCGGAATTATTCAAAGAGCTAATCGGGTGATGTTCTATCCATTGTGATTCCAACATCGTTGTCATTGTTGGTGGAACATCAGAAGCATCTAACTCAGACTTGCTGCATTCGCATGATCCATTTTGCATCATCATGATTAATCAAATATATCAAGAGATCGTTTTGATTTCTTTACGGTTGTTTTAATAGACTTACTTCTAACTCGTTTGTGAGAAGAATGATTTTTCAAAGACCGCGATGATCTATTTATGCGTTTTGGTGTTGATATTTCTTTATTGCTTCCCTTCCAAAAGATTTCAATGCTTCTTTACCTTGTTTCAAAAATACTTCTTTTGGACTTTTACCACGATGAATGATATCTTCGACTGCAGCAAGTCCATGCTTGAATACTTGTTTAGCAATCTGACAAATAGGTTTTAGAAACGGTACTACTGTTCTCATTGCAGATTTGAATAGTGAACCAATTCCATTTCCATACTGTCTAGGTACGCCTCTATACACGAGGATCATCATAAATACAAATTACTGCGGCGTCGGAAATGCAACTTTACCATAGACTTTCCACCAACAAACTGAATTGGTTTGCCAGTATCACCAGTTATATACACATTTATCGTATCAAAGCTAGACTTTGATACTGGTACATAATGTAAGTTTTGAAATTCATGCTTAATATGTTGACCATCATGTATTCTTTTGCTCTCGAATGATGTCACTCGTAATATTGGTGCCTCAACATCACTAACAGTTGTATAATCAGCAATGTCAGAATAAACACACAATTGATTATACTCCGCATTTAAATCAACTCCATATGGAAATGTTATCGAAGGAGTAGCAAATGTGACAGTGTTTGATTTTGTTCTGTAACCAAGTTTATCCAAAAGAGCTCTGGGAGTACAAAACCTACTTTGGTATAACTATTGGTTGAAATTTTAACTCGTCGTTGTGCTTTGGAATATCCGAATTCGAATTTCAGTTTTGGTATAATTCTGCTTACTGTACTATAAATTACACCTTGAATTGTATCTGTCAAATATGCTGCACCAGAATATGCTCCTTCTGGTATTTTTAATTCTATACCATTTTCTGGTTTTGAAATTACTACATCACTTATTGGTATCTTGTGCAGGTATTGTAAAATTCTTGGAACAGACGTTTATATTTTTATTTTGCAGGCATCTCCAATAATGTTGTATGTTTCTGATGGTACTATTAGTTCAACCATTGCAACTTCCCAAAGCTCTTTATCAATATGTATGGTTTTTTGTAATTTCACTGTGAAACTACATTGTGAGTTGGCTGGGTAAAGTGACATTGAACTATCACTCATGAGAGTTATGTAGAATGAATCATTTTTTCTCAGTATTTTTCAATAATTTCAGTCCAGGTGTTGGTAGAATATAACCTAGAGAACTACTTAGAAGAATAAGCCACCATTCTTTGTTTGCGCTCTGGATACTAATGTGTACAATAGATGTAATTATTATGATATAAATAATAATAATCTGCGTGAAGTAGGTGACTTGGTTCTTAGCAACTTTTTCACCACAGAACTGAAATTGTGATGGTTCATCGAGATTAATTGAATCTGAATGAGTTTGCGACATGATAAATTCTGTTTTATACTAAATTTGAAGCTGGGATCCAACTGTCAAACTTTTTTGGGTATCCAAGCCAATGAACTTTAATTTCTGTTACTGTTTTACCACCCACTCTCCTCGTTCTTTTATCAATAACTGATTCTATTTCATACACCTTACTGTATTTTATATTTTGGATTTCATGTTTGTAGAATAATCCATCAATCTCTTCACCATCAAGATCAGAAACTTTGTATGTGATTGGATTAGTTTTACAAATTTTATCAACTTTTTTGAGTCCAGTTTGGTAAATAACCCTTTGAGTCCAGTTTGGTAAATAACCCTTTTCAAATGTTCTTTTGGTTTTGTTGATACGAACCAAGTCACCCACTTTCAGTGTAGATTTTCCTTTTTTATTTTCTGTTCCATATATATTTTTGGAAATTTCAGCTTCAGTTTTCAAAGTAACTGCCGACGGTTTCGATTTTATGCTACGGTGATAACTATTGTTGTAAGAATCGACATGGGACTGTAAAACATCAATATATCTTTTATTGTGTATGAAATACTTCCACATAGGAGTTTTTAAAGTTCTTTGAAATCGCTCAACAATACTTGCTTTAGTCTCTGGATTCTCACTTGTGAACAAATGAATGCTTTCTGATCGCAGAAATTTCTAAAACTTTTCATTTTTGAATTCAGAACCTTTATCAGCTTTAAACGATTTCAAAATTTTCCTGAATGATTCGATCAAAGTTGTCCAGATTTATCGTGGATTGGTAGTACCCACGCAAATTTTGAAAAAAAACCTCTATCACACACAACAGATATCTCGATGACTTAGAGCTAAAACCCGGTATATCCATATTCATATATTTTGCAGGAGAGAGAAAACTAACTTCAAGCTAAATTATTATGCCAATCAGTGACATATAAATATATATATTATTTGCATTAGAGACACCAATATATGCGCTATAAAAACCCCAATTTCTGTTGGGCGCATGCAGATATCTATACTAATTAAGAAGCCATTAATGAGGCCTGTGTCAGATAAGTGCTTTTACCAGCACAGCAGTAAAGCACATTTGAGACACAGCGGCTTGGAAGAATAAAGTGGCCATTAATTAGTGTTTACTACAGCCCAGATGTATTATATTGCTAGCACGTGTTCCAATAGACGGTCTTATCTGGCAATGATAAATTCTACCATGTTTAAGTAGACAGCTTGAAATGTGTATCTGCTGTAACAAGACCCATGATTGTATTTTGCTAGTTTATTGCATTTCTGTAATTAGACAATATATTGTTTCAATTTGAGATAAGAACCCCCAATGTGGCTCATTGAATGAGTTGGTGCAACAATGATTGCTATATTTCGCTAACATGTTGTTTGGCTGTTTCATTGAGATATTAGCAACGGTGACTGATACATTATAATTAAATATGTTAGTTCGCCGTTATAGACTATACACTGGTTTAAAGTACATTTATGTAGACATAGCATAACATGCATTTAGATGGTAATCACATTGTTAGAACATTCCTAAGGAAATCACAAACCGATTGGCTCCTAAACATCGAAACACAACAACTAATCCACTAATATGACATAATTGTTGTTATATAAATCCTGTACAATATAATACAAAATGTCTTCATCTGTGTTCTCATCTGCCTCCTCATTATCCGGCTCAGGTAGATAGTCGACGACACCATCCTCTCCGTTCAATCTTTGGTATAAAGAGTGGAATTCTTCTGGGTTCACCCCAGAAGCACACAACTCCAGAAGGTCCTTCTTTTTTGCCGCCGAGATTGGAAGCAGCTTGTTGTACCGCTTGGGCAACAATGTTGTAGTGGACGACTGCTGTGATCTACGGGACTTGCCTATGTACTTTATCTCTTTAAATTATGTGTCAGCGTGGTCCATTTTCACGAAAATTGAGTTTGGAGAAGTTTTCCTGAACTGAATACATTTAAAATTTAGCCAGTTAACTTTTATGCCATCAGTTGTTGTCCTTGTATTTCTAAGCAGCTGTTTAGCAATCGCCTTTAAGTCGATGAAATCCCCATGTTTCATTGGTACCACTTGATATGGATTTTTTTCGCCTGGCCATTCGTATTACTGTATCCCATTGACTCGGAGTGTATATTGGAGTTTTTTTCTTTGCAAATTCAATTGCTGAGTGCATTGAGTCACATTCCATTTGTGTGATGGCCTGTTTCGAGAAACTTGTGCTCAACTGTATGCATATGGGTGGATGCTCTTATGAAAGACAGCAAAGCAGCAGCAACGTACTTGTTTCTGTTTTGCCCAGTGCAGTTATCTGAATATAGGATGGCATGCTGGATGTGAATAGGAAGAGCAGACAGATACATGTATAGACAAGTCCCAATCTCACACGAACCCCTTTTTCCTTCAGTTTCATTCCACACATAATTGTTCCCTTGATTATCTGCGAGAGAGTAGATGGAAAGGTTGTAACAACTCAGCTTTCTTTTGTAAAATAGCTGACTAACCAAACCACAAGGTGATGGTAGAACGGCTTCCAGATCAAAGCGCACTGTTTTAATAGTGTTGTTATTAATTGCTAACTGTTTATCGGCAGCCTTTTGTTCTCTAGCTTTAACCTTTATTTCTTGATGGGCAAAAAATTCAGCCTCAGTCATTAGAGACACTGATCCATTTTGTTGTTTTTCCCTGCTGTACTTTGTACAAACCAGGCACTGGTCTTTCTTGGGAACATGGAAAGAATAATTGAAGTTTTCATTGAATAATTTCCGGTACACACCCCTGGAGACAGCTGTAACATTTTTTGCACTGCATAATTCCAGATACAGTTCGTACATTTTTGTTATATTTAGTCCATCCTGGAGATATTTTCGTTTCGAAGTTGAGCGGGTGTAATGTCCATCCATTACTGGGAAAGACTCTATATGCTGACGAACTACATCACGTTGATCTATGTTTGTTTTATTTGGCGGGGGTGCGCTCCACGATTTTCCCGACCAGTGAAGATCCCGTGTGTGCTATATGACATGGCATGATCGATATAAGCTTCCCCGATGCATAACGTATTAGTGAAAAACTGTTTACAGACATTCACACGCTGTCCACCTAGCAGAAATGAAAAGCGCCTGGCAACTTTCCTTTTTTTAGGAACGGGATTCATTTCCTGATTTAAATATGTTCGAGTGTCTTGTTGCAGAATATTTGCAGAAACAAATTGTTTTTGCTTTTCATAATCTCCCAAAGAATAGTATGTGCTGAATATTGTTTGTCTCTCCTCTTCGTTACTCTTCTGTGTACATTTAAATTTGCATTTGTCACAGTCTATCGGCTGAAGTTGCTTTTTACTGACCATTTTCCCTTTGAATTTAGGTATTCTTTCCCACTGAGTCTTAATCTCTTCCTTGCATTACACTTCCAATTTTCGGGTGTCGCATACATTTTCCGATATCTCATTTTCTTCGGGGGAGTTAAAAATGCTGCCCGTTTGCGTGGTGTGCCCTCAGTTGTTTTACCTGTAATGGTGGGTGATTTATGGCTTGAAGAATCCTTACATGGCGTACAAGTAATTTCAGGTATACTGCTAGCTGTGCCTTGGACATGTGGAATCACTTGATCCTGCAGATGTGATGGGGAGGAACATTCACTGACATGTTCTTCTGATCTGCTAGATATGGCATTACTATCTGTTGTGTTGTCAATATTGGTGTCTTCTGTTATTTTATTAGCAACTGTTGTCTTTTTGCATGAATTATTCACTCTCACGCATGTGCCATAGCAAAATAGCGATGCTTCACGGCATAATATTACTGGAACATGTCCTGGTTTCTTCACATGTTGTTCAATGGTAACTACGGGTCATGTTAATTCACCTGAATAAATTAGTATGGAAGTATTCAGAATTTCTGATACAGCGATTGGAGCGACATGATCAATATCCACACTCCAGTTTCCGGGATTCTTTAAAACATCCAACAGATCAAGGAAATTTAGGTATATGTCATTTTCATCCACGTCGGGTGTAGGGGGACACACATAGCCCATATATTTCTCAAATGTATCCTCCAATTCGATATCAGTCCGGTTTCTCATTTGATTTGGACTATATTTGCCAACTTGCTTGCATGCAGCAGAAAAGAAACTGTCTCCATCGGCATCGTGTACAACATCGGCCTTTACCAAATCATTTGCTATGAGGATATTTTTGAGTCTCATCTCTTTGTGTCGGCGCTCCTCTGAAAAACTTTCCATTTGAACAGTAACTGTTGTGTCCTTGGTGTAAACTGTTTCATCAGCTATATTGTTTTGTTTATGTCGTGTTTTTGATTTTTTCTTCTTTTGAAAGACATTCGACAAGTTCTCGTCCAAACTTTCACTGCGCTCGGAATCACTGGAGTTCGGTTCTTCAGCCCCGGGCATATACTCGGGATCATTCGATGAATCGTAATATAACAATGGATCCTCATGTAGTTTGCGCTTCAAATTGATGAGTGGCTCGTCATCAGAGCTGTTAAAGTCATCGTTATCAGCTGCATGTTCTGCGACTTTTGCATTTGATGTATTTTTTACATGTTCTGATTCGTCCCAACACAGCGACTGCTCCACTGATGTAACGATTGTGTCCAAGACTGTTGCTACATCAATGCATATGTTTTCGGAATTCTCATGACTGGAATATTTCGATGATTCCACCGGCCTTAGTCGTTCGCATACAGTGGACACAAGTCCATCCAAAACATATTTGATGGAAGAATTGATGTCCTCCAAAATGCTATCTTGGATATCCGATACAGGTGAATATGCATCAATTTTACACTTCGTTGAAGCTTTTTCATCTCTGTATTGTGCTTCTGCCTCGATGGCTGCTTCAATTAGTTCAGTCTCATCGGTGTCTTCAATCCATGTATCCTGAAATGAATAATGAAAAATGTTATAAACAAATACTCATAGTTTAATAATAACTATTATGGCTATTGGAACACATCAGGGAATTAAACAAGAAAGTTGTTGCAAAAACACAGGTTACAGACTGTAGTACACATTTAATAAATTTTTTCTCTCTGTAGTTGCAAAATATATTCCGGAAGAATTGTGGAAAAACTTTGAATTTTGGTCAGAACTAATAGACGCTGGTTAATCTGCATGATGAGTAAGTGTGTGTCCTGCCATTGAAACAAAATTAATAACACTACCCGCGATGGAACCGCAACCGCTTGCTGAAATAATAATCATTTATAAATTACATACATGTACATGGTATAAAACTGTACTAAGTGTACTTACCATCATTAGAAATCAGTTGCGTCTAGTTTTAATCTTGTGGTCAGGTTCGTGCATAGAGGAGGCATGGGTGTGTCACCTTGTTGTCTTCTCTTCAACTTTACCAAAATGTTGAGACGATAAATGTTGGAATCATGTCTTATATATCCCCATACACAGCCTCACAGGTAGGGTCATGAGAGTGACATCATATTTACCACACAGATGCAAAGTGATAAAGAACTCTCACGGTGGGATGACATTTTAATGGGGTTTCATTGGATTTGCCATCTGATTTGATTTTGAAGTAACAGGTTATTTAACTGTGTGATACTAGTATATTGTGGAGATTCTTATTACAGAATAATTTGATTTGTGTGGTTGTTAGCCATTAACAGAGAGCAATTATCATTGGAATTTTAATCTAAAGCCAGCTGTGGGCTATTCGCTCAGCTGTATTTAAATTTATGCTGACATTGAATGGTGCCAGCTTGCCATAAAGTCAGATAGCTTCAATTTCCAGAGATAAATTATATGAGAGCGTTACTGTAAAATGGTGGCAACTGTGTTTAATATATTTTTATAATGTGGACACAGTGATGTCTGGGATCTTAGAATCTACTTACACTCATATGGTACCCTATGGAGATAAGTGGTTAATGCTTTGATGATTTCTAACCAATATTATCAAATATCCAGGCGTCGATTAGATCATCTTGAAGAGCTTGTTTCACTCTCCAATATAACAACAAAACCATATTTTTTGCGCATTCTGCATTTACCAGGTTTTAGCTCTAACCCATTCTATAATTATCATTATGTTTTTTCAAATTCTGAAGATCAGCTAAATCTGCCTGCCATTGGATATCAATTCCAGCTACAACAGTCTTTCTACGTTGGAATTTTCGAATTATTGGTTTGTGTAAAGTATATGTCGACTGGCCTTGCAACCATTTCTTCACATCTATGAGTTTTATTTTTTATTTTGCTTTTTCGCTTCATCAAAAAGCTTCTTTACACCGCCATAACTTCCAACTTTCTTTGGATTATAGAAAATTTTAGATAACTGTTCATCTAGTATGGATCCCATTGTGTTTTTTCTGTTTTAATACCCTTTGGTGTCAACTCATCTGCTATTTTAGTTTTTGAATGTCTTGCTTTAATACCTTTCATTGGTGTGAATCGATGAGAATCAAATCGTTTTGGTTCTATGCTTTGTACTGGAGTTTCAAAATCATCATCTGAATTATCTTTCAAATGTTTTTTTAATCCAAAGCCAACGGTTTCTGTTCCCTACAAAATCTTGAGGTACATTAAGTTCGCTCAATCCTTGTGAAAGGTTTGCCAACCTGTTGGTTCGAAACCTTTTCTTTGTCGTACAATATTTAATCCTCTAATAACTTTTTCACCATATGTTAATTGTCCATGTTCATCAAACTTCATTTGCGGATGTTTTGAAATCAGTTGTAAAAGTTGTTCAGATTTTTTCTCATCTTTAACGGAATACTTTCTATCACATCCCTATGATTATTAAATGGTTGTTCTGTTTTCGGGGTTGAAAATAGCTGTAACTGATTTTTGAGAAGTTTTCAATTTGTGCAAAGTTGTACCATATAATTGAACCTTCTCGGATTCTGACAAATTTTGTTCAGAAACTGAATTAAATTCTCTGCTTAGTTTTGAAACATTTGTAATTTCAGGATTAGGTGGTAATTTCGGATTAGTTAGACTTAATCTCCATTTTTTAATGTCATCCAACATTTTGAAGGGAACAGCGACCATTTTCTTCATGTCTAACCACGAAGTATTCCAGCGACTGCTTTACCAAGCAATGGTGCTAGCATAAGAAGTGTTAAAAAACCTCCTTTTTGGTTTAAAATTTGTTTTTTTGTTTCAAAGATGTTGATTTGCTTGAAAGTTCTCTGAGGTGTCTACACCTCGGACGAAGTTTGCGCTTCTGAGCTTAAGCTTCTGTTAGTTTTACATTTCCTTTAAACATATTTTTACAGCATTCTGACATGCAATCAATCACTTTCTTTGTGGCATCTTTTATCATTTTTTTTCGAAAATGAGTTGGTGCCTGATTCATAGCCATTACAAAACTACCATATTTTTTAATCAGTGGAGTTTTTTCCGCCATCTTTACTCTTCAACAGTTGAATGTCAAATGACTGAATTACTTTTAACTTTTACGTTTATTAAAATTACGATCAAAGCCATCAAAGCTAATTTTGAAGGTTTTGAAAGATTCATAATTTTTGAGTATCGTTGAACCAACGGGTAATGTTCTGCTTCTTGAACTGATGAAATTGGTTGCGGACCATTATCGTTGAGTGGTTGAAATCTAGCAAATGTAGAATTTAATCCAGTAGAATTTACTCTAGCTGGAGTAGCTCGCTGTGCAATTGTAGAATTTACTCTAACTGGACTAGCTCGCTGTGCAATTGTAGAATTTACTCTAGTAGCATTTACTCTATTTGATCTAGCTCGTGCAATTGATTTATTTTCTTTTTGTCTGAGAAGACTTCTGATAAAAACTCCACCGAGAAATCCACCTCCACCAGTTTATAAAAGTATTTTCTTTTTTGAATCGATATGAGTTCTACTGTCAGCTATTTTCTTCAGCACTTTTTTGTGTTTTTGCAGAAATGGTCGTGTCTGCTTTGGAAGCTTTAAGTGATCTTCAAGTATAAATTTAGCTATAGTCGAAAATACACTCAAGACTGCTTCATGCGACTCCATGATTGGAAATGAAAATATTATGTTGATACACTTATCTTTATAGCGATGAATATATTACTGCACCTCGGTCGTCATTTGTGAGGATGGAAAATATCAGTTCTAAGTCTCAACGATTTATCCGTTTTTGGGTGAAAATCGAGTAGTAAATAACCATGATTGTTTGAAGTTGCATCACCATATACTTGCATTAAATGAGGTATTTGCATTTGAGAGGCAAGAATATTTATTTGACCTTTATCACGCACACTTTGAAATAGTACCATGTAATGTGCATTCAAACTCAAAGTTCTACTCGCTTTAGATTTCTGAAACATGTTTTGGGTTATGTAAATAACAGATGTATTTCTGTGATGTCCTTTTCTTGTAAACCACAACATAAATTTTTTCTTCATCTTTATCACCTAACATGTCATAAAAACGATGAGGTGCAGTAAGTCTGTGTCATTGACAAGTTCATTGTCATCATCCGGTATTCCATTTATAAAATGAATATTGTGAAATTCTTGCATCTGACTATAGGTAATTTGCCATTCTTTGTAACACCAAACGACTTTGTATGGAACAGGTTTGAACAAGTCATCTTTATATTCGATTAATTTCTTAATAACTTCTGTTTTACCACAACCACTTGGTCCTGATATGAAAATGTTACAGGGATGTTTGAACAACAATGATTCGTCCATCTTTACCCTGAGACAGATCATGTAAGACTGATTAGGATTGTTCGGAATCAACCTTTTTTATTTTTAATGAAGAATCACAATAACTCCAGATTATTCCAAATGTCCATATTAGTTCATTATCTAAGTCTGAAATAGGTCTAGTGGTTTTTACAATATAATCCAAAGAAACTATTTCTTGAAATAACTTTTCAGCAGTGAAAATTGCACATGGTTCTCGGAGAATAATGTATCCATATATCTCGTCACCTCTTCGAATTTCAAAGTTTTAAATTTGAGAATCCTGTCTTGGTATTCAGCAAAGCGAGTAAAATTATTTTCAACTAATTCACGAATTTCGTTTATTTTGTTTTTAGGAACACCTTGAAATATCCAATAATCTGAAAACAGTTGATCCAATATATCCATTAAGAAATCAGTTTCAAATTCTGATCTCTCAATCAAACATCTCAATCGACTCTTCCCGTCAGAGAAATGTCCGTTCAGCAATGTCTGCACTATAATTTTACTTTCCCTCAAAAACCATATTTGTTTAAGTTCTCGTTTGATTTCTTGATCCATTTTTGACATTTCGATCAAGTTATTATAAATTTTCAAAAGCATCTCTGCTGGTAACACATCAATTCCACCCATAAGGAATTGTGTTGTATTCACCCACAACAAGTCATTTGGTGTACACAGATCGGAATATTTTTGTTTGCTCTTCACTAATTACTTCTCGATTCTTTGTGCGTTTAATTCTGCATGGATAGTTTATGACACGTTGAAAGTTTGACCGGTCATTAACACATTCAACCATTGAATGAAAATTTACTTGCTGTTTAGTTTTATAATCCAGAGTGATACTCTTGACCTTACATACAGATTATATGGCACCATCTTCCACGTACTGATATCCATAATTTTTCGGTCCTAATTAACCCTACAAATTTTATGATTTTAGCATCCGGATGCTCATCAGTCCATTTACCAAGGTAGCTGTCTTCGGTTTTGATATTTTCTTTTTCTGGATCGAAAATATACATACAGCTATCGGTGTCGAAATACAACACCCTATCTTGGAGTTTTTCTAAAACTTTATACAACTCCAAGCGTACATATGCTGTGACAAATGATGCAACAACTACATTGGGTGTGGTTCTATAATATCGGTTTTATTTTCATAGCTGAATAATATGAATTCATCCTGTTCAAAAATTTCAACTGCTTTGACGGTTATAGTTTTAACAGTTAGTAGTTCATATATTCAGTTTTAGTAAGAATATTATTTTGTACATTTTTTTCCCATATTCAATTTATCATTAATTTTGCGCACTGGCGGAGTCCTGGGTTTTTTTCGATTTTTTCTTTTTCAAGTTTTATACCTTCAACCTCATAATAATCTTTAATGTATTTATCTTTATCTTCTTCACTTTTAACAGAATTTGGATATCCACTTGCTTCTTGTTTAATTTTGATGTATTTATCAATGTAATATCTGTATACTTTGTCCGACCACTCAGTCCAATGCCAAACTTGATACACTTCCAAAATTTGGTAGCCCAATTACATTGCTTTGAATAATTCTACATGCGTCCAAACTCCAACTAAAGCACGCTGTTCGTGTTTATGACTACACTTCCTATTTTCATTTTCTGCACAAGTTTTACACAATGTATATATCATTTTGTTATTACAGTGGATCGGTAGCACTGGAATGTACAATTTATTTGGAGGTAATACTTTGCATTTAATGAGTCCTTTGTAAGATTTGATGTCTCCTATTTGTTCCTGACTTAGAATTGTAGGATGGCCAAGAGGGTACTCCCTATATTTATTCACACTAGGATACAAACTGCATATATCAATATATTTTATTTCCTGTTTAGATTTTGGTTCTATTTCATGATATAATTTTAGAGCATTAGTCCTGCCACCAAATAATGCTTCCCTTGGTTTAATTGGGTCTTGATGCAAATATAATTGGTCCATAGTTTGTTTTAAATTTTTGTCTTCTTCACATTTATTGTCCAGGTCATGTTCCCAGATGCATATTAATTTGCCTCCCAAGCTTTTGATTTCAGTTTCCGTTTTTATTGTTTTTTCATACAATTCATGCATTGTTATATTACTGTATGGGTTTCAGCGTTCTCTATCTGGATAGCAAGTAGGACAGCCATGAAAAAAACACCCATACATTTCATACACTGTGTTTGATTCTGCATGATAACCATCAACAAAATGTTTGCCTATTTTAACTTCACCACCATTTAAAGCATGTTTTATGTTTATATTTTGTTTTGTAGCTATATATTGTAGCCATCGAATTGCTTTCATTGAAAATTTACGCGCTTGTGGATATCCAGCGTCTGAAATTATACCTAGAGAATTCTCTGGTAATGAATTTTTTCTCCATGCAAGGTTACAGGTTTGAGCTAATGTTATTGCTTCCCGGAATGGATCTAATTGATCAGTTTCCATTACACATAGTCCGAATTTGCCACATCCACGTCTTAAATGTCTACATCTGATTTCCAATACTTTTGAATTTCTTTTTGGAAATCAAAAATATCCTCACCCCTAGCTTCGTACCATTTCAGAAATGAATCCCTATTTTCCTCAGACATGATTTCAGGTTTATAGTATTTTTTGTCTAGATATGGTCCTACGTAATTCTGAAAATCCTGTGTATTTGCCCAATGTGGAAAATAACCTTTAGCCATTCCTTCAAGTTGGAATGTTTTTGGAAATTTAGATAATGCCATTGGGATGAAACTCAATGAATCGATCACTCTAACACCATTACATTGTAAACTCAGTGTTTGTTACCATTCATAATA
Organism: Siphonodentalium dalli; assembly: GCA_032622095.1. NCBI lineage: Eukaryota > Metazoa > Mollusca > Scaphopoda > Gadilida > Siphonodentaliidae > Siphonodentalium > Siphonodentalium dalli. The sequence goes on along the minus strand of CP136068.1, from coordinate 174,520,304 downwards.
ACATTAGGTTTTGAATTTCCATTGTTCACCGAGTAATGTAAGAGGAACTGACTATTGTAGCCTCTTGCATTGTGAGCAATACATGTTGTGCCTTTATGGTCGTTGGTGTAAAACAACCATTTACAAAATCTTTCCAATACATTTTCACCTTTAAAAACATATTCTCTATTTGACGATACAGAATCACATGAATTGCACATTTCATCAATGGGTTTACATATACAATTTTCACAAGCAGTTTGTGCAACACAAAAATTGGATATATGAACACCAGTATGTTGTTGACATTCAAAATTAAAAAATATGAATGGTACCTTTACTTCTTTCTGTGTTTCTTTCTTTTCGAACTGTTGAATATGACATCTGTGGTCTGGTGGAACGATTTCCTTACATTATTTACACTTCTTTGTTCCTGAACAAATATGTCTTTTCTCCTTTCGTGTGACGATTTCAACCCCGCATTTCTGGTATTTGTGTATCATATCACAAATAGTTTTGTCGTATTTTGGTGATTTTTTCAAATGATTGTCGAGACATCGTTTACTTCTAAAAGTCCTCTTTCATTTGATGCAGTGTATCCATCGTTAAAAGGGACATATCTGACCCTCGAAACAAATTACACTTCTATGGACATAAATAATCATCTCTGTGGTCCGAACCGACATCACAGTGTTCACAGTAATAATGACATCCAAGGAATCCTGTGACAGTTGTGATCACATCGTAGTGGTTGTCATTGAAATATAGATGGACAACTTTACTTTCTTTCCCAACTGGTGGTGGTTGAAAAAGAAAGCCTTCGTCAGCAAATTGATTATGTATTTTTATAACATACTCCAGATATAATTGTTCCTGAATAATTTTGTATTCCTCAACCCCACAACTGGTGTCGTGTGATATCCCCACTTTATCCAACAATAACTTTGCAGCTTCCCGTTGTGGAGTTCTTGCTGGTCTCGTAATCCGTTTTCATTGTTGCTTCCATTCAGTGGTATCTTTTTTGTCAGCATTACACATACCAACAACGACAGCCCTCGCAAAACACATGTTATCTTATACGTTCTGAATCAGAAGAATACTTTTCTTTACTGTTTTCATTTGATTTTTTTCACCGAATGCTCCATAATGTAAGGTATGTCTTGCGGTCACTGCAGGCATGTGTGTGACAGTGATATCAAATGTCATCTGTCCGTCATGAATTTAGAATTTTTTGTTCGATTGTGCAACTTTTTCTTTGTTGTCAAGCAATAATTCACCCGTCAGGTCTTTTGCTTCAGTGAACGGAACGTGAATCCCTAGATCTAACCCTGGATGAAAGATGGAAATTCTCATTTGACCTTTTGGTCCTGTGTCACACTCATCTTTCAAACTGTTCACCAGATCTTTGAAAATTCTTGAAATGTAAAGTTGTATTTCTTTAATGTTGTTTTAAATTTCCTCAAGTATTTATCGGTTAGATTTATTATGGTATAATATTTACAATCATCATCATCCAGTCGCACTCTCTTTCTATTATCTCGTTCGCTTTCACTATCTGAATATGGCACAAAGAGTTTCATCGTGAAATGATGACGTGATGAAAAATCGCGTCGCTTTTATGCTCTGACACGGACATGCGCAGTCATCGTCCGTGTCAGAGCATAAAAGCGGCGCGATTTTTCATCACGTCGTCATTTCACTGACGACTGAATAACGCACCGAACGCTCACCATGGATCCACGATTGCAGAGTAACAACATACATCATTTACGAAAAATTGCATTAGAAGTTTTAAAGAATACAAAGTGGATACCACCATACGGTAACTGTTTTAGGTGCAATTCGAGTTCACAGTGGGCTTTTCAATGTGATGGCACTACGAAAAAGAAGATTGATCAGATGAAAAAAACATCATTGATGGTGAGTGAATCTACTCCTGGGAAGTCTACTTGGACGCACACATCAGACAACGAGTATCTCACACCATATGATGTAATGAACATTGATCAACCTGAGACATCAACTAACGAGATCGCGGATGTGAAAGCTGAAAGTGGGGAACAATGCAACTCAACCGCCATATCAATTAACGAGATCGCCGATGTGAAAACTGAGAGTGGTGAATTATACGCCTCAACCGACGTGTCAAATGATGAAATCACTATTCTAAACACGGAGGATTCGCAGATGGAAGTGATAAACGCTGTAGCCAAAGGCGCTAACGATACTGAAATTAAGCAAAACACCTTGCCTATCAGAAAGAGAAAAAGACGTGCATCGCGAGAATCTTCCAAGAAAGTTAAAATTGGTGAATAAAATATTATTGATTTTATTTACTTGTTGGTGTTTTTTTTAGCAATTTCAGAGCGTATCTTTTGAAAAATTTGGGTGGCCCTGAAAAGGGCCATTTAAATTGTTTGCTGAGTCAATAAAATTCAGTCAAATCAGGATAAAGTCCTCCCTTGTTGTATGTGGGCCTCCAGTATGGATCCCACACGTATTCCACTGCCCCAGTTGTAATCCACCTTGGCAGTGGTCTTGGAGGATTAAATTCAGACAAATCTGGATATAATGCTCCCTCCTTATACGCGGGTTTCCACATACACCTTGGGAGGACTAGGTCTCCGTCTTTGCAGGTATTCTTGAACTCCAGCTCTAATCTCTAACTTGTGTCTCTCCGAATCTCTAACATTATTCTGCCAATGCGTTAATCGAGGATCGGCAGAGAATTTTAGCAAAATTTTCTCTTTTAGTTTAGAGAACATTTTGAGGATAAAAAAAAACGCTACACCGCGCTCCATATTATATGAAACGCGCGTACGCCGCTGACGACTTCATTGCATTTTTTCACCAATTTCCCCCGAACGTCAAATCAAGTGTGTTTCATTTTGACAAAAAGAAACACATTTGGTGGAAATTTGGTAAAATACGCAACGACGTCGTCAGCGACGCCCCGCGTTTTCAATAAAAAATAAACATACATCCACCATTCTTCATTCATACCGAAATGGATTACCGAGATCTGTATCGGAGTTATTTGGAAGAAGGGTTGATGGTGAGAGGTGTCTTTGGGGATGAAACACAGATAATCTGGAAGGCTTTGAGTCTAGCAACAACGGGTACTGTAGATAACTTCTTCGATATCTACAGACCGTTATGCTGATGACAGATCACAGAGGTCGGTTATTCGGATTACCACCACGGTTGTTCGGATACACCAGGTTGCTGGGATTGTCAAGACTGATGGTGCGACTCGCGGATACCTTGCTGATTTTTTCATTCTTCCTGAACTTGGAGAGAATGTTCACATAATTTCTCAAAAATACTCGTTCATTCATCCTGAACTTGGAGAGAATGTTCACAAAATTTATCAAAGAATACTTCGCTAACAATAAAAAACCCACTACCACCCTTCATATCTATAATGCGATCATCATGTAGCATAATAATACAGAGCGTATCTTTCGTGAATTTTAAGTGGCCCTGAAAAGGGCCGTTTAAAATAATATAAAAATAATTTCTTTTGTTTCTTCATCACTGTTAAATCTTTCCCGAGTGATCCAAATGTTGATCGCTTTGTATGTTCTTTCTGGAAACCATGTAACATCAATTGGTATGTCAATCGTGTGAGGTTTCAAGTTGATTGTACATTCAGCCGGTCTTTGTGTCCTTCATTTCCTGACAAATATTCCGTAACAACTTTTTCTGTTCTTCCCATTGTGAACTGTTGATAACTTGGTATATAACAGGTTGAATCGTTTGTTGTGTTTTCACCGGTGGTATATACACTGGTTGTTGATCCGTTTGCGGATACACCGTTGGTACCTGTTGCTGTTCTATCCATGGTGTCACATTACCTGCATACAGTGGAGTCGACATTTGCGTTGTTGCGGGAACATGATCGTACTGTACATCAATAGTCTTGAGAAATTCCGTTACTGGATCCATGTTTCAAAATAACGTTAATGACGTTACAATTTACGCATGTAATAACGGTAAAATCTTTGAGTATCAATTATATGAGATGCGCGAGCGTCGCGGACGACGTCATTGTGTTTTTCCACAAATTTCCACGAACGTCAAATCAAGTGTGTTTCTTTTTTGTCAAAAAACATCATATTTCTATGAATAAAACACCGATTTGACTCGGGAAAATTTTATATGTACAATTTTACCATTATCTCATAATATATTTCACTGAAAGGTAACTTTCTACAAGTACATTTTACAACGCTAGCGTCTTCGAATTTATTCGAAGACGCTTGCATTGGTAAAGTAGCACAATGCTTCGATTTTTGCTCGGTATTTTCTAAGTTCAGTGTGTCCAGCAAAGGGGAACGCCCTTCGCTGGACACACTGGCATTAGTAAGTTATTCTCTTTTCTGTCAAGCGCTCACCTTACTCTTTGGAATCTAACACAACCTCTGGACCGATGAACCCGGCCCTGTGCGGACACTCTGGCCCACCCCTCGCTCGTCGCCACTCTGGCCCATGGGCCAGGGTGGCGACGAGCCCGGCCCTGGGCCGCCACTCTGGCCCACCCCATGGGCCATAGTGGCGACGAGCGATGGGGTGGGCCAGAGTGACGGCCAATACTACTAATGTGCGACTCACTTGGTTATTAGACATATTAGCTAATCAACTGACAACTAAATATCGAATGTCACAGTACATTATGAGGCATGAACGTTTAATTTTAACGTATGCAATGTAGAATTGTGCCGAAAATATCTTTTGGGATTTTGGCCATATGTTTGAAAAGAAATGGGCACAACTTTGAAACGGAACTGAGAGGGACCATAATATGTGGCTACTATAGCCCATTAGCATAAAAAGTTATCACCTATTGTCATGAAAATCGTTTAGCATTTTTTCCACTCTACATAAACGCCACCAAGAAGGAGGACTATCTGACGTGACCTCTCTATCGATTAAAATGTCATTCAGTTGTTGTGGAAAGCGATAGCCACCCAAGGTACACATGTACACAGTGGAGTAGATTAAGTCCAATTCTCAAGGCAATTCTTCAAATTGTGACCAAAGCATGAAAATTTGCACATATGTACATATTCACATACTAATAAATATTGGATATGGAGCCACGCTGAAATTTAATTTTAACCCCTCTTTTAAAGGGGTACTGTACGCCAAATGTTTTTGTTGGTTTCTATAGTCTCCGAGTCAGAGAATAAGGTAACAATTTTTTCATTATTTGAAAGTCTGTTGAGTACGAAGTAGTGTTACGGATGACAAATTTACCGGAATGCAAAAATACAAATTGTCGTTGTCGAGTAATTTTTGTACAGTTTTCAACCAAATGAATCAAATAAAAGTTATATTATAGGCATACTAGTCCAATATAATCATTTAAGTTATTGTATCGTCGCTAGTCAGTGAGTGACTTGAGTGTTCTCCCCGTATCATTATAATATTTTAAGCGATCGTGTGTGCGATCGGTTTAACATCCAGTATCCCTCAATTACTTTATTTTGATTACGGAAATTCGTAATTTAATTGACGCCATTTTATGGCTCCAGTCATAAATTCAATTTATATCAAATTATTAACTTTTAAATTATTAAATTTTAAGATAGCATATTAACCTGAGCGTTTACAGAATACATCTTCGACTCAAATTACTTATGTTTCTATATATTATCGATATTAGATCGTTGTTGTCACCGGAAATTTAATGCAAATGGCGTACAGTACCCCTTTAAGGTATTTTCCAAATTTAAAGAGCGTTTCGCGAATATATAATTTATTAAATGTCGCAATTAATCTTACCATGAAATATGTTATTTAAAATTTGGCACATACATTAAGTATGATTCTGCGAGATATAATAGACATTTTTAGGGTAAAATTGGAACTCCGTTCCAAGATGGCCGTCAAAACGGTAACTGTTAATGGAAAATTTGACGTTTTTTCACCAATATCTTCTATATATGTTTTGCTGTATGGAACTGGTTCAGATATGGGACTTTATTTTTTAATTATTCATATGAACTGATCATTGGTGCAATGATAGATGCCATTTGTGAGGTACTAGCCCGTTCCAATCCCTCAAAAAGTATATTTTACAGAACTCAGTATGAAATTAAGACCAAAAATCACCATTAGAATTCTAGTCATATTTTAACAGGAAATGGATAGAATTGTGCAAACTAAGTGAGTCATACCATGGATTATGAACATTTCAACTCAATGGAACCGAAATTGTCACTTGGTCTGAAAATGGCTGCCAAAATGGTGAACAAAACCTGGGAAAAGGTCAATATTGGCCCAGCATGTCATGTAATCGCTTACAAGTTGTGGTCGATGAAAAACAATCCGTCTTATATACATTAAATTCTAACATTTCTGATACACATTGGTTAAGATTTACCAATGTAACCACTGACATTACCAGAAATATTGGATTTTTCTATCACAAACTTAACATCAAAATCGGCAAAAATTAACTTTTCAGGTTTGGAGCATTTAGTCAAGTAAATGGAAATATCTTTGCTACCAAAAATATTATTGTTTTGATTTGTCTTAAATGTGTCACACTGATGTGTTTTAGACAAAATTACTCAAGTCGGCTTCCAAAATGGTAACCAAACTTGGTAAAAAAAGTTGATTTCTGTTAACATATATCCCGAACATGATTATTCTGTTCCCAAGAGTTAGAAAATTGTAACTCACTTGGTTATTAATCGTGTTACTTAAAATGACTACTACATGTTTCATGTTTCGTTGTCGCTGTACCTTCTGAGGCATGACAAATTTATTTTAAATGATGTTTTGTAGTATAGAATTTTGCCCAAAATGTCTTTGGGACTCTGGCCATATTTTAAACGGAAATGGACAGAACGTCTAAACGGAACTGAGTGAAACCATATTGTGTGGCTATTCTCGACCATTAGCATGAAAATGAACTTAATATATGGTGTATTTCAAAATGGCTTCCAGGGAGTGAATGGGTGATCATAGATGAGGTGAATCGTTCCGCAGGAAGTTATTGTATGGTCATGAATGGTGCGAAGGAGTGACTATATGGTGATGGGGTGGTGTGCCCATGGTGAGATGTATAGGTATACAAGGCCCAACACAAATCGACGGTGCAAGGAATGTCAATCGAAACAACAAATCAAATAGCCACGATCTGGGCACCCTGACATTATACCACCAAAACGTTCGAAGTATTAGAAACAAACTCGACAAGGTAAAAGATCTTATCAGTGAATATGATGTCCTATGTTTTACCGAAACACACTTTGATGTCACATACCCCTCTGAAAATTTCTTATTAGATGGCTTTAGAACCCCCATCCGAGAAGATCGTGATCAATATGGCGGTAGTATATGGATATATTTTGCAGAACACTTTGTATACTCCCGTCGGGAAGGCCTAGAATTTGATTCTTCCATAATGTGGTTCGACATCCAGTCGGCAAGATGTCATATCATCTTGGCATTATCATACCGGTCCGATGCGTTTTGTGCTACACATTACTGGAATCTTTTCGACAACGCAATTCATGAAGCTCTGGAAATTACACCAAATATGGTCATGCTTGGTGACTTTAACAGTAATATGTTGGACCCCAATTCCAAACTAAGCACACTTATTGAAGACTCTCAGACCTTACTTGACCCAATTCTTGTATGTGGAGATCTAAGTGTCCGTGATGCAGATATTATAGATTTCGAAGTATCAGTACACTATGTTGTCTATGCGGCTCTTTTTTACGACAACTCTGCCACCCCATCATGCCACCCCATCCTTCCAAAAAACTATTTCAGTAGGGCTACTTCCTTAATAAATGATATAAATTGGGATAGTTTCCTCCGACCGAACGGCGGACGTTGACACAGCTATAGCAGTATTTTATGATCAATTCCTTGAAATTGTGCACGAAACCATCCCGACCTCGACAGTCACTATTCGAACTAAAGACAAAATCTGGTTCAACTCAGAAATTCGTCGCGAGCTACGGAAACGCGATAGATTCAGATCGATTGCACTCAAACGTAGTACCGATCTAAACTGGAAAAATATACACAAAATCACGAAATAGAGTAAAAAACATGAAAAAAGAGTTAATGGCTCGCCATCATCTAGAGATTTTTGGCAAATCATCAATTACCTTTTGAACAAAAGAAAACAAACAAAACCTCAAAACAAATAAAGCTCAGGGCTACGATGGAATTAATGCTAAAATGTTGAAAGGAACGGCAACTGCTGTTGCCACTCCGCTTCTATTACTCTTCAAGAAATCGCTAAATATGGGAAAATTTCCGTCGAACTGGAAGAAAGCTAACGTAATACCAATATTTAAAAAAGGAGATGACTGTTTAAATTATCGCCCAATTTCACTTCTCCCTATCTTTGGAAAAGTTTTGGAAAAAACGGTACTCAATTATATTAATGTATTCTTCGACGAGAACTGCCTCCTATATCGACACCAATGCGGCTTTACTGAAGGACATAAAACAACATATCAACTTCTGGATATGTATCATAACTTACGTCAGAGCCTCGACAATAACTTGCACACCTGTGCTATTTTTTGTGATATTTCAAAGGCGTTCGAGAGGGTCGCGCATAAGGGTTTGATACATACATTAGACAAGTATGGAATTTCTGGTCCGCTGTCCATTTTGGTTGGAGGACTATCTTTTTAACAGATAACAAAGAGTCTTGGTGAATAATACATACTCCGAGTTCGAACTGGTCCCCGCTGGAGTGCCTCAAGGGCCTATACTCGGACATTTTCTGTTCTTATCCTACATAAATGATCTCCCGGATAACCTTATCTCAACAACTAGAATGTACGCCGACGACACATGTATCTCAATATGACCTGACCATCCTTGAATTCGATCTAAATCAAGAATCAATATCTAATTGTGCGCGAAAATGACTGGTAAATTTCAATCCATCGAAAAGCAATATCTTTCTCGTTATCGGGCAAACAAATGAACCACACACTTGTATTCCAAGACCAAAACATCTCTGTCGAAACGGCACATACACACATTGGTGTTGAAATTCAATCAAATTTAGACCGGAACGATCACATTAATAATATAATTAAGAGAGTTTCGTCCCGCATCTCACAAATAAGAAGATTCAAATACAGCTTTAGTGCAAACACGTTAGAAACAATTTACAAAACTTACGTTCTGCCAATAATGGATTATGCAGATGTAGTTTGGGACTGTGCACCACAATACTGGATGGACAAACTTGAAAGTATACATGCGGACGCCGCCAGAATAGTGACCGGGTTAACCCGCTCTGTCTCCAATACAAATGTTTTACTCGAAGTGGGGTGGTCCAACCTTAGGGAACACAGGACGAAACACCACCTACAAACACTTTTTAAAATAACTAATGAAGAAACTTCAGAATATCTCACCCTACTTCTACCAGCCCGGGCAGCACGTGTATCAAACAACCGGTACAATTTTAGACGACCGCGTTTTTTCTACTCGTACCACTGGACAACCGCACATTATAGGAAATTATTCTTCCTAAACACAACCCATGAGTGGAATAAGCTCCCTTCGTTTGTCATAGATTCTGAAAATATATCCGATTTTAAAACTCACCTAAACATAATAGCCCCTGCTCCAAAACCCTATCCACTGTATAGAACAGGTCATCGGAATGTTAGTGTGAACCATTGTAAACTCCGAAACTATTGTAATGACTTAAAGAGCGACATGCAAAATAATCACATAGCTGATAGTCCTAATTGTCAATGTGGTTTTCCGAATGAGGTTGCTAGTCAATTCTTCTTCCACTGTCCATTGTTCACCAACCAGAGAAGACTATTTTACCACAAACTTGAAACAAATAACTTTCATATAGAAAATATTAAGCATCTTCTCTGTGGAATCTCTGAAAATGACCACAGACGAAATATATTGCTATTTCATATTAAACAGTCCTACATTACTGCAACTAAACGTTTTTGGTAACTTAGATCATATATTTTTCTCTGTTATGTCAACCTGTCATTGAAAACAATTAAAATGCCGGCCTTTTTTAGACACAACTTATGACAACGCGAGGGTAAAACTGGACACAATAAAACTCCACTCATAGCACACTCTGTACAAATATTCACATCTATTTCCCTGCTTAAATATTCACAAATTTCATCCTGTCCTCTTGTTTAAATGTTATGTTATACCTTTTGTGTGGGAGAGGGATGTCACTATGTTGACAAAACTTGTGTCCAAATCCCCATGTATATAATTGATATACAATAAAATATGTTTAAATCAAAAATGTTCACCTGTGTGTTGTTTGTGTATCTATAGAGTGACTGTATGGTCGGTCATGTGTGATATATACATGCATACCTTGGGTGACTATTGTCATGGATGGGTATGTGTAAATGTATACATATGGTGGCAGTATGATCATGTGTGGGACTGTGGGTGTATGAATAAATAAATATGGGGTGGTTGTATGCTTATGTGTAATGTATATAATTGTACATGGAATGACTGTACGGTCATGATTGTTGAAGTGACATGCATACCTGGAGTATAGCTGGATGGTCATTGGTGCCGTGTGGGTATATATGAAGTGCCCTTGTGGTCTTGGTTGTATATGTGATGTATATGCATCTCTGCCGTGGCTGTATTGTCATTGGTGGATCTATAGGTATATACAGAGTAGCTCTATGCTCATGGGTGGGGTGTGTGAGTATACATCGAGTGGCTGAATTGTCATGGGCGATGTATATATGCAGATCTTGAGTGTACGAATGGTCGCGCGGGGTATATCCATTGTGCCCTTGTGGTCTTGGTTGTATGGTGAGGTGTATATGTATAACTGGATTGACTGTATGTCATGAGTGGGGTGTATATGTATATCTTGAGTGGGTATATGGTCCTATGTGTGAAGAAAAGGTATACATGGAGTGACTGTATGCCATTGGTGAAGTGCTGTGCGTTGTATTGCTATATCTGGAAGGTATGTAAGGTCAATTGTGAGGTGTCAATGTATACCTGGAGTGGTTCTATAATGGTGGGGTGTGTATGTACATTGTATATTTATTGGCCACATGGCCATGGGTGTGGCCAATATATACACGGAGTGATCGTATGGTCAATGGGGAGGTGAATTGGTAATCAAGGAGTGACTTATGACCACGAATTTTGTGTGTGGGTATACAGTGAGTGGCTGAATTGTCTTGGGGAGTATATTCATGTTTGGAGTGTGTGAACGGTCACGTGTGCGGGTCATTGGTATACATAAACAGACTGTATTGCCATTGGTGATGTGTATGTGTATATCCGGTGTTACTAATGGTTATGGTTGCAGTGTATATGTATATCTTGAGTGGATATATGGCCATAAATGTGGGAAATATATATACGGGGAGTTATTGCATGGCCAATGGTGAGGCGAATAGGTATACAAGAAGTGACTGTATGATCACGATTGTGGTGAATATGTATACAGGAAGTGACTATATGGTCATGGGTGAAGTGTAGGGGTATACTTGGTTGTACCTGAATGCCTGTATAGGTATGTGGTTCACGGGTAAACCTAAGTATGGATGTATGGTTATGGGTGAGGTGTATGTGTATAAAGTGTACATGTATGGTTATGTATATTTATAGCGTGATCGTATGGTCATAGGTGAGTGGTACAGTTGGACCTTTGTGGCTATCACTTTCCATAATAACTCAAGTATATGTCAATCAATTGGGAGGTAATGTCAGAGAGTTCTTCACCTTGGTGGCATTTTGGCCTTCTTGTCCACCTGTCAGAGCATTACACTGGCTATTGCTAGTGTGCTAGGCGTGGAGATGCCCACCGATAGACGTGCTACCTGGTCTGACACCCACTTACCTATAATGGTTCCACGTGTTCTTGGGTCAGGTTACGCGTTACAAATACCCCAAATGATTTACATAGGCCTCAGTGTTAACAAATCCCGCTGGCCTGTATTCGCAGGTGAGCCATGACCCTGCACGAGTATAAAAACAGCCGTAACTGTTCACCATGTGGCTATATTTGATGTTTCTCGTCGGGAAACACGTTTGTGCATTTTTTCGTGCAATTTTCATCCATGTATCATTGACCATTCAGCTGCCAGAATTTTTTTTATGCTGATCCTAGCTTGGGGGTCCCAGGGAAAATCACTCTACTAATTTGTATTTGGTGTATTGTAACCGTCAGAATAGGCGCATACTTATGATCCTCTCAGTTCAGTTTCTGATTTCTGCTCATTTCCGTTAAAAATATTGGCCAGAATCCCAAAATAAGTTTTCGGCAAAATTACATACTGCTTGATTTAAAATGAGGTACTGAGACAACCAGAATAAAACATATAGTTCTCAGTTGATTGATTAACATGTTTAATAACCAAGTGAATCACAATGTGCTACCGTTACAGAAGAGTAGAAAATAATGTCCGGGTTAAATTTGAAAATATCAACTTTTCTACCAATTTTTTGGACATTTTGCAAACCAGCTTGAGTATATTTTTATAAAAACACACCAGGATGACACATTTAAGACGGATCAAAACAACAGACACCAAAGATTAGTTCCATTTTAATTGAAAAAAATGGTGTAAACCTGAAAAGTTATTTTTTGCAGATTTTGAGAGAAAAATTCCAATAATTTTGGCAATGAAATAGTAACACTTACCCAAGATGCATCATAAATGTTAGTATTGAATCTATATACGACAGCCATTTTTTAGTGAAAGTGACAATTTTGGTTCCATTGAGTTGAAATATTCATGAGTAATGGCATGCTTCACTTACTTTGCACAGTTCTGCTTATTTCTTGTTGAAATATGACTAGAATCCCAATGGAGAATTTTGGTAAAATTTCATACTGTATTCTGTAAAATCGAATTATTGAGGGATCGTATGGGGCTGGGATCTCAATAATGACATATTTCATTTCCGCAGGGATAGGGATAAGTTAACATGAACAATACCAAATAAAGTCACATTTCCGAACCATCACACACTCAGCTAAGTATGAGACAATATAATTTCAGTTCATGCTGTGTTCAAGATATTAAATGGGTTAAGGGGTCCTCACCCCCAAACAGTGTATTCGCCTTTTTCATTTGCCAACCGCTAATTATAAAGTGACCCAGACGTTCAAGAACCAACCCACCAATAAAAGATGTGAATTTCCTGATAGAGAGTCCATTTCTCTACACACTCAGTTAATATTGGGACCATATCCTTTCAGTTAATGGTGTGTTCAAGACTACAAATGAGGTAGTGTGGCCTCAAAACAAAAACAAATCACATTTCGTATCTGCCAACCGCCTTTTGAAAAGTGCTCCAGCATTTCGGGAACCAAAGCACCCATCAAAATTGTACATAATCCATGATAGCACTGCCTTCCGTTCACACATTCAGTTAATATTGAGAGCATATAGATTCGGTTCAGTGTGTGCTCTATGGGAGACCAAATTCACATTTATTAATAATTGTGCTTCAGCGCAATCCAATTGCACTGAAGCTCAATTAATTGCGCTTCAGTGCGATCAATTACGCTGAAGCGCAATTCAAAATTTATTGCGCTGAAGCGCAATTCAATTGCGATGAAGCGCAATTAATTGTTCATATATGGCTAAACCCCCAGTAAATTAGTGAATAAATCCAAATAGAAAACTAATTGCGCAATTCAATTGCGCTGAAGCGCAATTATTTCCCCAAATATGGCTAACTCCGAGATAATAAATAAATAAATCCAATACAAAATTAATTGCGGTTCAGCGCAATTAATTTTTCATATATGGCTGAATGCCCAGTAAATTAGTGAATAAATCCAATAGAAAATTAATTGGGCTGAAGCGCAATTATTTTCCCCATTTATGGCTAACCCCGAGTTCAAAATAATTCCAATACAAAATTAATTGTGCTGAAGCGCAATTATTTTCCTATATCAGACTAACCCCCAGTTCAGGGGTGTAAGCTTGTAACAATAATTAAACTGAAGAGCAAGATATGAATCCGGCTGAATTGCGCTGAAGAGCAATTGAATTGCGATGATGCGCAATTATTAATAAATGTGAATTTGACCTCCCATAGTGCTCAAGAGTTCAAATGGGTTAGGGGTACCCAAAGCAGTGAGAATTTGCCTTTCTCGTTTGCTAGCCATTTTTTGTAAAGTGTCAGACATTCGGAAACCAACATACACACTAAAGGTGTGTATTTCCCGAATTACCTACCATTTGTCCACACCCTCAGTTAATATTGAGAGCATATCCAGCTATTAGTGTGTTTAAGACTTTAGATGGGGTAGGGTGCTCAAAGAAAATTCAAATTTCGTATTTGCCAGCCGCCTTTTGTACCCTAGGATTTTGGGAACCAAACTACCCATATAAATTGTATATTCCCTGACAGCACTACCTTTCGTTCACACTGTCAGTTAATAATAAGAGCATATATATTCGGAGCATGGTGTATTCAAGAATTTAAATGGGCTTATAAAGGGGTCCCACAAAACAAAAAAATATTCCCCTTTGGCGTTTGCCATCCGAATTTTGTAAAGTGCTAAAGACTTTCGGGTACCAACCCATCCAGAACATTATTGTATATCCCGATATTACTACCGTTTGCCCACACCCTCAGTCAATATTTAGAGCAATCATTTCAGTTCGTGGTTTGTTCAACTTTAACACTTCAATTGTGTAGGGGGTCCTCAAAACATAACAAGTTCGTCTTTCTTATTTATCAGCCGATTTGTGTAAAGCGACAGACACAAGCCACCATACAACTTATGTATTCTCTGATAGCACTACCTTCCAGCCACATTTTCTGTTAATATCGAGAGCATATAGCTTCAGTTCGTATTGTGTTCGAGACTTTAAATCAGGTAGAGTGTTCTCGAAAAATTGAAAATTCGCCTTTCATATTTTCAACGCAGCCTCGTTTTGTAAAGTGCCACACTATTTCGGAAACCAACCTATCCATAAACATTGTGCATTTCCTTATGTATCTGTCCGTTGTACAGTTACATGATTCTTAATATTGAGATCATATTCTTTCAGTTCGTGGTGTGTTCACGACTTCGAATATGGTAGGTGGACCTCAAAACATAGAACCTATTCGAACTAACGCTTGCCACCTTGTTCAGACTAGTTTATGAGGTATGAAATACAATATCCATTATTTCTATATTTTGGTCGATTTAGAGGGACTCTAACAATCACTATGGCAGCAACAATGATTTTGTTCTGTATATGTTAAACTTATTTTGTGTCGTTTAGAACAAATATTTTTGTTCTACAAAGTCGCTTGATGATACCCCGCCTGTTTGGGGCCACCCTAGACAGTTTGTGACGTCACTGAAGTACGTGACCTACTTTATCTGCAGTACCCCTGTTTGGGGCCGTCCTAGACATATTGTTGCGTCATGGTCTATTTGTATACCGGTTGGGGGCCTAATTAGCATAATTTTACGTCACTCCCTATGAACGTTATATTATCTACATGTATATCACGTGATGATCTCGCTGAACGGTGGGACAGCTTCAGTCTTGAATGTCAAAGGGACACTCGGTACTCATAAAGTGAATTTCACTCGGCACTCAAAAAATCGCTGCCACCAGTTGAAGTGAAGTGGGGAAGGTTGGTTTGTAAATCACTTAGTAGTTATGGTAGATGGCCTAAGTATTGTATTCCCAGTTTCATTGCATTCACTGTGGATGATTGTTAAAGTGACACTCGCTGTGAAAACTTAATGTTTTCCAAAAATAAAAAAAATGAAAAACTTTAAAAACGTTTCAAATGTTTCAAAATATACTGTTCAATGTATGTGTGTATATGCTGTTCAATGCATGTGTGTACATACTGTTCAATGCATGTGTGTATATACTGTTCAATGCATGTGTGTATATACTGTTCAATGCATGTGTGTATATACTGTTCAATGCATGTGTATATATGCTGTTCAATGCATGTGTGTATATGCTGTTCAGTGCATGTATGTATATACTGATCAATGCATGTGTGTATATACTGTTCAATGCATGTGTGTATATACAGTCCAATGCATGTGTATATATGCTGTCCAATACATGTGTATATGCTGTTCAATGCATGTGTGTATATACTGCTCAATGCATGTGTGTATATGCTGTTCAGTGCATGTATATATATACTGATCAATGCATGTGTGTATATACTGTTCAATGCATGTGTGTATATACAGTCCAATGCATGTGTATATTTGCTGTCCAATACATGTGTATATACTGTTCAATGCATGTGTGTATATACTGTTCAATGCATGTGTGTATATACTGTTCAATGCATGTGTGTATATGCTGTTCAATGCATGTGTGTACATGCTGTCCAATGCATGTGTATATATGCTGTCCAATGCATGTGTATATACTGTTCAATGCATGTGTGTATATACTGTTCAATGCATGTGTGTATATGCTGTTCAATGCATATATGTATATACTGTTCAATGCATGTATGTATATACTGTTCAATGCATGTGTGTATATGCTGTTCAATGCATGTATGTATATACTGTTCAATGCATGTGTGTATATACTGTTCAATGCATGTATGTATATACTGTTCAATGCATGTGTCTATATACTGTTCAATGCATGTGCGTATATACTGTTCAATGCATGTGTGCCCATTTGGAATATGCAATGAAATAGATACCACACTGTGGTGATTACTTCCGACCGCTAGCGATTGAGCAATTTCAAAGTATGCCCAAGACAATTGTTGATTATAAGGAATATTTAGTGAGACTCGGGTTATGGTAGAACAAACTTGAATATTCACATAAATAGGCTAGGCAATCAGTTCTCCGAATGGGTTGTTCGCCCATTGCACATTTACTAAAGTAATTGCTGTTACAACACAGGGTATCAACATTTGGACGCTTGCACCAAATGATTCTCTCCTCTCGGGTAGTATATTGCAATACCCAACGACAACTGGCGATGGAAAAATATTACCGCAATGAGAATTTGGGTTTAGGAGTAATGTACGTATGTGGCATATTTTTTATTCTAAGTGAAGATGCCTGTAACAGCTTTTGTTATATTCATATCTGGGCCTCTGTCCATGATCTTTGTGAAATATACATGTTACTGACTAAGTGATGGTATCTTGTCCTGTCGAATCATGAATCACCAAAGTTGGACCCAGTCTCCAATATAGATAACATGGTTGTGTTAAATTATATTTTCCGATCCGGTACATCATACCCAGCACACACATGCATACTGGTTAGTTATGCAAATAACACTCCCCAGATCTCAACAAGTTTATGCATTTGGTGCGCCGTATCACACCCAAGACGATTAGAGCACATATTCACGACAACAACTCAAAGTGTATGTCTTTCAAGTGCGGCATTAGTTTAATCGGTTTTACTTTG
This sequence comes from Siphonodentalium dalli, assembly GCA_032622095.1. NCBI lineage: Eukaryota > Metazoa > Mollusca > Scaphopoda > Gadilida > Siphonodentaliidae > Siphonodentalium > Siphonodentalium dalli. Next base: position 174,502,921 of record CP136068.1, on the reverse strand, counting down.
AGTGTTGCGTAGTGTCAGGACTGGTGTTAGGATAGGATGACCATGTTGGGCGCTTCGTCAATGTGCTGAAAACGCTCATCAACCAACTAGCGTTACAAAGAACAGCTTTCTCCGAAATATTTAGGATTAACAAGAACGATACCAGAAATTTTTTAATTGATTTATTGTGCTTTAATGTTGTTACAGTCGATAGCCCATATCATGACAGTCGTGACTAATGCTATATACCATTCCCGCAGCCAGATTATGTTGAACTTTAACATAATATTTTTTTTATTCCCGTAAGCATTGAGCTATTTTTGGTGATTTAATTCCTGAGCAAAGCCGCGAACTGCATTGCTTCTATGGAGAAGTGTCAATATTTACTACGTATAAACATAATCAACGTCTCAGTCAAGGCTAAATACTGATTTTTGCAACAATTTTGGGAGAAATTTTAGATATTACAAGATTGCTCAAGTGTGTGTCACAAATCTTTTTTCCCTACCACTCTTGCTCACTTGCTCTTTTTCCCTCCCCTCACTTGCTCTTTTCCCTCTCCTCACTTGCTCACTTGCTCTTTTTCCCTCTCATCACTTGCTCACTTGCTCTTTTTCCCTCTCCTCACTTGCTCACTTGCTCTTTGTCCCTCACACTCTTGCTCACTTGCTCTTTTTCCATCCCCTCACTTGCTCCTTTCCCTCTCCTCACTTGCTCACTTGCTCTTTTTCCCTCTCATCACTTGCTCACTTGCTCTTTTTCCCTCTCCTCACTTGCTCACTTGCTCTTTGTCCCTCACACTCTTGCTCACTTGCTCTTTTTTCCATCCCCTCACTTGCTCTTTTCCCTCTCCTCACTTGCTCACTTGCTCTTTTTCCCTCTCATCACTTGCTCACTTGCTCTTTTCCCTCTCCTCACTTGCTCTTTTTCCATCTCCTCACTTGCTGACTTGCTCTTTTTCCCTCACACTCTTGCTTACTTGTTCTTTTTCCCTCTCCCCACTTGCTCTTTTCCCTCTCCTCACTTGCCCACTTGCTCTTTTTTCCTCTCCTCACTTGCTCTTTTTCCCTCACACTCTTGCTCACTTGCTCTTTTTCCCTCTCCTCACTTGCTCTTTTCCCTCTCCTCACTTGCTCACTTTTTCTTTTCCCCTCTTCTCACTTGCTCTTTTCCCTCTCCTCACTTGCTCACTTGCTCTTTTTCCCTCCCACTCTTGCTCAGTTGCTCTTTTTCCCTCTCCTCACTTGCTCACTTGCTGTTTTTCATATCATCACTTGCTCTTTTCCCCTCTCCTCACTTGCTCTTTTTCCCTCTCCTCACTTGCTCATTTGCTCTTTTCCCTCTCCTCACTTGCTCACTTGCTCTTTCCCCCCACTCTTGCCCAGTTGTTGTTTTTCCCCCCCACTCTTGCTCAGTTGCTCGTTTTCCCTCTCCTCACCTGCTCATTTGCTCTTTTTCCCTCTCCCCACTTGCTCACTTGCTGTTTTTCATATCATCATTTGCTCTTTTTCCCTCTCCTCACTTGCTCTTTTTCCCTCTCCTCACTTGCTCATTTGCTCTTTTCCCTCTCCTCACTTGCTCACTTGCTCTTTTCCCCCCACTCTTGCTCAGTTGCTCTTTTTCCCTCTCCTCACGTGCTCACTTGCTCTGTTATCTTCTCATCACTTGCTCACTTGCTCTTTTTCTCTCCTCATTTGCTCTTTTCCCTCTCCTCACTTGCTCACTTGCTCTTTTTCCCTCCCACTCTTGCTCACTTGCACTTTTTCCCTCTCCTTACTTGCTCACTTGCTCTTTTTCCCTCTCCTCGCTGGCTCTTTTGCTCTTTTGCTCTTTTCCCCTCTCTTCACTTGCTCATTTCTCTTTTTCCCTCTCCTCACTTGCTCACTTGCTCTCTTTCCCTCTCATCACTTGCTCATTTGCTCTTTTTCCCTCCAATTCTTGCTCTTTTTTGCTCTCCTCACTTGCTCACTTGCTCTTTTTCCCTCTCACTCTTGCTCACTTGCTCCCTCTTCTCACTTGCTCTTTTCCATCTTCTCACTTGCTCACTTGCTCTTTTTCCCTCTCCTCACTTGCTCACTTGCTTTTTTCCCTCTCCTCACTTGCTCTTTTCCCTCTCATCACTTGCTCTTTTTTCCTCTCCTCACATGCTCACTTGCTCTTTTTCCCTCCCACTCTTGCTCACTTGCTCTTTTCCCTCTCCTCACTTGCTCTTTTCCCTCTCCTCACTTGCTCACTTGCTCTTTTTCCCTCTCCTCACTTGCTCACTTGCTTTTTCCCCTCTCCTCACTTGCTCACTTGCTCTTTTCCCTCTCCTCACTTATTCACAAAGTAGGTCATGTACACATGTAATATTTGTTTTATTCCCGTAAGCATTGAGCTATTTTTGGTGATTTAATTCCTGAGCAAAGCCGCGAACTGCATTGCTTCTATGGAGAAGTGTCAATATTTACTACGTATAAACATAATCAACGTCTCAGTCAAGGCTAAATACTGATTTTTGCAACATTTTTGGGAGAAATTTTAGATATTACAAGATTGCTCAAGTGTGTGTCACAAATCTGTTCCCTTTTCCCTCTCCTCACTTATTCACAAAGTAGGTCATGTACACATGTACTTCAGTGACGTCACAAACTGTCTAGGATGGCACAAAACAGACGGGGTATCATCAGTCGCTATATATTAATATAAAATTACATGTTATAAATAAAATTGTTGTTGTTGCTACTACGGGTTTGGAAGCCTGATGACATCTTTAACCACGCTCGTGGTGTCTACGATCAGGTTTTTATCACATGAATCAGGATTAGATGCCGATTAGAATAATTTAGAAAAGTCTGTGTTGTCGTTGTCATAAATATGTATTTTTTCTACCAAAACGCGTTCGAAGGAGCGGTACCTAAATCCAATATCTGGCAAACCGTTCACAATTTATGTCAACTTCTTTCTACTTGTGATGTCCAGATATGTCCAGAGCTATGTGAATTATATATTTGGCCATGTGTTGTTTATAACAAAGATTTTAGTACTATAACATCGATGTTAATGCATGCAAAATTACCTGTTATCAATAAAATACTTGTTGTTGTAACTGGGGGTCTGGAAGCCTGAACACATCTGTAATCAATTAAACGGTATCTCTGGACACAACTCTCAGTACAACATTCATGTAGGGTCCCATTAACGTGATGTGAAACACTCCGAAAGGGTGATAATAGAAATGGAGAATAATCGTGCTCGAAGTAGTTATTTTACAAATATGATATCCAAATTGACAACGTACATCGTCATTCTTATATTTAATTAAGTGCAGTGACTCTCGATGGCAAAATTGTTTTCGTTAGTTATCGCCTATAATTGCGTCCCGAATCGAGATGTAATTATTTACAATTCAGCGTAATTCAGACGATGTTTTCTATGGAGAGGTATGACCGATTTCGATGAAATTTTCGGCGGTGTTAGCAGTATGCTACATTCCCCTGGTTGGCATAGCGCCTGAATACTAACTTATCAGTTCCACGCACCGAACAAGTCCATCATATCTTTAAGATCAATTAGAAAATGTTTGTAAAGTAGTTATAAAAAATCTGTATTTTTTCGACCAACAACGTGTTTGGGGGAGGGTAGCTAAAATACAATATCTCGCAACACGTTCAAAATTTATGTTAAATTCTTACTTTATATGCTTGTCACATAACTACTACACCATGTGAATTAAATATGTCGGCATTATTGCAATATCCGTTTGAATGATAATGTTTTAAAAATATTATTTTTGTGAAAAAGAGCGATTTTTCAGCAACAAATAAATGTTTCGGCTCCAGATGGCAGGAAAATCTAAATGAAACAAAACTTTTTGCATATCAGGTAGATATAGGGTATGTTGTAGTAATTTTAACACCAACAATGTGGCCAAATAATTTAGGACATAGCCGCAGTGCTCGCTTTACCAAAATCGTTAATTTCTGGAAAAAGTCACCTGTGGGTATCGTTCATCGTCGATTTGACAATAGCCACCACCAATTTTCACTATCATTTTCGTCAACAATATATATTTCTCCTTCAATTTTTTTTGTTTCGACTTGTTCTACCTTGGTTAGGGGTACCCGCCCACTTTTGCGTTTGGCCGCTCCACTAGACGTATATATAGTTTTCTATTCTGGCCGATGTACTTACCAATGAACACGAACACAACTCGAACAACAATAGGCAGCTGCGATAAGGGTATGCCATCGCTCTCGCGCATTCCCTATAGCAATGGCCAATTTTAGGAGTAAGTAAAAATCCTCTGTTGAAGGTTTTTTATCTGTGGATTGTGATTCGGGATGGTATGTGCTTCAATTTCTGGATGGGTATGCAGCTCACCTCCTTGATCATTTCCTGGAATTCAAGATGGCGTCCAACGTGGCCGACGTGTAAACAAATATGAACTTACTCAGTTTAATCCGTTTTTTGGGCGAGAATATCTTATAAATTGTATCCAAATGTATACATATTGGGATGCTATTACATTGTACTACATGTTACAGGAAAAATTGTAGCCCAATAGCAAGATGGCTGCCAAAATGGTGACCTGAATTGGAAAAATATATCAAAATTTTCACTCATATCCTCTATATCCGTTTCTAATGTTTGGAACTGGTGGCAAATTGTATTTTGTTCCTATTATCAATGCCTGATGATTATTTTGGCAGCGAACGTTATTGGTCCTTTGTTTCAGCTACTTCCAATACCTAAACAATCTATTTTAAAGAACGTAGTATGACATTTCACCGAAAACTCACTTGATGTTTCAAGACATATTTTAATGTGAAATTAACATATCTGACGGAGTTAAGCCAGAGTAAGTATTACCAACAAAATGCAATCTCATTAGGGCCTTCAATGGTTACTAAGGTTAATGATGGCAGTCATAATGACGGATAATTTATAGAAAATGCTATATTCCATAGTGTATTCCAATCATATTTGTTTACATGTTGTTGTTGATGCGTGGAAGTTGGCTAATCTGCATTGGAGACATTGCACATATTATATCTTTGGTCTCAGTCCTTTCAACCCATATCATGTTTTATGTTGGTATAACTGTTGTATTTCTAGCCATATTAGTATGTGATACGAACCGGAACTGAGGGAGTTAAGCAAAAGCTATTATTACCCATACATTTACAACACATGCGACAGCGGTAATAAACAAAGCCAACAAGAGCTAGGCCTGCTGAAGAGGACTTAAATACGTGGATAAAATTATGCTCCTAATTTTGTACAAGTCATTTGCGAGGCCAACATTTGAGTACGGGTCATCAGTATGGGGTCCTCGCTCAAAGAAAGATAAATCATCAATGGAGAGAGTTCAAAGAAAAGGGACAAAACTAATTGATTCCATCAAGGACAAGTCCCATGATGAAATAATGAAATACCTTGGTCTACCGACACTAGGGTACAGGAGAGAGAAAATCGGATACGATCCAAGTATATAAAAAAAATGAACGGACTAGAGGAAGTACAGTTGCAGTCACAAAACCTAAGGGAGACGACGATAGACTAAGAGGACACGGGCTGACAATAAGCAGGACAAGATACAACAAGAAATTCACACAAAACACGTTCAGTTACCGGACAATAGACTCCTGGAACCAACTATCAGATATCTGCATATATGCTGGCTCTCTAAATCAATTTAAATCTCATCTAAATGACATCTGGAGACAAAGAGAAAACAAATTTAACTATATATTTAACCGTTCAACATGCGCACTACAATACAGTTATCAGTTCATGAAGATAGGCCAGCACAAGCGAAAGCTTAATAATGGCCTGAACATCACAGGTAAATCACAGGTAAACAAAATTCAATTCAATCTCTTTAGTGCCTTAAATTGTCACTATAATCTTTCGTGGCAGCCAAATTGCGGGAAATGTATTAGTCTGGTCGTTGAGACTCGATTTTGAGGTGAACCTAGAACAAGTTTTTGACAAGCTATTTTGGTGTCATTTTGTCGGACAAAATCTGGGGAACAATATATCCAAAATCCGCTGAAATCCGCTTTGGGGAAAATGTTCTAGTGCTCGTTGAAATAGGGTCGTATGTATGGCTTTTTGTGTCAATTTTGCTGTTCCTTATTAGTCCAGTCAATCTGATGGAAAGAAACAGCCTATCGTGAACAAATTGCTATGCAATGTCTTTTGGTGTCTTTGAATGTGACTATACTCATATAATAACATAACCAAAATTCCCATGAATCCCAGTGTGGGAAAGTAGATTTTTTTTGGGTCAAAATTCATGAATATGTAAACAAAAAATGGTGAAAATTGTAATTTATTGGTTGAGACTCTGATTGTAAGGTGAACATATATTCAATTGGTAACAAGCTGTTTTGTGTTATTTTGTCGGGCAGAATCTGGGAAAGAATATATCCAAATTTTGGATTTTGGATATGTTGTTCCTCAGACTCTGCCCGAAAAAAATGACATCAGAAGCAGCTTGTCCACAATTTGTTCTAGGTCTAATTCTTCAACGACCAGACTATAAAGAGAGTGTTAGATTTGTGACACACACTTGAACAACCTTGTAATATCTAAAATTTCTCCCAAAATTGTTGCAAAAATCAGTATTTAGCCTTGACTGAGACGCTGGTTATGTTTATACGCAGTGAGGAAAATATTGACACTTCTCCATAGAAGCAATGCAGTTCGCGGCTTTGCTCAGGAATTAAATCACCAAAAATAGCTCAATGCTTACAGGAAAAAAAAGATTATGTTAAAGTACAACATAATCTGGCTGCGGGAATTGTATATAGCATTAGTCATGATATGGGCTATCGACTGTAACAACATTAAAGCACAATAAATCAATTAACATTTTTACGTGCGCTCGCGTAACAGTATGGCGATCAGACATATTCGTACGTAGCTTGGTGTCACCATACTCCGTTTCACTCCATGACGTCACCAACAAGAAATTCAATTAATTGAGGAAAAACACCCACTGTCCTGAGTGGTATTGATAAGCTATCGGGGGGGGGGGGTCCAACAGCTTGAATGTGGGAATAACCCACCATTTATGGTAGGTATTCATCCAGGCAGTTTCTCAATTGATGACTGATGTACAGATACAGTACACACAAATAGTAATAACAATTGACGTTATGATTTTGAAACTAACCATGCTAGAATATTAACGGTAAGGTGGTATTAACTACTACGAGCACTATTAATAATAATAGTACTATTCTATTATAATATATGTGGGCATGATGTATGGAAATATTAAAGGACAAACCAATAGTTACAATACAATTATAGCTTTCTTTTTTAATTAAGCGCAAGAAGAGCTAATTGTGCTTAAGCACAATAAGGGATGTTCCTTATTACGCTTATAAGCTCAATAAGGGAATCTCTATTGTGCTTAAGTGCAATAAGGGAATATTTAATTGCACTTAAGCGCAATGAAGAATATTCAAATTGCGCTGATAAAGCCCAATAATGAATCTCTTAATAAGGAATAATATATTATATATAGTACATAAACTCCTTATAATTCAGGTGGTGTAGTCCATCTCCATGGTACAATGGGTGGAACAAATATAGGATTATTCTACTATTTGCAGAAGGGTGATCTAATGAGAGAGATATTAATTGTGTTTAAGTGCAATGGGAAGTAATTGCGGTTAAGCATAATAAGGAATGTCTTATTGCATTCTCATTGGGCTTAAGCACAATTAGAGATTCCTTAAGTTATTGCGGTTAATCGAAATTGTCTATTAAATGTCAATTTTGTTTCCCATAGAGATCATCAATGATGTCTATGCGCAAGTGACCGACGCCAATCTTCTCTGTTGGGATTCCAATTGCTGGCTTATTAAAGATGCACATATGCTGAAGATACAGTCGCGCTCGAAACGCGCTCCTGTACATGTAGGTCGGCTTTTGGCCCCAAGTGAATTAAAATGTCATTGAAATAATCGGTTTCTCCCCATAAACATCCATATATTCAAAATACATGTTTTTGGAGCAGAATTAGGTAGTCCATATTGGACGCCATCATGGAATTTAATTTTTTTGGTTTAATTTTCAGACATATTTAGTTGTTATGTGGATGGAGTTATCATTAACCTCACATCCTTATATTGGTTATGCGGATGGGATTATCATTAAACCTCACATCCTTATATTGGTTATGTGGATGGGGTTATCATTAAAGGTACTCAATCCGAACAGAGGGTCCCCATCTCAACAGATTCCAACAACAACAATCCGATCAGAGGGTCCTATATTACTATTTCTTTGGCTTTGGGGGTTAAAAATATTTGATTCGAGTCGAGGAACCCATCAAACAAAGCTCAGAGTTATTAGATATTGATTTTTGAAATTTGTTATGTTCTCGAGATGAGTACTAATAATTGCCGTCAATTTCGTATCCTGCTCAAGATGTGTACACCAAAACACTGTTCAAACAGACAAGGATGGATAACTCTAAAATAAAGTGGTAATAATAACGCAATTTTGACTGAGTTCTGGGCCAGAAAGTATTCCCGATAATGAAAAATAATAGATTTCTAAAATCGATATCTAACAAATCTGAGCTTTGATGGGTGACTTCCTCGACTCGAATAAAATATTTTTGACCCCCGAAGCCATTGAAATAGTAATTGAGAGGAGTTTTATCGGATTGAGTACCTTTAAACCTCACATCCTTATATTGCAGGTTATGTAGATGGAGTTATAATTAAACCTCGCATCATTGTATTGGTTATTTATATGAAGTTATCATTATACCTCACATCCTTATATTGGTTATTTAGATGGTTATCATTATACCTCACATCAGTGTGTTGGGGATTTTGGACCTTGACTTGGGACCTTTGGTTTTGGTGAGTTTGAAGCCTGTTTACATTTCAAAATGTTGTCAGTTTTGTATCGTCTGCAGCGGATCTCGGCATGTTGAAGCAAATGTTACAAGGCTTTGCACCGTTATGATTTTGGCATTGTTGAACACAAGAGAAATACAGAATACAAATCAGTATCAAATGATAAAATGTATATGTAACAAGTCTATAATACAAATGAAAAAATTGGGGAGGGTGGGCGATACGGGTTGATACCGATATAGATTTGAAGAGTGATAATGACCAATGTTGATATATTATGTGACAAGGCTATAAAATAGGGGGGGGGGGGGGGGGGTCAGAAACTTATAGTTATCTCTATATAGTGCCAGAATAGTTATTTATCGACTTCTATAGTGGTACAATGAAAATTAGAATCAAATTATAAAATATGTATATACATGTAACACAACTATACCGATGAAAAGAAAAATCATAATTTGGGCCGGGATTAGATGATGGGTTGGTTATATGGAGTAAACGGAGTTCATAACATGAACTGACATAAATTAGTAGAGCTATAGTGATCAATGTTGCCATGTAATGCATCGCGACTGTACTGTAGCGACAATTGTATAAAATTGGGGGGGGGGGGGGGTCTGAAATTATCTCTATCTTAAAATATGGCACCAAAATTATATAGAAAGGAATAGCAATTGATATACGTATACGGCATAGTACACGTAATACCATAGACATAAGTATTGATCACATGATAAAAATATGTACATAAACTCGACTATACCGATGAAAAAAATAATAAATTGGACCGGGATTAGAGTTGGGTTGGTTACATGTGGATAATTGGATATGCGGTTAATACTGATGAAACAATATAAATTAGGAGAGCGATAAAGACCAATGTTGACACTTAGTCAGCCTATATGTGGGGAAAATAGGGGTTGATACGATCAACCAAAATAAATTTGTCGAGTGATTGTGACCAATGTTGACTTATAAAGTAATGCGACTGTACTGTCGCACAATTATCAGGTAGAAATTGTCAAATATGTACACTGGTGCCCAATATGGAGCACCTCAGAAAACATTCGCAGGGCCCTAAAATTTATTTAACACAGGATTTCCCATTCAAATCGATTTATGTCGATAAAACTCTTATTTTTCAAAATTTTAAGCTGAGACTTGGTGTGTCTGGGTGAAATACTTATATATTCCTAAAATGACAGGTTCCAGCACGTAATTATGTTTTAGATGGCAGAAAGAACTTTTTTTCGATAATAAATTTAATATAGGATTTGCCATTCAAAACTATTTATGTCCATAAAACTCTTATTGTTCAAAATTTTAAGCTGAAACTTGGTATGTCTGCGTGGAATACTTATCTATTCCTAAAATGACAGGGTCCATCGCGTAATTATGTTTTAGATGGAAGAAATGAATTTTTTTTCGATGATAAATTTTAACATGGGATTGTCCCATTCAAATTGATTTATGTCGATAAAACTATTATTTTTCAAAATTTTAAGCTGAGACTCGTTGTTTCTGCGTGGAATACTTATATATTCCTAAAACGGCAGGGTCCAGCACGTAATTATCTTTTAGATGGAAGAAATTGATTTGTTTCAATGATAAAAAATCCAGCGTAAACCAGCGTAATTTGCCGTAAACAAATTTAGCAATCATTTTCTCAAGTGTCGTTTTGGTAAAAATATCGCTCTCTCGACGGGGAGATCTGATCCGAACAATAGCTAAGATGTATTTAGATAGAATTATTGAGAGAATTTGACAGAATAAGGTGGATTTTGAGAGAAACGAGTGGAGAAAACGTTTGCTTCAAACACGCGAATTCAGCCAATTACAGTTGCAGACGAGCGCTGTCACTGTCGATAGAATCAGATTGACAACACATTGAACAAATGCAGGCTTTAAACTCACCTTTTTGAGAGGTAAATCCAATAAATTAGATATCAATACAATCCTTCCTAAGCACATTCAAAGATATCCCGCAAGATTTTAATATCTTAGGACACAGAAACAGTCAAAATGAATGAATTTAAACAGTTTCCGAGACGAAGCGAGACATGTACATGTGTACGATTTTGTTTACGATGACGTCATTTGCGTTGCTTCCCAACCTTAACCCTTTCCACTCCCAACGACATTTCAATTGGTTGAAATTAAAAAGTTCTCAAGTTCCAGCTCAACCTGAATCTAGTTACCCAATTGGTAGAAATACTTTAGCAGTAATTCTTAGTTTTATAAGATATAACTCTAATTTTATTCACGATACGAGCTCAACATCATAATATGTCACTGTTTATGGCGGTGTTATCCAAACGTGTGCTTTGATAATGATTATAATTTTATTTTGCGATCAAACGTCAGTGCAGCTCAGCAGAAACGCATAGGCACTAGTTCAATTCAGCAGAAACGCATGAGTCCTACGATTATAGACACCCACTAGACGCGCTTCGCGCGTCGGTCAGTGGGTGAAAAACGACGTAAAACCTCGTGGCGTTCTGACATTTTTACTGTGCCGCGTTTTTGCTATGTTTATTTTATATGTTGTTTTCGATTATTTGTTTGTCGCCGATATCGCCATTTGTCGGGATTCCCTGTTTCTATATTTAAAACTGGCATGCTCGTAGTGAGCCTCGATTTCGATTTTTTCTCCCAGGTCAAAATACGTCAGAGTTATGACAAAAATAGATCGACCTACATTTTCTCCATCAGAACTCAACATCAAAGAGTAAAGACTTCTTCGGGACCTACATAGACTCCTTCAGTTGGGTATTTTTACTTATAATTGGGAAGTTTTATCATTTTTTGGTTCGTGCAAAGACCTCCTTTTATCGCGCGGGAAAAGAGAGACATTCAAAACGCGATTTCGTAATTCGACGCAATAGGCTGAATAGCCTAACCTTCAGCCGAGTTCCGGGTCAAATACGACGAATGACGTAACACAAAACAAAACGCATTTGTTGACACAAACACCGTTTGAAGAGTTTATTATTACATAAAATGATCGTTATTGATTAATTATTGATTAATTATTGATATTTATTGTTGCATATTGGCTGCTATCAATATTTATACCAATGGTATTAATAATTTCTTATAATTGCTCCTTTGGTCAACTTTGACTATCGGAAAATGAAAATGAAAATATGCCGCTGAAAAATATGTAATCGATATTAAAGTCTCATTCTTTCGGCAACATGGAATTGGTTTTAATTACTTAAATGATTAATATAGTAATTTGCCTTTTATCTGTGATGAAATGAGAAATGGTAATTGTCTTTTTTTGCAAACATTAAATTAAATTTAATATATTAAGTAAAATACAGTGAAATTATTTGTTAAATTATTGTTTATTACATTTTTGCGCACGTTGGCATCTCTCTGAGTGCATTCTAGTTCTGGTATCGTTCTTGTTTATCCTAAGTATTTCGGAGAAAGCTGTTCTTTGTAACGCTAGTTGGCTGATGCGCGTTTTCAGCACAGTAACAAATCGCCCAACATGGCCATCCCATCCTAACACCTGACACTACACCCCAAATCTAGTTGGATAAGAAGTTATCCAACAGTCAATCAACCGTTGTATGCCCACAGCACCTATCTACGTTGTGTGAAAAGTTGCATGACAATTTTGTTGGATAGACTTTTACACAACGTTGCATATATATTTACTACCAACGGTCGTATGTTAATTATACAACGTGTTGGATGAGATTTCACACAACACTCAATCAACGTTAATTGCACACAGCACATATCTACGTTTATTGAACTGTTGGGTGTTGGGTAGATTTGGATGACATTTGTTGATTGAAAAGTGTACCCAACGTTGATTGGAAAATAAAATGGGGCAAGACGTCGTGGATAGCTTTGCCGGTATAGTATACCTTTGTTATAATTATTCTTTGTACGATACACTGATTATGTAGGCTTTATGTGTTGAGTGTATGAGTGTACTACTTTAGTCAAATTAGTGCCGTCAGCAGTTGTGTAAATTTGTAAACTTCAAAATTTGGCAAATATAAATAAATATGCACTCAATACATAAAGCCTACATAATCAGTGTGTCGTACAAAGAATACTATACCGGCAAAGCTATCCACGACGTCTTGCCCCATTTTCCAGTCGCTCAGGAGTTTTTTCACGCAGTCGTCCATCTTGTTTTGAAATATTTGGAGCCAAAAACTCGCATGCTCGCCCGCACCGGAAACGCGCTGCTATTGGATGACCCGGTCACGTGGCAGTTTTATCCAATGTGGTATGAAAGTAATACAACAGAAGACAGTTCACGCAATCAGTTGTGTACATCGTACTAAACTGTTGGATAATAAGTACACAACAAATTCGCACCCAACGAGTTGTATACAACGTTCATCCAACTAGATTTAGGGTGTACGCAACACTCAAAGTAAAACCGATTAAACTAATGCCGCACTTGAAAGACATACACTTTGAGTTGTTGTCGTGCATATGTGCTCTAATCGTCTTGGTGTGATACGGCGCACCAAATGCATAAACTTGTTGAGATATGGGGAGTGTTATTTGCATAACAAATCAGTATACATGTGTGTGCTGGGTATGATGCACTGGATCGGAAAATATAATTTAACACAACCATGTTATCTATAGTGGAGACTGGGTCCAACTTTGGTGATTCTTGATTCGACAGGACAAGATACCATCACTTAGTCAGTAACATGTATATTTCACAAAGATCATGGACAGAGGCCCAGATATGAATATAACAAAAGCTGTTACAGACATCTTCACTTAGAATAAAAAATATGCCACAGACGTACATTACTCCTAAACCCAAATTCTCATTCCGGTAATATTTGTTCCATCGCCAGTTATTGTTGGGTATTGCAATGTACTACCCGAGAGGAGAGAATCATTTGGTGCAAGTGTCCAAATGTTGATACCCTGTGTTGTAACAGCAATTGCTTTAGTAAATGTGAAATGGGCGAACAACCCATTCGGAGAACTGATTGCCTAGCCTATTTATGTGAATATTCAAGTTTGTTCTACCATAACCCGAGTCTCACTAAATATTCCTTACAATCAACAATTGTCTTGGCATACTTTGAAATTGCTCAATCGCTAGCGGTCGGAAGTAATTACCACAGTGTGGTATCTATTTCATTGCATATTCCAAGTGGGCACACATTGAACAGTATATACACACATGCATTAAACAGTATATACACACATGCATTGAACAGTATATACACACATGCATTGAACAGTATATACACATCCATTGAACAGTATATATACACATGCATTGAACTATTGTAGCTATTGGCTATATCACAAAGAGTCTCTCACAGAACATGCAGTTTAGCTTGGATTGTCCATGCTGACTGTGGATGGAATAACAAAAGAAACCCGCCGTAACATATCAAATAGCTCAGAATACATATCTGTTAAATCACACAGACAATATAAATCACATGAAGATACAAAACAATCTTCAGACAAATGTATTTATAACAAACTAATCAACATTTCAAATGAACTATTTTGTTTTTGTTGTTGAACAATGCAGATCAAGAATATGTCTTAACTCCGATTTTTTTCTCAACGTTCTTATACAATCAATATATGACATGACTACAATATTAAAAACAATATTTACACAAAATATCCCACTTTACCTCATAAGATTACAATTTACGCTCCTTTGTAATGATGTTATATATACTGGTACATCAGGATGGTCGATGGCAACCCTGGGTCTTCATACATATATATCAGTTACGCCTTCTGTTTAGGTGAAGTCTGATGTTGGATTCTAAAATGATCTAGAAGTGAAATTAGACACAGTGACAAACATAATTCATTTTGTTTGTAAAATGGACGAGCAGATCTGTTTGAAATTATCAATTGGAATATCGTTGTAGCCTCAATGAATTGAAATTCCTGAAAAATGCATAATTCTCTTTGGATGGCTCAAACGTACCTTTGGTTGGACGAGTACCACTTCTCACTGCTGTCATCCATGGTCCAATCAATGAGTCCTTGTTCTGCAGTCTTCGCCAGTCAATATGTGTCATATCATCTAACTCCATACCTTGATCAAGATCATCAATCACATTCTCTGAGAAGCACAAAGACTGGACATAATGCAGCAGACATTGCATGGATTTGCACACGGTCTTCACAGATTCTCTTGAAATCTTGTGGTTGTCCTCGATATGCTGCTTGCTTGGAATGCGCGACATGCCATCTGCATCTGCATTGGATTTGCCGGGTCGATAAAAGATATCGAAGTCATATGCAGAGAGAGCTGCGAGCCATCGGTGAGCAGTTGCATCCAGTTTTGCTGTAGAAAGAACACAGGTAAGTGGATTATTATCAGAAAACACCACAAATTTGTTGCCATACAAGTAATCCATGAATTTGTCTGTAACTGCCCACTTAAGACTAAGAAAGTCCAGCTTATGTGCAGGGTAGTTCTTTTCTGCTGCATTTAAACTTCGACTGGCATAAGCAATGACTCTATTGTGACCTTCAGATTATTGGTACAGTACAGCACCAAGTCCATGAGATGAAGCGTCCGTATGTAATTCAAAACTTTTAGAATAATCTGGATATCAAAGTACAGGAGGTGTGACTAAACACACTTTGAGCTGATTGAAAGACTTGTCCTGGTCTTCCCCCACACACATGCACTAGGTTTAGATTTTTTCTTACCTTTTTTCTTGGCTTCTGTGGTCGGTTGTAAAAGATCCGATAATGGCAAAACCAAGAAAACGTCTGAGTTCATCTCCATTGGAAGGTGTAGGCCATTCCATTATCTTCTCATTCTTGGATGGATCCGGACTAACACCATTTCTGGACACTTTATGTCCAACATACACTACCTCTTGCTTCAGCAACTTACATTTCTTTGGAGACGTCTTCACTCCACATTCTCGGAATCTCTGAAACACTCTTCCAAGATGATCAATATGGTCTTCAAATGAGTTAGAATACACTATCACGTCACCAATAAAAACACTACAGATGTCTAAATTCAATCCGTCCAAACATTGCTCCATTACTCTTTGAAATGTCGAAGGGGATCCACAGAGACCCATAGCCATACGGTTGAACTCATAAAATCCAAGATTATCGGCATTAAATGCTGTACATGATTTATGTTCCTCTTGGATTTCAATTTGATAA
The DNA here is from genome assembly GCA_032622095.1 of Siphonodentalium dalli. Taxonomy (NCBI): domain Eukaryota; kingdom Metazoa; phylum Mollusca; class Scaphopoda; order Gadilida; family Siphonodentaliidae; genus Siphonodentalium; species Siphonodentalium dalli. Next base: position 174,486,908 of record CP136068.1, on the reverse strand, counting down.
AACGAAGATCCAGAAGAGAAAAGTATGAATTTCCAGCCAAACGATCCAACAATTCTTCCATACGACTATGATACGAGGAAGTGAATAAGAATCTTTAACAGTCTTTTTGTTAAGAACACGGAAATCCACACATTCTCTAAGCTCGCCTGATTTCTTTCTCACAAGTAGCATGTTGGAAGCATAAGGGCTCCAAGATTTGCGAATAACCCCTGCTGCCAAAAGTTTGTAAAGGTGATCTCTCACTTCTTGAATCATGCCAGGTGGAATCGGTCTATGTCGTTGCTTGAATGGAATTTCATCTGTCAAATCAATGCGATGCTTCACTCCTGGATAATATCCTTTATCAAAGTCATGGTGTGAGAATACATCTAAAAATTCAACTAATAAACTTTGTACAATGTCAGTTTGATCCTTTGATAAAATATCACAACTTAGATAAATTTTCTCCAATTCAGAACCTTTAGGAATAACATCTGGTTTGTTATTCAAATCCTCAACTGAAACAGGTTGCAGTTCACAAACAATACTCTTTGGTGATATGCAAATAGTTTTATCAGTATTGTTTGAAACACACACTTCCAGTAATTGTTTATCACAAAAATTGTAATTCACAAGAGAAGATTGGATATTTAATACAGAATTGGAAATTGCCTGTAACATAGCACAAGTTGGATTGTACGGTACTTTTTGATCCACAAAACAATGAACTATTTTTTCACAATTTGGATTTAGTACAGTATTTCTGCTTTCGGCTCTTCTAACAATGCCAAGTATGTATTTGTTTTTGCATAATTCCTTTTCCCTTAGTAAAAGGCAACGAAAGCATACATACCATGGTGTAGATGGCGGCGCTAATTGCAGATACCTTTCACCAAAATGCAATTTGCATTCCTCCATCAAGGTCTTCAGAATGTTTGTTCCGATCAGAACTGGTGTTGTTTTGCTGTATGAAGTTCTTGTCTAAGACCATTACAAAATACCTTTCTCAATAGACTATCACTATCTGCTTTCTTTACAGCTTCCATAGACAAAGCTTTGCTCATAATACTTTCTAATCTTGGCAAGATTATCTTGCACCCCATTGCACAACAGATTCAGTCGCACATTGCTTAGAACTGAAAAAATTACCAAGTATTGACTCACGAGTTTCTAAATTACCATAGACTGAATCAAGTTTAGAAATCATATCCTTGCTCGCTGCTTTCGCCCCAAGACTCATGATTACTTCAGCAGCTTCACCTCTCACATGCCTCCTAATGCAACTAACTACTTCACGTTCTGACATCCCATCACCAATTACACAATCTAATTCATATTTCCAGTAATCATAACTGACATCAGTTTTTCTATCACCTGAAAAACAAGACATTCTAACAGGATTTGTAACTAATACCTTCTTGTTTTCATCACCGACTTCTTGGTTGATACTGGCATTACCTGCGTAGGTAATAATTATGTCTTTATCTGTATCTGTATCTGTACGCTGCAGAATCCAATACTGGCATATATGCAGCGGGAGAGAGGTCTAGATGATATCCTCGAGTGCGCTCTTGAAGGAATCCACTGGCTCGGTTTTAACAATTGTTGATTCTTCCAACTGATTCCAGTCACATGTGGTTCGAACAAAGAATGAGTTTGCAAACTGGTTTGTGTTGTGTGACGGTGGAATATAGCACTTTGTATGGTTACGGATGAGGTGTCGTGGTAGTTGACTCGTAACGTAGTCTTTAAGGTGCTGGCTTTTTTCCGTATACGCTTTGTGCAGGGTATAAAGTATTGTTGAGGGGGAATAGCCGGGACCAGCCCACCCACCACCTTATTCATAAGGGCCAGCCTGTCAAGCTTTCTTCTCTGCTCCAATGGTGTCAGTTGGAGATCCTTCAGCATGTTAGTTATGTTTCCCTTTTCTTGGCTTCTGTAGTTGTTTTTTATGAAGCGAGCTCATCTTCTCTGTATCCGTTCTAATGTGTTTATATCATCCTGTCGGTATGGATCCCATACTGTGTCAGCATATTCCATAACAGGTCTGACTAATGGTATATAACCTGTTTTCCTGAACTTCTCTGGGCAGTGCCTCAGGTTTCTTCGTAGGAATGCGAGGGTGTAGTTTTCCTTCCTGCAGATGTTGTTTATGTACCGTCCCAAGTCATGGTGTTGTTTAGAGTAAGACCGAGGTAAGGGTGTTCTTGGACCTCTTTAAGGATGTCGCCATTAAGGGTGTAGTTATAGTCGGTCTTCTTCCGTGATGATAGTATGTGACATTTTTTGGTGTTGAACTTCATTCCCCATGTTTTTGCCCAGTTGTCTAATTGATGCAGGTCTTCTTGCAATGATATGTGGTCATGGAAGTTGTTTATTTCCCGGTAGACGAGGCAATCGTCAGCGAATAGACGCACCTGGGATTTGATTTTGTTAGGCAGGTCATTTGTATGACAGAGGAACAGTAGTGGTCCCAGGACTGTTCCTTGTGATACACCGGAATCAACAGCTTCTTTCTTTGATTGTGTCCCATCAACGACAACTCTGATATCTCTATTCACTAGGAATGATGTCAGCCTGTTTGGATGGAGTACTTGAAAATTGCTGTTATTGGTGCTGTCAGTTCATCTGCACATTCTTTTAATATTATGTTTGGGATGTTATCTGGTCCGGAGGCTTTGTAAACTTACCAAGTTCAAATTACCACCAAATGTCTATAATTGAACTAAATTCCAAATCAAGTAGTGAATATTTTGTGAATTAAACTTACTCAAAATTCACTAAGTTGAATTTATAAAAAATCTCAATTGAAAATGAAATTAAAATTCCAAGTTCAAACTAGGCTAGAAAAAGGTCAGCAGACCACAGTGTCCCCCGAAAACGTGGCAAGTCGATGCCGCTTTGTTGAAGAAATTAAAAAAAAATGTAGAAATTTTCTAAGTCGAAAAGGGTTAATAACTCCGTCAAAATGTTTTTTTCCGTCATCTATATACATGTTGCACATCTTCAATATATGGGCAACAATATTCTGAAGTTAAAAATCTCTAGGATGAAAACTGTAGGAGAAGTTGATTACACCATGAAGGTACTCAAAAGTGTGACGGACGAACGGACGGATGGACGGACGGAGCCCGTTTCTATAGTCCCCCAAAAATAAAATTTTCGGGGGGACAAATAACTTGTGCCAAGTAACAAAAACATACCATTACAGTATATATTTTTGCATTTGGATATATAATTTATATAAACATAAGGTTTTTTTTCATTATTATCCTGAATAGTTTACATCAATTATATTATTAAATGATTTAATAATAAAAAAAAATCAGGGTGAGGGTGGAGCCAGTGGTATTATATAGAGAGACACGACACTCAGCGCTAAACCTGTAATTACCTCGGCTGATTCCTGAGAGGATCGAAGCACTGGATCTCTAATGAAATAGCATTGGAAACCTCAACCTACATTATATAAAACGATGATTAAGTTTCAATTAACAGCAGGAATGAAATCATTTCACATTTATAAAATTGAGGAAACATAGCACTGTGTTCTTATCAGCTCAGATAATTAAAAATGTGTGTGACTCTGGTGAATAAAG